>VXAX01007079.1:242418-292209 GCA_013399835.1 Leptocoma aspasia | reverse complement strand
CTGGCGGCCTCCGGGGGCGCCGGGCAGGGTCCGCCCAGCGCGGCCGCGGGGCTGCGGCCCCCCCCGGCCGCCACAAAGGGCCGGGAGCGGGCGCCGAGCGCGGGGCCGCTCCCCCGGGGGAGCTCCCGCGGGGAGCGGGGGAGGGAGAAAGAGGAGGAAAGGAGCCGTGGAATTGCGCTGCCGCGAACAAAGGCCGGCCGGGCGCTTTGTGCAGCCCCTCTCTCGCCGCACAATGGGCGGCACGGCGCTTTCCTGCCCGAGCCGGCCCTGCCCCGGCCCCGCACCTGGGAGGGGAGCGCCGACCTCCCGCTGGCTGGAAAATGGAGAGAGAGCTCCCTTCCAGCGCCTTCCTTTTGTGTGTGAGCGGGGCTGGCTCGCCGTGGCACCGCTCCTTGGACGCGCCGAGCTGCGTGAGGCTCGCGGTGCTGAGCATCCTTGGGTTCCTCAGAGTTTTGGTTGTTTTTTAAACGGGAGTGTTTATAGAAATTTACCTGCCAGCAGCAGGTTTCTGCAGATTTACATTCCGGGTTAGGCATGTGGCTCCAGGTGGGAACAGTTTTTCTGTTTGCAGGTCTGAGCAGGTAGCCTTTGGTGACCATGGTACCTCTCCAGCAGTGGAGTGCAAGCGAGAACCATCAGTTGTGCCAGAGCTGCTCAGGAGGATGTGGACAGTAGCAAAAGCAGTCTCTTTTCATGCCATTGAGTGAGAAGCTGTAGTACAAATAGTTGCAGTCAGAGCAGCTGTGATGGAGAAGGGTCACGGGCAAAGAAAAAGGAGGTCAAAGGAAAAGGGTGGCTAGGAGGTAGAGGAGTGACATCAGTCCCGCCCCACTCGTGGTCTGGAAACAGGTGAAAGCATTGCTCTTCTCTCCAGGTTCTCTGCACGTTTTGATGTGCACCAGCCAGGGGTTAATGTGATGGATCAAGGAATGGGGAGAGATGCATTTGCTGCCAGGCCGTTTTTCCTGCTTCTTGATTGTAGCCATAGAAATAGTCACATGAGAGAGGAGCACTGGGAGTCAGAGTGGCTGAGCTCTAGAGCCCTGGCAGGAAGTGAAATAAGATGGCCCTGGGGTGACCACTGTGGTGCTCAGCCTGGTGTTCCTGCCTGCTTCACTGGGTTGTAGCACAGCTGTGCCACCTCTGTGCTGCACCTTTGGGGCTAATCTGGTCCACTCCATGTGTTTCCCAGTGTGTTTATGGGCAGATGTGGTCTTTAAACAGGTCGGGTTCACCTGTGCCTGTAGAAGGACCCAGGTGCTTTGCAGTGAGGCCAGGGCTGTTGCACCTCCAACTTTCTTTTACACTTGTAAGATTGTTGTGTTTTCTATGGGGTTTCCCACGTTGTGGTGTCATGTTCTGAGAAATCTCAAATTCCTGGTTTGTGGTGTCAATACACGTGAAGGCAAAACCTCGTGGGCAGAATGTTGCACCTGGGGATGCCCAGGCTGGGCTGCTGTCCTTCCTTCTCCTCCTGGCACAGTGCTGCTGGGAATGCTGCTGTTTCAGGGGATGGGAGATTGCAGCAAGGAGTGCATGGGAAGTCCCAGAGCTGTGCTGGTGGCTGCTGGAAGCCCTCCCCACTTCCATTGTTTCAAGAAGAATAGATCCCCCTCACATTTTCACACTCTGCCCTCCAGTTTGGCTGACTCATCGAGGTAGACATAGCATTTGTCTTATTCACAGGAAATAGCCATGCTGCTCTTGCTTTGCCTGTGTGCTCCAAATGGATGTCATTCAGATCCACCAAGACAAATTCCTTTGGTGCAGCTGCAAGTTTCTAAACTGGTTGTTACAGTAGAGGTAAAAAAATGGGATGGGCTGAGCTGTTTTTTGAAAAGCCCAGGAATGTGTCCCACAGCTCTGATTTACCTGCTGTGCTTTCTTCAGCCACTGTGGTGCCCCTCAAGGGCATGGTCAGAATGCTGGTTCCATGCCCTGCCTGGTCATTGCACCCAAATCTTTAAATATTGGGCACAGGCTATCAGTAATTGCCCCAGCAGTTTCAAAATATCTTTTTAAGACTGTGTTACAAGGTGTCTTCATGATTAGGTCCTGCTGAGTTTTTGCAGGATGGGTTTAAACTAGAATTTGGCCATCAGGGGTATTTACTAATTCTTCTTGGCTCCATCAGAAGAAACTCCTGAGTTAAACATAGTATAATAGGTTAATAATAGATTACCTGAAAGTGCTAGTTTTTAAATGGAAATATATTGGTAGGAATTTTTTTTAAGCTGTAGTGGATCACATCCTTCTGCAGCATCCTGATGCTTCTGTAGCAGCACAGAGGCTGTTGCTTCCATCTCACTGTGAGAGCAGAGGAACCTCAAAGCCACCTGTGTCTGGTGCACATTCCCAGTTGTGTTATCCCAGTACATCTTTTGGATATGGGGCTGCTTGGCAAAGAAATAGGATGTGGAAACCCCCCCACCAAAAGGGTCAGTTTTGAGTTCCTGGATATCCCAGTAACTGGAGCATGTTGTATCCCAACACTCCAGTGTTTCCTGGGGCAGAGGAAAAGGTGTGCAGGCTTTTTAGAGTTCAGGAAAAAAGAAAAGTTCCCTCTTAAAACTTCACACAGCAAAAACATTACAGGGATAAACTCGTGTAGGCTTCCATGTGAGCCCCTGACTCAGGTCAGTGCTCTTGGACCATCCTGGGCTGGGTTATCAGGGGAATTCAGAGCTGCTCCTTGGTCAGACCATCACCATGGAAGTGTCTTTGCTTGGAAGGAGTTTTGGTCTTGCTTTCCTGCTCCCACAGTGGAAGAGGATCCCTGTGACTTGGAGCAGCACACCTGCCCTGCCCTCTCTTTTACAGTCAGCCTCACACAAACCCCACACTGTGATTTTTACAACTGCTCTGTATTCTTTTGCTGAGAATTCTGTTTTCCTGTGCCCAGCTGTCAGTGGAGTCCAGAGAAAAGAGTTTTTACCTGGTGGGTCCAGCCCCTTCCCAGGTGCTTCCATGTGAACAGGAACCCCATGAGATGCTGGGGCTGGGGGTCTTCAGTGGGGGCTGATCCTGCTCTCAGACATTCAGTGACTTGGAAATTCCCATCATCCAGGATTCCTACATATATGGGATTCCTGGAGTAATCACAGCTTGTCTTTATGGATTTGAGTTGAGGGGAAAACGCTTGTGTTCACTACGTTCAGAGCATCTTATTTCTGCTGCAGCTCCCTTCACACTGATGGGGTGCTGTAAAAGGGGACTTGGGAAGGCTAAATTTGCATTTATGTTCATGTAGAGCCCTTTTACACTCCCTGAATGATGTGTCAGGGGGGCTGACAGCCTCCTTTGCCCAGCCCCAGGGTAGAGAGGGATGGTGTGAAACCTGCACCCACTGAAACCCAGAGCAGAGCTGTCACCGGCTCCCAGGAGCACCAAATCGGGCCAGAAACGTGGTCACAGCAGAATATTCATCACAGTTTATTCTCTTCCCACATCCAGATGCCATTTGCATTGTCAAAACACTGTCAGGGATAACTGAAAGGATTTTTTCACAGGAATTTCAGAGCATCCCTTTCCTGTTCTCTCCACAAGTCCCACTGGCTGTCCCCGTTCAGCCTCTGTGGATGTCTCGTGTGGGAGTCAGCAGCACTTGGGAAGCCCAAGAAAATCCCTGACTGCTTAAAGCAGGGGAGGAGGCAGGGACAAAGCTTCATCTCCAGGGCTCTGCTACAGAGCTGCTTCTCTGGCCAAGGCTTCCTTCTTTGGTTGGGTGTTTTTAGCTTGAGGTTTTGGCTTTGCTGTCCTGCAGGATCCAGCCCCGTGGTGGTTTCCTCAGTCAGGTGTCCTGGGAGCTCCCTCCCTCCACTGCAGCCCAGGGCTGATGTTTCAGCCTCAAGAATCAAATGTTATCAGAAGAGCACCACAGGCAGCGTTGTGTGATGTTTTCTCTTTTAATCAATGGTGAGGAAAAAGGGAACATGTTGTTGCTCATCTGTGTTAATTTAAGAACCCACACGCACCCTGCAGCAGTCAGGATCAGGCTGGGCATTTCCTCAGCTGTAAATCCAACCCATTTCACTCCAAGGGGAAGGAGTTCACTCAGAAGGAAACAGGACCTGGGGTTTAGGAGGAAGGGCTGAACTGGCAGGGTGGCTCCAGGCCAGAGCTCTCCCTGCATCCCTGGAGCAGGTTCCCTCATCCAGCAGAGCTTCCCTGGCTGGTGACTCACACCTGGATGGGGCTGCAGGTAGGACAGCCCAGCTGGGGCACCTGGGGACAGAGGGCCAGGTTCTCTCTCTGCAGAGGTGACACTCAGCCAGTGCCACTGGGCTGTGGGATTCACATCCAAGCCCAGTGAGTCAGGAGGATGGATGCCTCCAGCCCGTGCTGGCTGAGCAGAGGGTGATGCTTTCACTTGAAGAAGTAAATGATGTGTAAATGCAGTTTTGTCTCTCTGAGGCAGAAGAAGCAGCTCTGCTGGGGCTGCAGATGCCTCGCTGTGCCAGGCTGCCTTTCTCAGAGGCTCCCTGGGTGTGCAGTCCCTGCATGTGACACCCAGGCTGAGGAACAGGCAGGAGCAACACTTCTGTAATTAGCAGGATGGGGAGAAGCCATTTGCCTTCCCCTTTCCCAGTGGAGAGGGCTGTGGAAAAGGGAGACTTCCTCTCATCACCCCAGGCTGTCCCTGACCCACCTTTGCTGGGAAACAGGAGAGTTCCAAACCTTCCTTGGCATCACCAGGCAGATCTTGGGGAGTCTTTTTTTGGGGAGGCAAAAAGAAGAACTGATATTTCCAGTTTGCTGCTTAAGCTAAAAAAAAAAAAAAAAGTTAAAAAAAAAAGGAAGTTTTTGGGTTTGACCAGGCAGGGCACATAGAAACAGAAATGGTTTTTCTGTGTAGTAAAGAACCTGTGGAGTGCAAACATGGTTTCATTTTGTTATTTGCAGCTTGGAGTACTTTGAGAATGACCAGTTTTGTTTTGCTTTAGGAGCCAGTTCCAAGAGGAATTTTTTTCCTCTCCTTTGTGTTTTTTTTTTTTTTCCTGTATGAACCACATGCACACACAATAATTAACCAGTGAAGAAGGTCAGAAAGGAAGTGACTGGGGAAGATGTACTTTAAACACAGACATTCATGAGGCTGTGGGCTGTAATTAACTGGAATGTTTGTCTGAAGTTCCCAGGTTACATGGTGAATATTAGATAAGTTATTAAAGAGGCAGTTTTTTATTTGTCCTTTTAATTATCAAAGCTTTAATGGCTCTTCAGCTCTACCATTTTTTTTAAAACATTTGGAGAATATTTATTTCTCTTTTCTTGATGGGGTTTGGTGTAACACCAGCATTGCTTTAGGTTAGAAGTAGTGCTCAGGGTTATAGTGTAACATGAACTGCTGGTCATGAACAGTTTGTCATGGACAAACAGCCTTTGGGAACGGAGGAGGAGGAGGAGGAGAAGGCAAGTGTGTTCACAGAGTGATGGAATGGTTTGGGTTGGAAGGGACCTTAAAGCTCATCCTGTAGTCAGGGACACCTTCCACGAGACCAGGAGTTATTTGTTCTAGGGAAACTGGGAACCTCTGGGAGGAAACAGTGAGGAAACAGCCCTAAAAGAAGTCAGCTGAGATACTTCGTCAATGTGGAAATTCTCATTTGGTTCTCCAAAGGTTCTACTCCTTCTCTGGAGTGAGTGATCAGGATGAAGCACATCTGCTGAAAGGTGTGATTCCCAAGTGGAACAACTCCAGAAAAGCCATTGGGTGGTCAGGGGAGCCCAAAGGCTGGAAGGGGACACCTGGCAGGTAGAAGGGAGTGGAAGAGGGCTCTTGAACCTGATCATGCTACCCCAGAGGGGTACAGATTACCCATAAGCACATCTGGAGATCAGGTTACATTAGGAGGTGGTTTCCAGGTGTCAGGGGCACGATGCTTTCCGTGGGGAAGGGGTGTCCAAAACCTCTGTGAATGCAGCGATACAGGAAGGAGTCAGCCTGAGCTGTGGGTTGGTCTGCAGGCTTGGGATGAACAGCAGCAGCTCAGGCAGACTCCACTCAGGAATTCAGAGGTTTAGACAGTATCCATTAACTTCACGTGGGAAGAGTTTTGATGGGTGCTTGTGGAAGCTGGAGAGGCAAGAGTGCTTCAGACTTGAGAGTAGTGCTGGTTTCTGGTGAAACCCATTGGAGGTTCAGTTCTGACTTGCTGTGGTGATGCTTTGGGGGAATTTTCACAACCCAGTGAAGTTATTAATGGGGCAGCAACACAGGTGATCAGTGCCACCCCTTTGTGGCACCACATTCCTTCCCCTGTTGGACCCCAGAGATGCCTCAGGTTCCTGAGGATCCATGGATTCAGGAGAAGCCAGGCACGGCTGTGGTTCCACAGCTGAGGACAGGTTCCCTCCTCTGGCTGTGCTTTCCATCTGGAAACAATGCCTTTTGAAAATGGGGAAGGGTTTTTAGTTTGTCCTGTGTTGTGCTGGGCTCTGATTTTTCCTGCCAGGGCTCTCTCTGTGCCTGGTCAGGAGTGACACCAAACACACAGTGAGGGCCTGGTGTAAAGCAGAGCCTGTCTGCATCCTGGGGACAAGCTTTTCCATCCTTCCACAGCTCCATGGTGTGTTTTCCATGCCAAGCAGCCACTTTAATCCATTCCAAATTTCCCTACAAAAGCCAGCAGCACACGTGGTTTGCTCTCACATGTGCCTGTGTGTGCACACATGGTGGGAGCAGGGAGATGGCTTTTCCTGGATGTTCCCTGTCCCCAGCATGACAGAAGCCACCCACCAGAAGTGAAAACATCATCTCCTGTGGATAAAGGCAAACATGAAGGAAATTACTTCTTGCAGCCAGAATACATAAAACTTTATTTTTTTTTCCTCCTGCAGTCTACTTTTTAAAAAAGACAAAAGAATTCTTCCTCTAGCTAATCTTATGTCCATCCTCTGGCCTGAGGAAACATCTGCTCCCCGTGGTAGCCTCAATTGTCCCAGCCAGTTCCCTCTTAGAGTTCCCTTCTCTTCCACTGCCAGCAGTTGCTTCCAGCTGCCTTCATTCCTGCCCACCAGCAATCCCAGAGCCAGGAGCCCATCCTGCTGCCCAGGTTTAACCATCTCCTTGGCAGGATTTTAGTAGCTCATGTGCTGTACTGATAAACAGCACAGTCCCCCTGCTGAGATCAGGAGTCTCTTAGCCATGAGGATGCTCAAAGATCACTGATACAGCAGAAAAAAATCACCCCTGTCCTTGCAGCCTCTTTATCTGCCTTATGGGCTGGTTAGTGTCTCCTTGGAGCTGGGAATTTGCTCTGGGAGCCAGAGCTGCCAGCAGTGCTGTGATGTGGTGAATGACACTTGGGGTGGGTTTGTCACTAATAAATTGGGTGTTGACTCCTGGAGAGGAGCATTTGTGTTGGTGAGGCCCTGTAGGCCAGGAGTTCTCAGCAGCTTTTCAGCTCCACAGCTTTTTTTTTTTTTTTTTTGTGGAAGGAATGTGGGTTTTGGTTTGCTTTTGGAACAAAACCATTTCCACCCTACTCAGAGGCTTGTCCCTGCTGAGAGGAGCTGCAGCTTCCTGCTGGGATTCAGGATGGAGAGCTGGGGATGGCTGTGCTAGGGCTGGACCTGTGGCTCTTTGTTTAGACAGCCCCTGGCCATCAGCATTTCCCTCTCTGTTGTGCTCCTCCTTCCCCCTCCAGGTGGCTTTACCTTCCTGTTGTGTTTTCAGCTTAGCAGAGGCAATGTGGCTCTTTAGCCAAAATGCAAAACCGTGGAGGGTCACAGCTTTCACCCTCCAGGCATGGAAGGGCTGCTCTGTGCTTTCCAGTCCTGGTGAGAAAATCACCCAGTGGTGGAATTTCTCTCTGGCAGAGACACAAGGCTCTGTGCCAGTGTTTCCTCTGCTTGTCACCTTTACCTTTCCTATGTGGGAAGGGAAACACCTTTTTGTTCTGACCCAGTCATTTATTTCCTGGTCCTTTGTCTGACTGTGATTGCAAACCCCAAAAATAGGCAGAGGGATGAAAATGCAGTGTACAGGAGCAGCTGTGTGACCAGGAACTGCTGAAGGGTGAGGAGAACTCTGGAGAAGAGCTTTCCTTGGAAGAGCCTGCTGGGAACAAGTTAATTTGTGCTCTGGGTCACGTGCATTTATTGCCACAGATGTGCACAGAAAAGCAATTCACAAAAGGGGGAAAAAAAATTGAATTGCTGATAAAAACATGTATCTGCAGCCTTGTGAGAGCTTTGTGATTCCTGGGAATTTCTAATGCAGGCTGTGTTCCCAGGATGTGACACCCTTATTGCAGGCAGCAGTGTCTGCTTTCCTTCCAGCAGCACGGGGGGGGTGTGTCTGCTCCATGCCATGTCCCTGTCAGAGGTAACTGTGTCCCTGTGTCCTTGCAGGACCGTGGCAGCTGAGGTCAGGAAGCAGATCTCGGGCCAGTATGGAGGCTCCCCACAGCTCCTCAAGAACCTCAACATCGGAGGCAGCGTCTCTCATCACACCACTGTAAGTCCTGCCTGGGGGGAAGCTGCTCTGCTGACAGGTTGTTGATGGAAGCAGCTCTGATAACACCAAGGACAAAATTCCATGCAAAACCCACTGGTTTTGGGGGTTTCTGTGTTGCAAATCTGTTGGTGTGGCTGGGAATCTGTGTTTCTGCAGAATCTTTGTAAGACAAGGAGCTTTCTTGACTGTGGGAAATGGATTTGTAGTCCATTTGTAGCCCAAATCTACTATAGTACATCTTTCATAGTTCTAATTTTCTAAAATATCTGATCTTATTTATAAAACCATCTTTAAAAACGTTTTCCTACTTCTATTTCTCTCTATGTCTATCTTACTCTATAACATTTTTTAGTCCATGTTTCTTATCTCAAAGTTTACATACAGATACATACTATGTGAACCGTCTATCAAGCTTTAAGAATTCTCTACAAATCCATTTCCCACACTTTGACCAGATATTAGTTATTTTATCCCCAGACAGCCTGGGTTGGGCATTAAATTCCGTGTGTGTGTGGTTCTCTGTGTGGAGAACTCTTTGCAAGCTCCTGCACTTCAGGTTGCTGTTATCCTGTCCTTGTCACTCTGGAGAGCAGGACCACAACAACAAATCTACTCTTCTAAAGTATTTTAAATATTATTATTAGTAAGTTGAGTGTGGCTATTCCTCAGGAATGTATATTTACTTACAAGTTTACAGCCCACTTTGAAGAGCTGCATTGTCACAATCACCATTTCTGAAGTCAGACTTTCTTGCATGGCCTACCAGTAACCTTCCAGATTTATTGTGGTAAACATTTCAAGAGTGCAGCAAACTTTTTCAGGCTGGAAATGTTTGATTTGGGATCTCACTTCAGGTCACAGCAGTTCCTTTTGCTGCAGTCAGCTTGGACAATAAATATTAGAGCATCTTGTTTTCTTCAGAGAGGGGTGGTTAGGTCAGGCAGGGCTGGAAATGTGCCCTGAATTTGATAGTCTGTGTGAGTGTTGTGGGTTTACAAGAGTTCTTCTCTTTGGAGTGGGGTCCTGTAGTGTTTCCTCAGTTCCTGGGATTGTGGGAATGAGTTGATGGGAATTCCCTCTGCTTCATGTCCAATGTAACCAATGTTAAAGCTTCCTCCTGTGGAGCACAAAGGTGTGAGGAGCTGAGTGTCACCTCAGGAGGGATCTCCAGGCTGGCTCTGGCTCAGAGCAGTGACTTCACTGCAGGCACAGACTTCCTCTCTGAGGAGATCTGCCTGTGCCAGAGGGGATGGAGGGGGGCTGGAATTCCTGACACTTTCCAGGAGCACAGGGAGAGCAGGAGGCTGATCTGTCAGCCAGTGGTGGGACTGAGCAGGGAGGAGGGCTAATGAGAGAAGGGTTAATGAGAGAAGGGTTAATGAGAGCTGCTGCCCAGGCTGGTGCCTTATCTCAGTGGCTCTGCTGGGCTGTGCAGTGATAATGCAAAGCCCTGACTTGGCAGTTCTGGATGGTCTTTTGCATAATCCGGCATTAGAACAGGGAGGGTCCCCTGCTATTAGCTGGTGTGTGGAGCACTCAGGGTCATTGAATGCACTCCCTTTGCACATCCATCCCAGGAACTGCTGTGCCTCCCTTGTCTCACCTGTGGTTTCACCTTGGAAGGAGTTGGCTGAATTGCCTTTCTGCTCTCATAAAGTGAGATGTCTTCTGTGAGCCTCTCCAGCTACTCCTCACCCAGCTCTGTTTTTGAGTTTTTCCTTGCATCACCTCCTTTCACTCTGAATTGTCTCTCCCACTTTTTCCTCCTGTTCCTAAGGTTTTTCCATTCTGCCACCAACCAAGTGTTCATGCTCAAAGCTTCAGTCCTGTTGATCTTCACATGTAATTTTTGATACAGGATCAGACTTGTTGGTCATGGTATTATCAGTAGCTCTCATTACCCTGTTGCCCTGGTGTTTGCTAGTAAATATATGCAAGAATCTATAAAAATGCTGGAAAAGGTCATGCTGGCTGGAAGCGGGCTCTGAGCTTTTCCTATCAAACTGCATTGTGTGATGGCTGCTGTGATAAGCTCCCAGTTTGTCACATTAAATTGGGTGCTGAGCTGAGATGCTCTGCAGAAGCCTGATTAACACGGGGTGATGGTTTGTAGGAGATAGTCTGTAGGAAAAGTCTATTTAGTTAAGTCATGAGTCTGTATCCTGAGGCTGCATAATACCACAGAGGTTTGCTTGTCTGAATTTTGGGTTAATTTCTCTCCCCAAGGCATCTGTCAGGATCTGCTGTGCCTGCCTGGCCTGGTTTGATAATCAGCATTATGCAGAGGGAAAGCATTGCCGTGTGAAGCTGTGTTTGCTCTGGAAAAGTTCAGTTCTGTGTAGCCACACTGGTTTAAAAGCCTAAAGTAGGGCATGTAGTAGTGTGGGAGTGAATAGGAAATTCCTGCTCAAATGTTGTGTGGTTGAGTTTCAGTATCTCCACAGTGGCAGCTGGTTGGGACTGGGGGGCTCCAGCCTGCCAGAGGTCAAGAATTATTTGGGCAATGCTCTCAGGCACAGGGTGGGATTGTTGGGGCTGTCCTGTGCAGGGCCAGGAGCTGGACTGGGTGATCCCTGGAGGTCCCTTCCAGCTCAGGGTGTTCCATGATTCTGTGACTCCAGTGATTGTGCAGGTGTGGTCTCTCCTGCCCACCTTGCTCACCCTGGTGAGAATTCTGGTCCAGAAAAGGTCGGCACTGATTCTCTGATGGTTGCCAACAGCAGCTGCTTATGGTAGTTTGTCTGAGAGTCTTATCAGTGCAATGGAGATATTTTTGTGGAGAAATGGAGTTTTTGTGAATGAAGAGCCTTTTGGGCCTTTTGTTTCTTGTCAGCTGAAGCCAGTGCAGGGATGTTCCCACTCCACAGACTTGCCCCTGGCTGAACCTGGGATACGTGCAAAAACCTGTCAGCTGAATTTCAGCAAGTCTCTTCCCTTTTGCCTCACGAGCAGCAGACAAAATGCTGCCAGAATTGTTTCTAATTTGGTATCTGGTAGAGCTGGGGAGAAGACACTGCTTTCAAATGAGTTTATTATTGTCAGCCTCCACCCTTGTGCCACTTTAGGAGCAGCTGATTTTAATTGCACATTCCTCAAGCCCCAGGGACAGGTCCAAGGCCCTCAGAGGCTTTTCCTGTGTAACCCAATGTGCCAGGCTGGGACTCCTGGCAGGATGCAGTCCCTGCAGCTCTGAGCTTTTTATTTTTGCAACCCACAACAGAAGGCACTTACAGTTTGTTATTGGGAAATAGGAGCTGTGAGCTCTGAGAGCTCCATGAAGGAGGGTTTATCTTTTTGAAGTTATTTTTGCAAGTCTCTCCAAGCCCACTGGTGAATGGGGTGTGCATTTGCACCTTGCTGGGTGTGCTCTGGGGTGGAACCCATGGGCTGTGCTCACCTTGGGTGCCTCCAGAAGTGCAGCATTCCCTGCTGGGAATTCCCTGCTGGGAGCTGCTGCTGCTCACCACCAACCCCGCTGGGTGAGAGCAGAGAGCCTGCCCTTCCTCTGGGAGCATTCCCCAGCATCTTGCAGGGTGGGGAATTTGCTCTGTTTGATGAACCAGACTGTTTACTATGGGCCATTATAACCCCTCGTGACTAACCACTTTCTTTTCTTCCCAAGTTTGTTTTCTCTGAGGAGCAGCTCCTTGTGCTCAGTTAACTCTGTCTGCTGAAAGGAGACTTATAAAATCTTGGACTTCTTTTTTCACTTTTGAATGCCAAGGATAATAATTGAAATGTTTTTGGTTGTTGTCCAAAACTCAATTTTTTTTTCCCCCAAGAAAAAGTTATCTCAATTTTTAAAAATCTTTTCAGTCTCTTTTTTTCTATTTCTTTACATCTTTAGAGGTATATTTTAATGGTTGGACATAGTGCAGTGGTCTGGTTGACAAGATGGTGTTGAGTCAAAGTTTGGGCCTGGATGACCTTGGAGGACTTTGCCAACCTTAATGATTCTGTGATTTAATTAGAAGAGCAGCTTTTTACTAAACTTGCAAATCAGCAGAGTGAATGTACATTGTTGTTTTATAGAAAAACCACAGCTTTTTCCAAGGGGTTGGGGGTAATATTTCCTGCCTTTTGATGTATGTTACAGCAGAGATGATTGTTAGCATGTAAAGGAACACTGTTATAAGAGATACTAATTAGTCTGGTAATAAAAGGGTCTGGATTCTTGGATGTGATCTGATCTGACCATGTCTGCTCTCAGCACTTCATTTTCTCCTGTAAAATGAAGGTGCTGACATTTACATATCTTTGTAAAGCACTGCTGGCTTTCTGGGCATTATCTGGGCTAATTGAGGCTTTGTCTTGGATTTATTGGATGTCAGACTTTGGCCTCATGTGTTCAAAGATAGCATCTAATTATTCAATAAGAGAATATGGGTTCCTTTGTATATTTCCATTGTTTATTTTAATGTAATTTAAGAGAAGAAGGAAAGGTGATTTCTGCAGATGAATGGGAAGCACAGCAAAGGAAAACATGACAGTGTCCTGTGTGGCACTGAAAAGGGTTTTGGAGTGTTCAGAGCCAAGTAATTTTATCACCAAAAATTGAAAAGGAGAATGAGCCAAGTCTTTATGCTGTCTCAGGGCTGATGAAGGCTGAATGGTGCCTGCCATTATTTGTATTTCCTGGAGGTTTTGCCCTGCCTGGCTGGATGGTTTATCCTCATCAGGCAGGGGAGGATGGGAGAGGCATCCACATCCTCTGCCCTGCCTCCTCCCCTTGGGACTGCTCACAGTTAACTCTGCTGTGGTGCAGGCACTTTCTGTAGCACAGGAAAACTGCTGCCATTCTGTGGCTAAAGGCAGCAGTGAGCCCTGGGCAAAGGTCAGGAGGGTTTTACCTGTTCAGGTGAGTCTGCTGCCCGCTGGAAGTTGCTGGGTCTGTGCAATAACTTCAACAGTTCACGTGTTAGCAGAGATAAACACTCTGAACTAAATGATGTTGTACCAAGTACTTGTTAATAAACAGGCTGGGAGAGCTGGGGGTGCTCACCTGGAGAAGGAAAGGATCCTCAGAGCCCCTTCCAGTGCCCAGAGGGGCTCCAGGAGAGCTGGAGAGGGACTGGGGACAAGGGATGGAGGGACAGGACACAGGGAATGGCTCCCAGTGCCAGAGGTTAGATGTTAGGGGAATTTCTTTGCTCAGAGGGTGGTGGGGCCCTGGCCCAGGCTGCCCTGAGGCTGTCCCATCCCTGGGAGTGTTAATCCATCCATGCAGGGCAGAAATTGTCCCCTGGGAACTGAGAGGTGCCTGTGCCAAGGATTTCCCACTCAGGAGAGCGCGTCTGTGGTTGGCAGGGCTCAGGGCCACCAGGGCTCAGGGCCACCAGGGTCTGCCTGTGTGAGCCCCGAGGGTCTGGAGGGGTCAGTCTCTACTGACCTGATGTAACATTTCTGCCAAAAGCGGGAAATCTGTGATTTTCCTGCAGTCTCTGGTCAAACTGTTTGTTTTTTTTTTTCATTTCTCTGTTGCTGTCTCAGTTTCTGCTTTCAGTTTGGTCACAATTATCAGAGGGACAGTCTTTGAGATGAGTCTCAGCACTTGCATTTTTTGTATCAAAGTCTTTGTGTTCTCTAGGTGAAATTACACAATTATTAGTCATCAAAGATCTTGTCTTCTTACCCATCCTTGGAGGCATAACTCGTGTCTTTCTAGGGTTGGTAAGAAATTGCTTTAGTATTCCCAGATAACTAATTAATCTCTGATTAACATTAATATTTCTATACCCAAATGGCTTCCTAGATTAGCAACCAGTTATCACAGCAAATAACCTGGCAGTATTTGTACATAAAGCATCTCACTGGTTTTGGGACTGGCTGTATTTGTTACATGTAGGATCCTTCTTTAGGTAGGTGTATTTGTAATTATTTCACAGAATCCCAGACTGGTTTGGGTTGGAAGGACCTTGAAACTCATCCTGTTCCACCCCCTGCCTGGGGCAGGGACACCTTCCACTATCCCAGGTTGCTCCAAGCCCTGTCCAGCCTGGCCTTGGACACTTCCAGGGATGGAGAATCCATTTCCTTTCATTAGAGGCTTTTTCTAACTCAAGCGTTGTGATAGAATTTGACTCACAGAATCCAGATCTTTAAACTGAATGTTTTCAGGTTTTAAAAATGGAGGCTTCAGACCCAGAAAATGCTTACAACCATTTTTTGGGGCACGTTTGCAATTTGGAAATGAAGGACTTTTATCAGCTGCTCTCTGTGGTAATGGCATCTCCCAGAACATCATGCAAAAGAAGGAATGAGAGGCAGAGCAGGAGATGGGGAACTGCATTCCAGAGGCAGTGGGGAGGTAATGACTGCACTTATGGCTGGGGAGGTGTCATCCCTGGGCAGGCCTGGGAGCTGCCTGTGGTTGATGGAAAGCAGAGATTGCCTAGGAATCCCCTTGGTTAATTTGAATATTTCCATGTATTATAAATGCAGCCAAAAAAATGAAAGGCAGGAGTTCTCTGGGCTCACCAGGCATCAGGAGTATGGGTTTTCTGAAATGCAGGGATGGCAGCAGACAAATACGTGAGTCTTTGAATTTGGATCCATTTGGATTATTTTTGGAGTGCTTAGATGAAAGAAAATGTCATTTTTGCAAGTAAAACATGTTTTTTCATTACTTGAGTGTTGTCAGTGGTTAATATTACACTGCTCATGTTTCAAAACCTCTTAGAGTGACTTGCCTGTAGTTCACACTTAAAAATAAACCTCATGCCTCTGTTTAGCAAGCTTATTTCTTTGAACTGTTACCTTCTTTAACCTGCCTGCAAATTGTAATTTTTTTTTAGCAGATTTATTCTGAGTGCTTCCAGTACATCAGATTGGACTCCTGTTCCCTGAGATACCAGTATCCCTTTAAGGGTGACAGGATTTTGCCACAGCAAGCACAGGCCATCTGCATTCCTGACTGCTCAGCAAGGGAAGTGCCTGTTTGCCCTGGAGACCCAGAGATAGCTGAGAGAAGGCTGGGGCTCAGCTTTGAAATGTTAATCTGCTGCTTCTGTCCTTCTGAGATTTTGCCCAGGGAAGGCAGTGGGTGGGAAGTTGGTATTAATTTAGAATTTGGAGCTTTGGCACAATCTGTTGCAGTTTTAGCACGTTATAAATCGCTTAATATTTAAGGAGGTATTGAAGTTAAGATGGAACTTTGTCCTGATTTCAAAATTGGCAAGAAATATCACCCTGATTTTGAATAAGTGCTTTAGCTGCCAAGTAAAAATAGCAGTCAGGATCCTCCCTGCGATGAGGAGCTCTCTGCAAGGTTAATTTTTCAAGGTCCCCTGTGGGATCCTCACAGGGAGTTTTACTCCCACACAGGAGGCAGGAGGAGCAACCTTCCACACTTTGCCATTGTCATTTTTACAGAGCCCTCAATTGTTGTGTGATCCTCACAGGGGCTGGGGCTCTGCCCTTGGGAATAATGCATCTTATTTGAGCTAAAAGGGAAATTGGGCTTGGATTGGGCCACAGCAGCTTGGGTTCAAATCCTTGTTGTGCCAGATGCATCCTGCCAAAGCTGTCATGCCATAACCTCTCAGTGCTGTTGGGGCTCCCTGGGAGATTGGGCATCCTGGGAGGGCAGAGGTGAGGGAGGGAGAAGGAAATGGGAGGGAATGTTGTTTGCCATGGCTGTGCTGTCATACACAAGCTGGAAAAGTCTGCAGGATCCTAGCAGGGATTTGAGAGTGTCACTTCCAGTGTGTCCCATGAGACTCCTGGTGGTGCTCAGGACAACAGCTGTGAGTTGGGCAAATATCCTTGTCCCCTGTGCCCAGCTGGGCTAAAGTCCTCCAGGCAAACCTGGGAATGCCTGTGGATGTCAGGGCACTGTGCTTCAGTCAGTCCCTGTGAGATGGAGACAATAATTGTCCCTTTTTCTGCCCTAGTTGTTACTGGGCTCCTGTACTGAGCTGCTGTGCAGTGCCCAGGACAGCAGATCTTGAGTCTTCAGGTACCTGCACAGGTGCAGGTCTTGTACAAGCCTGACCTCTGCACTGTATTTTTGGTTTCCTTGTGTGAGCTTTGCAGCCTGGTGCCCTGGGTGTAGCTTTCCCTGCACTTTATCCCTTTGTTCCCTTTGTTATCCCTTTGGGATGCTTGGCTAAAGTGAATGAGGGTTTGTGATACCCTCCAGGGAGTGATGCCACATCCCCTCACTGAGGCTCCTGCAGATTTGTGCAGGTGCTTTTGTAAGTGATGATGATGATGCAGGTAGGTGCTCAAAAGGAGGAAATAAATAGGAGAGAGACATGTGCACTAAAACTCCACAAAAATACAATGTTTGCTGTCTGGAGAAGGGCAAAGTCGATAGGGAAGGCAGTTTGATTTTCCAGCTTTTAAGGGGATGTAACAGTGAAGAATAACACAACCTTAAAGAAGAAAGCTTGAGTGTCCCCATTGCAGGAGAGCTGTAAACCTTTGAAATAGGGGTTTGTCCTGCAAGAGCTGCAGCAGCACAGGTGCCCCTCTGGAAAGTACCTGTTAAATGGGTTAGAGCAGCCAGATCAAGTAGGCTGCTGGCTGAGTTAGCTGCTGGAACACGTCTGTGGTCAGCTTTAGCACGTGCAGAATTGTTATTTCCAAGTGAGGGGTTTGATTGGGGTGAGTCTGAGAGAGGGAGTCCCTTTTGATTTCTTCTGTACTTTCAGTTTATCAGTACTGTGATAAACAGAGTATTTATGCTGGCAGGGAGCAGGTTATGCCCCTCTTACTCATCCTGAGCTGCCCTTTTCTCCCCACACTGTCCTCCTGTAGATTTTAATAGCACCGGCACAGTGCTTGCCACGAGTGAGGTGGCAGTGCCTGATCCTGGGATAAAGACTGAGTGTTAGGGAATTGTCCAAATTTTCATCTGTAATTACAGCCTGCACAAAATCAAAGAGTATTTTTTAAAAGAGCAGCAATTCTGGGAGCAGCTTTCCTTTGCATATTTTTAGCATTTATTTGCTGTTAATTTACATTATTCTGTGGTCCTGATGGGGAAGATGCTCAGGGCTCTTGCAGACTTTGGTTTCTGGTGGGTCTTAATAAACTCAACAGAAATGGACCCCCTGGCAAGGATTTCTTGCAGTAACCCTCCAGTGTTCCCCATTAGGTTTGTTAGGGGAGATGACATTGAGGCCTTTCAGTACTTAAAGGGGGCTTAGAAAAAACAAGGAGAGTGACTTTTTACACAGGCAGACAGTGACAGGGAGAATGGTTTCAAACTAAAGGAGGAGAAATCCAGATTAGATATTAAGAAATTCCTCCCTGTGAGGATGCTGAAGCCCTGGCACAGGGTGTCCAGAGAAGCTGTGGCTGCCCCTGGATCCCTGGAAGTGTCCAAGGCCAGGCTGGACAGGGCTTGGAGCAACCTGGGGCAGTGGAGGGTATCAGGGTTGAAACAGGATGAGCTTTAAGGTCCTTTCCTGCAAAACCACTCTGGGATTCTGGGATCAGCCAGGTGGTAGGTGGTCTGCATGTTTGCAAATACTTGACTGGAATTGTCCTTCTGCCTTTGGAAGTCCAGGAAGGAAGAGCTGGCTGTGTTTTGTGAAGGAGACCCCTGCTGTTGCTTCCCTGGAGCTGCCAGGAGGAATGGAGAAGGCTTTTCCTGGGAGCAGGATGAAGATTGCTCTGAAGATGGCTGTGTCTGCAGCCTGCCAGCCAGCAGGGCTGTGGGAGAGCACAGCTTTGTTCTCCTCAGCTGTTCTCCCTTCCTGCTGCAGCAGATTTCAAACCTTTTCATGTGCAGCTGGCAGGACTGGCAATTCTTTGGTAGCTGAGATCAGCTGTAGCTCAGTGTCACGCTCCTGCAGGCCAGGGGAATCAGCTGTTGGGTGCCTCTTGTTTGTCCTGGTGCCACAGGAGGTCACCTGGGCTGGAGGTGAGGTGACAGAGCAGGTTCTGCTCCTCCAGCAGCAGTGAGGTTGGTTGGGATGATGGGGTTGGATAACCTGGTCTTCATCTGAGCTTGTCCAACTCCTCCAGTGTGCATGTTTTACCTGATGGGTTTGTGTGGCAATTTCAGGTGACTGATGCTTTGCCCAGGTAACACAGGAATAGCCCTTGGTATTTTGTGTGTCCTTGTCCCCATGCACACCTTTGGAGCAATGCTGGAGCATGCAGCAGCACAGGGAGAAGGTTAAACCTTTGACAGCAAGAGCCTTAAGAGGAGCTCTTGTGGTTCTGTTGACACATGGGGCATCTTCTAGGTTCATTTTCCTTTTGGTGCATTTATTCATCCTTCTTTCCTCCTCCTCTTTCATCACTTCTTCCCCCACAGATATCTGGAGCCTAAAATAATGTTCTTGCCTTTTATCTGCCAATAGTCTGACAACAAGTAGTTCCTCTCCATACCCATGAATTTATGTTTGGCCTGTTTACTCAGGTGCTAGACAGTATTTCTGGCTGCACAGATGGTGAGTCTAACACAGGCCTCTGGGTTTGACTGTTATGTTTGTTTACATCTTCATGGTACAATAGTTACCCGAAGAGACAAACTGGAAAATTGTGAAGTGCAACCTTGGGCCTAATCCTGAAATGTGTGAAGGGCTTGGAGAGCCCCTGAGCACTGCCTGCCTTTCTGGATTGGGTGATTTTTAACTGGCATGGCCACTTCCTTCATCTTGTGTCCAACACATCACAATGCTCCTGTTGGACAAGGCGAATTTGGGATGTGAAGTGCCAGGGATGAGGGGACGTGCTGTGTTTTGGGCTGTGACAGTCTCACACCCTCTGGCCTGCATATCCTTGCGAGCTCTGTATTAATACAGAGGTTTTTCCTCATCCTTTTTGTAATTCTGTTTATCAGGATGAGTGGAGTGGAAGGATTGGAAGGGATGAGGGAGAGGTTGTTGTGTGTTAGAGAATCACAGGTAAATGAGTTTGTGCAGATTCAAACACAACACTTGCACGGGCAGCTCACTTCTGGAAGATCCCTCAGCTTTGGAGCTGCCAGGTCAGAAAGAGGAATAAAAGTAAGTCTTAAAATGTTAGGGCTTAAAAATAGGGTCAGCTAAGCAGCTTTAAGTCATCCCATGGGGCTTCCTTACCCCTCTGGGAGGTGCTGCCAGTGTCCAGCAAGGAGCAGCATGGATGGGGCTCTGCACTGGCCACAGGAGGATGTGAGGGGATGCTTTTCCCAGCACCTCTGGACACCCCCTGCTTCTGGAGCTTTTGCCCAGTGATTTTGTTACTTTTATCCTCATTTGCAAGGAGTCTCCATTGCTGGTGGTTCCTCCTCTTTGGTTTGTCAGCGGGAGGGGTGATTTGACACACTGAGAGCACTGGAAGTTTGCAGCACTTGGAGACAAACAGGCACTTGCAGCAATTCCTTAAGGAAAAGCTGTCACCCCTCAGTGACATTTGTCAGGGATCTCGTGCCAAATGGATCTGGCCTGCCTGTTTGTGAAGAGCTGGGTGAGGTGGTGACATCTCAGCTGTGGTGTGGCAAGTGACAAGTTGTGCTCACGGCGAGCACTGCAGCGATGAAAACAGTGAAAAGCGTCTGGTTTGTGTTTTCAAAAGTTCTCCAAAATCACATACTTTGAGTCCATTTCAAGAGTTCAGGATTAAAAGGGGGGAAAAGGGTTAAAGAGATGATCATCATCTTCTTGTGAAAGGTGTCCCTGCCCATGGCAGAGGTTTGGAAGAGCTGGTCTTTAAGGTCCCTTCCAACCCTTCTGTGATCCTTTTGATATTTCTTTACACAGAAATTAATTTGTTTATTTTGCCTAAATTGCAGAATCAAATACCACATTTTTAGCCATCACATATTTTTTTGGTGAACCAGATTCTTATCTGGCAAAAAGTCACCTGGTCCAACTCCCTGACTTCGTTGGAGTCATGCTGGTTTCCTGCTGAAGGATTTGCCTTCTAAGAAAATTGCAGTATTCATTGAGGTTGGTTGTGGTAGGGAGATTCTTTCAGTACCCTCTGTGTTAGCTGAGTCTTTTTCCTTGAATAAAAAGTTGATTCGTTTCAGAACTTGTTGGCAACAGTGTGAAAACTGGAATTTGGGATTTGTATAGCAATATTTTCGAGAAGCACGTTTAAAAGTGAAGTACTAATTGTTCTTTTTAAAGTCATCTCCAACACAAGCTACAGGATAGTTCCTTGTCCCACAGAAATCATCTGGATGACAGGAAAGGGGAAGTTAGTAGAGAAAACTGCTGAATTTGGAAGTGTTTTTGTGACTCTTGTTAAAACACTCAGCCTCACTGGCATGTGCCAGGGAATTCTAGGAAATCTGTCAGTTGCTGTAGAGACAGCTTCCTCAAAACTTGTTTTTAGTGTTTCATTTTCTTAATGTCTATGTTTATGTACAGCCTCATGGCATAATGATCTCATATCAGAGTATTTATATGTATTTATATAATGGAATATGTAAAAATACAAGTTATGTAATGTGAGCATGTATCCAGTTTATGCAAATTTTCTTCTGATGTATCTAAAAAAAGCTCAGGATGGTGAGATCAGCACTACCAGTGAAATCTACTGCTTTCCTGCACGTTTTCTGTCATTCCTTGTGCTTCAGGTAAAGACTTTGTGCCCAGTAAAGATGATTTTTAAGCATCCATTTTATTGAGGGCAGTGTCCCTTCCTGGCATGGGCAGAGTCATCGTGGCACTAAAGGCTCTAATACCAGGGAGAAGAGGTGGTTAAACTTGTACCTGTGGTGGGTGGACATTGTGTTTTGTGTTCCCCAGAGAGGTGGTTTAATTCAAAATAATGTTAGTCCTCAGAGCTGTGTGGCTGCCTGAGTTCCTGGTAAATCAGGCCTTGCTCTGGGTTCCGGCTGGGGCCATGCCTGAGGGAGGAAGGGTTCCTGCATCTTGGATCAGGATCAAGGTTCCCTTTGTGATCAGGGCCTGGTAAAAACAAATCCAGGCTCAGATACGTGGGAAATGAAGTACTAAGCTTCCTTTTGTTGTATTTCTTGGAAATAGATGTAACCTTTTCTGGCCCTAGTTGTATTTTTTATTAGGTGGTGATGGTACACACCAACAAGAGGAACATCAGATAAAAGATAAGACAGGAGAAGCAGCTCTGTGATGTGTGTTAGCTGAGGTTAGCACCACTGGGGTCAATCACCTGATGTTGCATCAAATCCCTCAACAGGGCAGAAGAACTGGTTTAAAAAAGAGAGCAGAAAACACACGGGTGCTTCTTCATTTGTTCACCTCAGTTTAATGCCCTGTGGTGCTTTGTGTGTTCCCAGGTGCCTCTCACAGAAGCTGTGGACCCTGTGGACCTGGAGGATTATCTCAACACCCACCCTCTGGCCGTGGAGTCGGGGCCCCTGCGGGACCTGCTGGAGTTTCCCCCCGATGACATCGAGGTGGTTTCCACCCCCCGCGAGTGCCGGACGCTCGTGTCGGCCGTGCCCGAGGAGAGGTGGGACAGGAGGGCACGTGGGGATGCCCCAGGGGGTTAAATACGTGTTTTACAAATTGTCATCACCTCTGTGATCTTTGGTTTTTGTTCTTTTAACAGCGAGATGGACCCTCACGTGAGGGACTGTGTCAGGAGTTACACGGAGGACTGGGCGATCGTGAACAGAAAGTGAGTTCCCCTGGGGTGTTTGTCATAACAAGTTCAGACTTAAATTTTGGCCAAGTGCTATAAGGAGGCTCAAAAATACCGTCTTGGCTGCTGATTCCATGTGCCCTGGCTTTTCCTTGCCCGGTTCAGCTGAACTGATGCTTTGTGTTTGGAAAATTGGATCTTGGATGTCAAAACCCCTTGGGGCATTTTGGAAAATCTAGGTCATTTCAGTCCATAGTTGCTCCTTTACCATGGTAGAGCAATTAAGGAATGTGGACAAGTAAAATTACTTTCAGCATTTGTTTCTTTCTTTGTTCCATCTGGTTTTAATTCCTTTTAGAGACAAGTTGGATCAATTTTGCAGTGATGTATGATTTACATGGAGTAAATAGACAAGGTGCTCTCTGCAGCTTCCATTGGTTCCCAGAGAGACATGGGGAAAGCACGTCATTCAAACAAATAATTGTTAATATTTGAACCATCACAACATTTACCTGATGAGTTAACAGTTCAGAGGATGGGCATGCGTTGATTGTTCCATGCAAATTAGCAGGCAGGGTTCTGAGAGGCTTTGGTTGGAGCTCAGACTCTCTGATCATTGGAAGTCTGATGACTTCAAGAGCTGCTGTCGAGGAGTGAGTGATCCATGTGATGTGCAGCACCTACAAATGACTCACTGCAGCTCCAGCTCTGCCCTTGTGGCAGTTGCTACAATTCACTGGTTTAATGTTGTCCTGAGAGCCACTTCAGGGGATGCTCAGGATATGCTTGGCACTGCTAACGTGGCCTAATAAAAAAGTGTTTTGTAATCTCATACCAAAAAAAAAAACCGCTCAGAAAAGAGCCCAAAAGGGAGGGAGATGTTTTATTAACTCCCAGCCTTGGCAGCAGAGTCTTGGATACACCACAGACCTGGACAGTGTGACCCACCCAGCCACCCACTCCTGGCCTCTCAGTGACTTTCATTGGTACCTGGAATTCCTGGCCCTGATTCCTGCTCTGATGAGGTTTATTTGGTGGGGTTTTGTCCTCTGAGAGTCAAAGCACTTCCTGCTTGGATAAAATCATGGCAGTGCACTGGGTAGAAATTGAAGAGTTACTGCTGGAGCAGGGGAAGAACCCAAAAGCTCAGTTGGGAAGGACTGAATTGTTTTCCAAGTAAGGATGCCAACAATTTCCTCTTAATCCATCCCATTGAATGGTTCCAAGTCCTCTGGCTGGCTCCAGGGGCACAAACCCCAGCTCTTGGAAGAGCTGCTGAATTTACTTGTGACATTCCATCTTTTTCTTCCCCGCTCCAGGGGAAATAATCTTTATGTCCATCTCTGCCTCCACTTTTTTGTAACCAAAATGTTTCTGAGGTAGGGAAATTCACCCATTCAGTAATTCCTTTAATGGTATTGGAAAAGGTGAATAAGTTCACTGGCCTGAAAAAGAAACCCACTAGCATATTTTGATTGCAATCTTATGGCATAATCTCTGTGTGCTTGACTGTCAGGTGTGAATTAGAGATAATTTACACTTGTTGGTGGAGCTGTGATGGAAATGCAGACATCCAGGTGAGGATTATACAGATCCTATTGTTCAGCTCTCAGGAATTACAGCCTAGCAAGGAAACTGCATTCCTCCTTTTTTCTCTTCCCTTCCTTTATTCACTGCTAGCATTTCCATGGTTTTCCCATGTCTGGAGCATCCCTCTGTGGTAATTTTAGTACGAGGGCATGGTTAGAACAGTTAATTCTAGATGTGATCCCAGAAACTGACTTGGAGTGAGTAGTGCAGGGAGACCATGGCTCTGCCCATGTGTGTGTGTATAAATACAGACATGGTGCCATTTGGCACCCAAACATTTGTTAATCAAAGAGATCTGCTCCTGTCAGCACAGCAGGCAGACTGTTCACTTGTAGGAGCTCTTACACTCTGGAAAGCTCTGAGGGACCCACGTTTCTTACAAAGATGCTGTGTGGAGACACTTGTTTTAGTCAGGGCTGGAAAGTTGTTCTCCAGAGGTGCTCAGGATTTTCGTGAGTTGTTCTTTTGGTTTTCCAGTTAATCATTTTATCTGCTCCAAGTCAGTTCCTGTTCCAGCAGAACCACTGGCCTTCGGCCCTCGTGTTCCCGGCCTGTTTTTAGCTTGGCATCACAATGGCACATTTTACAAGGACTTTAATTGGCCCTTGATAATCCTCCTTTTGACATCACCCAGAGTGGCTTTATAGATGAACAGAGTCACATTGTAGTGCTGGAATAGTGGCTGTTGGATGATGCCCCAGCTCCTGTGGAGCTGACTGGAAATTGTGTTTGCAGAGAGCAGCTCCTGCCTCGGGAGCAGGAGCTGACAATGCTGGGTTTGTCCCGTGGTGCTGCTTCTGGGGTCAGGCTCAAAAGGGCTGCTGAGAACGTGTTTGAAATCCTCTGTTTGCAGATACCACAAGCTGGGAACTGGGTTCAATCCCAACACCTTGGACAAACAGAAGGAGAGGCAAAAAGGGCTCCCCAAACAGATCTTCGAGTCTGACGAAGCTCCGGATGGCAACAGCTACCAGGATGAACAGGTAATGTGCCTTTAAAACCTCGCTACATAAAACCTAATTTATAGTCCTGCTTTAAAAGTGCAGTCCTTTTCCCATTATAAGTTGCTTTTAATTTGTTGGCTCTCAGGATGACCTCAAGCGCCGCTCAATGTCGATCGACGACACTCCCCGGGGCAGCTGGGCCTGCAGCATCTTCGACCTCAAGAACTCCCTGCCCGATGCCCTGCTCCCAAACCTGCTGGACAGAACCCCAAACGAGGAGATTGACCACCACAACGAGGACCAGAGGAAGTCCAGTAGGCATAAGGAGCTTTTTGCACTACACCCAGCACCAGATGAGGTATTATTTCTTACGTGCGTGTGGGTGAGACTAAAAAAGTGAAGGGTGTGGGGAGTGTGAAAGCTGTCAGTCTGATTTAAAGGATTTAAGATCACCTGTGTTTAACATGCATGAGAACTGCAGCTCTTGTGTGTTTTTCAGCATACTGTCTTGCCCATAGATATTACTTTCTGAAGACTGGGTTTCCCTTCTGGTTATGGAATCCCCAGTAATGTAGAAACATTAAAGGGATTTAATTTAGCTTATTTATAGCTGCTGATGAATGCACCATGCTGGGAAGCCTCGGATTAAATTAGTGCTGCGTCTTAGAAGAAAAAAGTGCTAGATGTGTTTGCCTCCTGATTCTGCTGCTGGTTTGTACAGGAGTTGTGTCTCTAATTCCAGGAGGAGCCCATAGAGAGACTCTGTGTCCCTGAAGTACCCAAAGAACACTTTGGCCAAAGACTCCTGGTGAAGTGTTTGTCCCTGAAGTAAGTACCACTCCAACAGACAGCTGCACTGCAGAAATTCACAATTTAAATCTGCTGCTGTATCCACGTGCATCTGGAATGGCTCCGCTGCCTTATTTATTGCCCTGGAAGGGTCATTGCATTTTTGGTCATAGGCTTCCAGGTTAATTTTGTCAAGGTTGAGTTACACAGTTGTATCTTCAAGACTTCCTGCAGATTGATGAGACGGGAAATATCCTCCTCCCTTGGCTTTTCTCCCTGTTGCTTTCCAGCTGTACCTGTTCCATGTCACTGGCACGTGACATGAGGCTTCACCACACTCCTCCAGGGCTCTGCAGTTGGCCACTCACTGGTGTTCCCCTCCCTAACGAGGAAATCTGAGATTAAATTTAAAGATTCAAAATGCTCGAGCCTTGAAAACATAAAGACAACCAAAGATTTGCCAAAGTTTAGGCTCAACAACCTTGACTGTGTCCCTTTAAGAGTGAAGACTTTATATACTTAGTAAGCATTAACTGGAGGAATAGAAACCTGTTAAACAAGTTTAATGAAGTGGAGCTCCTGAATATAGGGTTACCTGCAGCTGGTTCATTGCCTATAACTCTTCTCTAATAACACAAGGTAAAATTTTACTGTTATTCCCTTGGAGAAATAAAGTACAAAACTGATTTTCCACACTGCTGTATTCATCTTCTGTGTCCTCAGTTAGGTCAACCCTTCTTATTAGAGAGCTCCAGTTGCTGCTCATAACTGAGATATATGTGTGGGACATTTCTCCTGCTCGTAGAGTACTCCAGGACCTAATATAGCCATAGAATGAACTGATTTTGCAGCCTTTTATGAACTGGAACAACATAATATGCAGTGGCAGTGCAGCTTTCCCTCCAAAGGAGGGTGTCTTTAGCATAAATAAGTTAGATGCTGGAAATTAATGTTTTCTGCTCTTTAAGCATCTCTTGCTGACTGCAAATTTATAGCAAATCCGCCCAGCTGCATGTTTGCTTGTGTACCTGGGAATCTCTGATGCTCAGGGATGTAATCCAAGATTGTGCCATCTCAGTGGCACAAAACAAGGACATTTTCCCCAGGGAGAAGGCTCAGATGACCTAAGCAGGGTTGTTTCCAGGTTAATCTCAGCTTTGTTGCAAAACTGGAGAAAACACCTGTCTGGGGGTGGTGTCCGTGTTGGAGGAAGGAGTTCCAGGCTGGAGCTGAGAGCTCCCTGCAAGGGCTGGCTGTGGAGGGGATCCCAGTGTGGATGGAGCATGAATTTGGTGGGGAGGCTGTGCAGACAGGAGTGGCATTTCAGCCCCTGCTCACTGTGGTGCAGGGACAGGTTTGGAGTGGTTTTAAATTCCTTTAACTCCACAGGTGTTCTAACAATAAGTTCAGCTCTGTTTGGTGGGTCAGTGTTCTTATTGGGAGTGTTGGAATTTGCATGGACGCTGGATAACAGTCACTGTGAAAAGCTGGCGCCTTTCCAAGGGAGTTTTTGGTATTTTCTGCCAACAGTTCACCGTTGAAAATTGCCAAAATAGGTGTCCCTGAGTGTCCAGAGGCAGGAGCCCTCTGGCCAGGAGTGCTGAGAGGAGCAGTTGGCCATTTAGCTGGGGCAGCACAGGAAATTGGCTTCTCCAGGGAATCAGGGGAGCCGAGTACTCCAGTTATCCCAATTAACAATTCCTCTCCCTTTGAGGAAGCTTTTGGGCTGTTTGCTTGGCTTTCAGTGAGTTAAAATGGCTTTTAGAAGCTCCAGGGAGCACTGACATGGTCCTGGTGGGAGGGACCAGGACAGGAGTGGGGTGGAAGTTGGGAAAGAAGATCCATTTGGAGCAGGAGCAGCCCTTGGGTTGGCTCAGCTGTTCCTGACAGCTCAGTTCCCATCACCCTGGGAGGATTTGGGGCCAGGGTTGGTTATTCCTTCTGACAAAATGCAAGTCAACTGATTTTGTGTTTCCTTCTTTCAAGATTTGAAATAGAAATTGAGCCCATTTTTGCAAGTTTGGCTTTGTATGATGTTAAAGAAAAGAAGAAGGTAGGTTTTTAATTACTTGAGTGTGACATTTCCACTGAAATTTGAACACAAAAATGGAGGAATTAATTCTGGTGGCAAAGGTTTAAGAGGACAGTGACATAGAGGTTGGAAGAATGATGAAGGCATTTCATGAACCATCTTGTGTGTTCTTGGTAAAGCAGTTGAGGTATAACCACTTTCCTAAAAATATTATCTAATATGTGAGTGCCTGAAATCAGAATATATATGTGTATATATATATGTGTATATATATACATATATATATTTGTGTGTATATATATATATGTATCTATTCCAATTTTGGTTTTCAAAAGTCTCTTCCCCAGAGAGAACTTAGGTAACTGAAACCTTTTATTTAGGTTAGGTTTTTATGACTTTCTTAATCTCTTTTTGGGGATTCAGCATGGCATGGGTCCAAGCAACACTTCAGTAATGCACGAGAAAGTCACGCATGCTAAAATTGCTAAAATCAAAACAAAACTGAGGAGTCTTTTCAAGATCTAAGTTATAGGAAATGCAAAATACATTTATTCACCTATTTATGTTCTGTATTTAATATTTAAAGAGTCTCTTAGTTTTCCTTATTCAAGATATTAGCAGTAGTGGAGAGAAAAATGTTAAAAATATGCATTTTGACATTTATCTCTTTAAGACTTGAATTTAATGCATTGAGATTTAAGTTATGTAGATGAGAGTATGTGGAATATTATGTGAACTTTGTTTAATATTTAAATCACATTTCATAAGCCAATTTTATCATCTCATTACTCCTTTTTTTTTTGGCTCTAACGTAGTAAGTTCTTTAGTGACCTCTGGTGTTGGTAGCCTGCTCACATCTTTTTTGGCTCTGAAGCTTTGCAGTCAAGGATTTGGTGTTTTCAGGGTAAAAAGCTCAGTGTCTGTCTTTCAAGGGGTGATGTTTTTTCTTTTTTTTTTTTTGTTTCTATTTTGATATTTTGGTGTTTTCAGTTCAGCTAACAATGGTAATTCCTAACCCTGTGATGGAGCTACACACCTTAGAGGAGCTGGAGGAAATTTTATGGGTAGTTTGTGGTGTTTCCTCCATTTCCTTTCTCACTGTCCTGCCTTGATTTCTTAATCAAAAAGGCTTTTTTTTTTCCTTTTCATACGTGGTTTGACACGAGGACTTTTTAACATGTATTTTAAACAATTTTAAATTGTTCATGGAGAATTTACCAAAAAAAAAAGAAATAACTAATGCTTGAAACTACCCAATTTCTTGCTTAGATTTCAGAGAATTTCTACTTTGATTTAAACTCTGAGCAAATGAAGGGAATGCTTCGGCCTCATGTCCCCCCTGCTGCTATTTCCACCCTGGCCAGATCTGCCATCTTTTCTATCACCTACCCATCCCAAGATGTCTTTCTAGTAATAAAGGTAAGAATTCTTATGCCAGGGAACTTGAGATTATTGTGGTCTCTTGGTTTTTATTTAAAATAAAATAGAAATTCTGTTCTCAAAGGTGTAAACAGTGCTGCTTTATTTCAAATATGCTCACTTAAGTTCCTTTGTAGCAAACAGTTCAGTGCACTGAAACTGGAGAGAGCACAAAGGTTTGCTTGATGATATAAATCAGTTTTCTGGGGCTTGACCTTGGTTTTCATATAAAACAATGTGCTGACTCCTTAAAATGACAGATAAGTCAGTGATTTAAATATATCTATTGATCTGAATCTCATTTCAAAAAGGATACACACCCCTCAGCCAGATTTTCAGATGTGTTTAAGGGCTGAAATTGCTAAGAGAGTGAGATCCATAACTGAAATAAAATGCAACATTGGTCACTCCTGGGATAAAGTACACAAAGATTAAAGTTATTCCCTGTTCTCTCCTTTGATTCAGCACAAATGTTGCTCGTTCAGGTTGGTGTTTGAGTCAAGATTTTTGGCTGGACTCTGGGTAAAAATCATCCTGTGGCCAAAAGGGGAGTACAAGGCACATTTTCAGTTCCCAGGCAGTGTGAAAATTCTGCAGGAAATGCTTCTTACACAAGGACTCACCAGGCTTCAGCTCTTGTGGAAGAATTTTTTGCTTCCTTGTGCTTGTTCAATTTATTAATCCTTGCTGGATACATGTCCTTATAATGGTTCATTTTCCCTTCTCAGCTGGAAAAAGTTTTACAGCAGGGAGATATTGGGGAGTGTGCAGAGCCTTATATGATTTTTAAAGAATCTGATGCAGCAAAGGTAAGAATTTTTTTGGAGTTTTGATAAAAAATAAAACTTACTTTATTTTACCTTGGATGGTTGATACTGTCCCTGTCTTTAAAAGGATCCATTTTTAATTAAGAATCTAATCCCATTCTAAAGGCCAAAAAAAGAGCCAAAGACCTTTGAGTCTTGATGCCTTATTGGGGTGGAGTAGTTAAAGGTCACAAGTTTTTGTGGCTGTCAGGGGAGATTTGTGGTTCCCATCAAGCTCAGTCATCTGTGATTCCCTGTCCCAAAGGATCAGCTGGGTCAAGGGAAGGCAGCCTTTGATGGGAATTTGCAGTAAAAAATTCAACTTTTCCTCTGCTTTTGCAGCTTTAACCCCATCACTTCTGCCTGATTCTTAAAGAACCTCAAAAATAGTTCCTAATTTTGGGTGCAGTTGGGTTGAGCCAGGTGGAGATCTGAGGGTTATAATGAGGGCTGGGTGAAGGGCGAAGCAGAGGTTCCAGCCCTTCTTGTGATCCCAGCCTCTCCATTTCTCAAAACCTTGGATGATTTGTTAATTTTAATCAACCTCTTAATAAAATATTTCCTCCCTAAAGCTCTAAAAATTGCTCTTTAATATGCAGAACTATGGAAAAATCCTATTTTATTCCCTTTTTTCCTTGACAAAATGAGTGTGATAGTACTTATTTGAGGAATGTTTTGCGTTTCCCACACAGCTCCAGATGATCTGAGCACCTGCTGCATTAAATCACATTAGGAAAGGCCCTTTCAGACTTCACAGGGGAAAACTCAGATTTTCTTGAAGGAACAGTGGGCAGACGAGCTCACTGGGATTTGACAGGCTGTTCAGGAGGGTTAAGAACATTAAAGACTGTTCTGACTGTCCTCTGGTGGCCTCTTTTGGGAAGCAGGAGTTGCATTTCCAGAGGAGGTGATCCTTCTCTGGAAGGTGCTACCGAAACACGCAGTCATTGGGAGCTGGAAAAGACAGCATCACTCCTCACTGATCTTGCTAAATGAACCTCTGATCCTGTTCCTCTCCTTTTAACCTGTTGGGCTGAATGTTTTCTTCACAGAACAAGGAGAAGTTGGAGAAGCTGAAAGGCCAGGCAGAACAGTTTTGCCAAAGGCTGGGGAAGTACCGGATGCCTTTTGCCTGGACAGCCATTCACCTCATGAACATTGTGAGCAGTGCTGGCAGCTTGGAAAGAGATTCCACAGAAGTTGAAGTTGGCACAGGAGGTACAGGACTTCTGCAGGAGGGAATGTGGGCAAATCCAGAGGTTTTGATTCATATCCTGTAGCTGCTGTTGTTCCTTTTATTGCTTTCCTCCCCCTGCCCTGATGATCTGGGGTCATGGTTGAACTAAAACAGAAAGGTCCATGATAACAAATGGATTTATCTTTCAAGGATTTTACTAGCAAACCATCTGTTATATTATTTAAAACCAGGCTTGTGAGACTGAGGGAGCATTACAGGCTGATGAACATTTTCCAAAGGAGTGGATTAATCTTCGTGAGCCACATAGCTCATCCGAAACTGCTCTTCAGCATCCCCAAAACTGCCAACTTCATCATCTTTCAGAGCAAGGGAAATACATAAATCTCAGCATGATAAAGACTTTTATAACAGCAGGAAGGCACTGGGATGAGGTGGCTGGGAGGGGAGCAGGAGTCAGCTGTGCTCCACAGCCTCCCGATGCCTCCGGAGCAGGATTGCCTGAGCATAACCACCTCTTCTGTCACCTCATGGCATCATTCCCTCTCCTCCTGCCAAAACAATCCTGCTTGGAACAAAAGTAGGTTCCTGGACTGTAGTTTTTCTGCCTTATTTTCTAATTCCCTTTTCACTGCTGTGTTTTGCAGAACGTAAAGGGTCGTGGTCGGAGAGGCGGAATTCCAGCATCGTCGGGAGGCGTTCCCTGGAGAGGACCACGAGTGGGGATGAGGCTTGCAACCTGAGCAGCTTCAGGCCAGCCACTCTGACAGTGACCAACTTCTTCAAACAGGTGTGGCAGGAAATTCTCACCCAGGAGTTATTTCTTGGATCGTGTGAGGTCCCTGAGAGATTAATTTGTGATGCGTTTGATTTCTCGCCAGTCGCAGGGAGTGTTGGAACAGCATCCTTGGGTTTGTGATGTTATATATCAATTATCATGGAATAACAGACTGCTTTGGGTTGGAAGTGAGCTTAAAGCCCATCCAGTGCCACCCCTGCCATGGCAGGGACACCTTCCACTATCCCAGGTTGCTTGGACACTTCCAGGGATCCAGGGGCAGCCACAGCTTCTGGGCACCCTGTGCCAGGGTCTGTCCACCCTCCCAGGGAGGAATTTCTCCCTAATATCCAATCCAAACCCACTCTAAGTTATATATTACATAATATTATATAACATATTCATTCTGGTAGCAGTGGAATCAATTGGTTGGAATCAACTCCCTGGACTCACCCAGGGATCCCTGAGGAAAGCAAAGCATTCTGCTTCTGATGCTGCTTTGCTGAGTGGCAGCTCCTCAATCCCAAGCCAGAGTTTGGGATTTTCCTGAGCAGTGGAAAACATGATCGAAGGGAACAAATTTTTTAGTTAAGCTTAGCAAAAAGTAATGAGCTGAAAATTTTCTAGGGTTTGCTTAATGTCACATCTAGTTATGGAAAAACTGGTCACTAAGTTAGTAATGATTTACAAAAGCATATATTTATTTACTTTGTTGAGGTTATTTTTACTTTCAAGCAGCTAATTTATTTAGTTTGTCCTTTAAAACTGCCAAACATTAATTTAAGATTTTAAATTTCAGATTCTTTATTATCTTCCTTTTCTCCTGTTAAATATAATCAGTTGAACACCACCCAGTATTTTTCTCCTTCCATTTGCTTCTTTTTTTTTCTTTTTTATGTTGTGATTTCTTACCTTTAAAATCAAGTATCTTCTGCTTTTGGGTGGCAGTGTCCCATTTTCTGTAATATTTCCAAAACTGGCAAAACTCTGAGCTGTGAGAATGGGCACAAGGAAGAGTGACAACAGACTCCTTGCACTCCCTACCTTTCCTGAAAAATAAGGCTGTTCTGGGCTCATCCCACAGGAAAGGCAGAGGAGAAGCAATGAGGATCACCTCCTGAATGACAGATTCTTTTTCAAACTATTACACTTGCTAAAAAATGGGTATTTTTGGGAAATCTTTTAGCAGCCATTTCCAGTTTGGAAAAAGATAATATTGATGGGGAGAGAAAAGGCTTTCAATTAAAAGTTCCTGCAGCTGTCAGGATGATTAATTAAGGGATGAAGGAAGGGGAAAGGATGGAGAAATGAAGTGTAATTTAACACGTTAACACCTTGTTCTGGGAAGGGCCAGTTGGATGTCAGAGGGAAGAGCCTGTGGGATGAGAGGGTTTGTTCACTCTCTGGCAGCCCTGGAGGGTTGTTTGAGTAACCAAACCTTGCTCCCTGGGCAGGAGGGGGACCGCCTGAGCGACGAGGACCTGTACAAGTTCCTGGCTGACATGAGACGTCCCTCGTCGGTGCTGCGCAGGCTCAGGCCCATCACAGGTACCCAGCCAGCCCTTCTGGGCTCAGAGGTTCAGGAGTGTGGGTAGCTCCTCACCCAGGCACTCCAGAGAATCCTTGAGAACAATCCCTGGACGGCACTGAAGGTGTTATGGGGCAGGTTTGTCACTGGCACACTGAGGGTGGTATCTGTGAGGGGGGATGCAAATCCCAAAGCCCCAAAGCCAGGAACCTCTGTTTCCCACTCTCTGTCCCAAAGGAGAGTTCTCTCTCCTGGCTCCTGGTTAATAGGAACAGGCTCCACCTCTGTTTGAGAGAGGGGAACAGAAACCCTGGCACATCTCAGTGAAGCTGGTCCCTGACCTGTGCTGTTCCTGACAATATTTACTTACCCTGCTCTTAAACCTCTCCAGGGACACAATCCTGCCTCTTCCTTGGATCATCTCCCCAGCTCTCAGCTGGCCTTGCAGCCAGGTTAGGTTCTAAGAAAACTTAGCAAAATTTTCTTACTGCAAATTACCATGACTCTGGTCTGCCATGGCCTGGGCAGTGACCACAACCTTCCAAGCCCTTCAATGCTGTGATCAGTTCACCCAATTCACCTCTGTTTTGTAGCCTGACCAATCTCAGGGCTTTTCAATCTTTCCTTTAATGGAGTTTTGTTTGTAACAATAGCTGGGCCTCACAGGAGCATTATCTGGACTGCATTTCCCCAGTTTTCCTATGAAAAAAGCACCTGTGCCTTGTTAAGAAGCATATTTTCTGTTGGTTCTTATTATCTGGTCCCCCAGTTGCCTTAGATATCAGTTGGATCCACTGATACTGGTTAACAAATCCACTTCAGCTGTAATTTATCATTTGTTGATTTATTAAATTAATATATAGGATGTCAATGAATATATAGGATATTAACCTGAAGAAACAAAGCACAATTACGCTTTAAAAAATTAATTTCTATTTGTTAATTAATAAAATCCCTTTCTCCTTGCAGCTCAGTTGAAGATAGACATATCTCCAGCTCCAGAGAACCCCCACTACTGCCTAACCCCAGAGCTGCTGCAGGTCAAGCTTTACCCAGACAGCAGAGTCAGACCTACAAGAGAAATCCTGGAGTTCCCTGCCAGGGATGTCTATGTCCCAAACACCACATACAGGTCAGACTTTTGAAATCCATTTCACTTTTCAGGGCCTGAGACTGGCAAGTGTAGAAGTTCCTCCCTTATCAGCTGGGTTGGTGCAAAATTTGGTTTATGGGCAGAGGTGCTGTGCCAGAGGCATGGGAAGGGTTCAGGCTGACACAGCAGAAAAAGCTCAGCTGGGGAGGGATAAACAGGTTTGCATCAAACTCGGCTGTGAATAAGAACACAGGAAAGGTTTCTCCATTTCCCAGAATTCGGGGTGGAATTTGGTTAAATTCTTTTCAGTTTTTTTCCTTTGTTAAAGCCACCATTCTCCTACTGGTTTTATTAATTTATGTCACTTTCAGCGACTTTGTTTTTCTTTAAAGTGAGGGGTAGAAACAGAGAAAATGCATAATCCCTTTTTTCATATTTCCATTTTGGTTTCCAAGCAATTTCTTTGTTTATAATACTTGACAAAAAATCTTCTGAAGCCCTGAAAAATAGGAAATTTTTCTAAATATCTTGGGAAACAATAACCTTTCTATAACAAAACCCAGACTGGGACCAGATTTCTTTTCATTATGTACCATTATTAATTTAAAGCTTTTTCACAGTATCTTTGAAGATATTACATGGCTGAGTGGGATTGTCTTCATCAGCCGGGTAATTTCACCAACTTAGCAAATCCTCTATTTAAATTTAGCTACAAACCAGCTTTTTATAAATCAAAGCTTACAAGAAGGGTTTAGTCAAGTTCCATATCCTGTATTTTGAAAACTCTCAGCCACTTATTTATTTGTCTATTTATTTATTGGACAGGTAATTTAGCATTACAGTAAACCAGTACAAATAAGCAACACTGCATGATCTCATCTCTGTTACAAATCCATTAGAAGTAAAAGGATTTTTTTTTTTTGCAGCATTTCTGTAATTAACACATTCTATTCACGGGATTTCACTCTGACAAATTACAACCAAAACCAATTCCTGTGCAATTGCAAGTGCTGAGATAAAAAAAAATCCACACTGTACAAGGGTTGGGGAAGATAAACAAGTCAATATGACTCAGGGGAACTGCAGGGTTGGGGGCTTTGTCAGTCAGCACTTCCAGGGCCAGCCCAAGGCTGTCACTCAGTGTTCTGCAGCTGGAGTTCAGCACATGAGTGTCCCCAGGAGCTGGACCAGCCCTGTCCCATGGGTTGTGCCTACTGGGTTTGTGGGTTGGCACCCTTGACCCCAGTGGAGCAGCTGTTCCCTAAGTGAAAGGTGTTTTGGTGTGTGCTCACTTGGTTGTTTATTTAATTCCTTAGCTGGTTGGACTGAAAGGTCACAAAGGCTTGGCTCTGATTCATTTCAGGTGAGGAGAGCAGATCTCTTCCTCCTTTCAGTGAGGCTGAAGTTTGGCTCTTCCCTTGCAGTGAGCAGCCCCAGTTGTGCAGTTGCCCTGCAGGGTGTGGGATCCAGAGGAGCAGGGCTGCTCTGGCTCCCTGTGTGCACACACCTGCAGCTGTGTGAGCACAGAGCTCCAGAGAGCAGGGATTGGCCTCAGCTACACTCCTGGAAAACTGTCTGGAAATACCCAGAGCCCTAAAACGAGGCATTACCTATCTTTCATGTGCTCCTGAAACATTCCACAACAAAAACATGAACCAAACATTCAATTAGTTACTTCAAGAAACAAAATTTCTTTTTTTTCCCTAAATGTTTTCCGTAGGGTTTTGCCAGCCCTTTGTTCCCAGGAAACACTTCTTGTTGTCCCTACTACACAACCCAGAAAGGAATGCACAGCCTGAAAACCCATTCCCCCAAACAATATTATCCAATATGTGACAGGTTGGCTCTTAGACATTGGAATTTCATCCTGGGGGGAAGGAAAAGCTCCACAAAAAGTTGCAGCACATTGACACTGGGGCTCGAGGGAATGACAATACTCACCAAACATTTTGTAAGACCATCTCAAATGCCTCAGGTTTGTGTTTTGGAGAAATTCCATGCAGGGCATGGATTGGGACATGGCTTCTGTTGGTAAACACAGCATCAAGTCCTTTGGTGTGGTAAAGTTCAGTGTGTTTGTTCTGAGTTAAAATGCAGCAGGTTGAGCACTCAGTGAAAGCTTTTTAAGTCTGTTGGGTGGATCATCATTTTGGTTGACTTGAGCAGGTAGTATCTTCCTTTTTTAGGCTTCCAGTACAGACCTTTTCCTCTCTCCAGCCTTCCCCTGGACCTTGGTGTGACATATTTCCCATTCAGGTTGGTTTCCTCACACTCACTGTGCCACCAGCCTCCTGAGGAGCAACATGGCAATGTCAGACACTGTCTGTGCTCTATGGCAGAGTAAACAGTTCCTCTTTGCAACATAAATCTGCTTTAGACCCTAAATTCCAGCAAAATTGGCATTTACCCAATCACTGATTGGGTGATTCCCAAATCACTGAATTGTTTGGGTTGGGAAAGTCCTCTAAAGTCACTGAGTGCCACCATTCCCTAGCAGTGCCAAGGCCACCACTGACCCGTGTCCCCAATGCCACATCTACCTGGATTTTAAATCCCTCCAGGGATGGGGACTCCACCACCCTGGGCAGCTGTGGAAAACAACATGGAAAACAACCTTTTCCATTAAGAAATTTTGCCTCTAATCAGTTTAAGTCTCCTCTGGTGTAACTTGAGGCCATTCCCTCTCCTCCTGTCCCTGTTCCCTGGGAGCAGAGCCCGACCCCCCCGGCTGTCCCCTCCTGGCAGGGACTTGTGCAGAGCCACAAGGTCCCCCCTGAGCCTCCTTTTCTCCAGGCTGAGCCCCTTCCCAGCTCCAGACCCTTCCCCAGCCCTGTTCCCTTCTCTGGCCATGTTCCAGTCCCACAATGTCCTTGTCCTGAGGGGCCCTTCCCTGGACACGAGATGCCCCTCTTGGCATTCTTTCAGGCATCCAAGATTTTCAAGGATGCCTAGGATGATGTACAAAGTGTTTGTTGCATGAAGCAGGTGGCTGGAGGACAATTTTGTATCCTGTGGTTTAATCATTTAATTGCTTTTTCAGTTGTTTGCTTTCTGCTATAAACTGGCAAACATAAAAGCTTTGTAAATCAGAGAATTAAGAACCCTTTAACCAAATTATCTCCAAGGAGAAATGGCCTCAGCCTTGTATCTCTTGCTCTTTTGAGAGTGATTATATTGTGTATATATGACAAGCAGCTAAAATCTGCCTTTGAATGGAAACTCACTCGTTATTAACTTTAGGGTTGTAGCCTAAATGCAGTTAGAAGTCAGTTTGTCTTGGGGTTTTTTGCAAAAAGGAATCAAACAACCCAACCTGGGGCTGCCACACCAGACCAGGCATCAGAGGAGGGACAGCCCTTTCCTTCAGTTTGGAATCTCATCCTGGAGGTTATTTCAGCCTGTGCTGCCTGTTCTGTTTCTGGTGTTGAGGGCAGGATTAGGTGGGATATTGGGAAGAAATTCCTCCCTGTGAGGGTGGTGAGGGGCAGGCAGAGGTTGTCTGGAGAGACTGTGGATTCCCCATCCCTGGAAATGTCCAAGGCCAGGCCGGATGGAGCAGCCTGGGATAGTGGAAGGCGTCGGGGTTGAAACAGGACGAGCTTTAAGCTCCCTTCCAAGCCCAGCCATTCCATGGTGCAGTGCTGATGGAGCAGAGGAGTTGGGGCCATACCTAGGTGGCTCTGGGGGCAGCTGGCGTGGCTGGCCGTGTCCCCGGCGCGGTCGGCGGTGGAGAAGCGCAGCTGGGCGTGCTCCGGCAGCGCGTTGGGAATGCTCCCAGACATCCTGGCCAGCTGCAGGGTGAAGTTGGTGCTGGGGCCCCCCAGGCTGAAGCTGTACTCGATGTGCCTCCTGTTCCCCCGCCAGTCCTGCAGCTCCATCCGCAGCAGGTAATGCCCCTGCTGGCTGATGGAGTAGATCTTCTTCAGGCCCAGCCAGAATTCCTCTGCAAGGTTGGAGGGGAGAGATGATTTTAGGGATAACCTGCAGGTAGTGTGTGTGAAAATACAGTATTTAAAAGGCTTTATTAATTGCTTTAATTAAATCAGTGATTCGAGTCTTGGGGACTGTTGATCTTTGCAGAGGTCTGCTGCTACATTCTTTTTGTTTACCTCTGCTTAATTGCACACTGATGATCAATAAAAGCAAGAGTTCTAAATGAGCTGGAGCTTCCCCCTTTAAGTTTCCCACCTCGTGTGAAACTCTGAGAGGGAGCTGGAGACATTTACAAGGTGTGTAATTGGAAGTGTGTGACAAATGAAGCGAGTGACATACATAAAACCTAATGGCAATTGTTGCATTTTGAGAGGAAAGAGCTGCAGAACCAAACTGGGGTTTCAACACCCTCATGTACAAAGGGAATTTTTCTTTTGCTGGAATTTCTGATCATTAGTTTAATTGGTTTCATATATTCATTAAGTAGCTTATTATCAGCACAGGTAATTGCCACATGTAGAAAGTGGAGCTGAATGTGAGTGCCATGCACACAGCTGGCATTTAAAGCCATAGAACACAAGATGGTTGAAGAAAATAGTCCTTAATTTCCAGGTTAGGAGCTGTAACCTGGTTTATTTTATCACCTCAGAAGAGGCAGCAGAGCACTGAGTAGGACATAGCTGAGAGCAGTGAAAACCTCTGCAAAACCCAACACTGAAAACATTTGGCTGCATCTTGGTGCAGTATTTGGGAATTAGGAGACCAATCAAGGAGCCACTAAAGCATCCAGGAAGATCAGATAAACTTTACAGCTGAAAGTCCACCTCAGCTGTGAGCTCCTGTCCCAAAACCGAGGGAAAAGTTGAGATACAGCAGCTCTTTATTATAAGAGATGTGGAAATAAGTCAATATTGCTGCTCACCTTGGTGAGGTTTAGGTCTGTGCTATGCTTAGAAAGTCAGACTGTTTAGTAAACAAGAGGTCACTCATCTCATCCGAGAAAAACAAGGAAAATATTCTGGATGAGGAAGCTGTTGGGCAGCACTTGTTTGTAGCACTTGTGCTACAAATTCTTTGGAGTTGATGATTAACAGGGTAACGTGGGTGTTTCCTCACCCTATCCAGCCATGGAGGGGATTGGCCACTCTGGGGAAGCCTGAGGTGTTTGCTCAGGGGAGCACACACAGCCTTGGGCTCTCCTGAGGGTGGAAAAATTGATGTGGTTCTAAGGGTAACAGGATTGCAGGAAGGTTCAGAGAAAGTAGTGACAGCAACTTCATGAGGTTTTGCCTCTGTGTGTATTTGAAAGGCTTTGGGAGGTGCTTTTATAAGTAGTAAAGTCTTGATAAAATAGTGTTTAAAGCATTCTGGCCTTGATTCAGTTTCTAAACACACATTTGAAGGGATGTCTTTGAGAATTTCACAAGTTATATGTTCTAGGAAGCACTTTCTGGTATTTCCAATAAATCAGTCAGCTGTTATTTGCAGGTTTAGTCTGCTTGCCTTTCCATAAGAAGATTCAGCTTCTCAAATCAGTTGATACCAAGAGACACAAAAAAGAGGAGTATTTACCATTGAGGTCACCAAAACCATTTGTGTAGGCATCCCAGGTTTGGTTGAAATCCAGTGATCCATCCACTCTCTTCTGGATTACAGTCCAGGATGTGCCTGGGAAAAGAGGAAATAAGTCACAGCTTGGCCTTGGCCTCATTCCCTGACCCTCAGTGTGCTCTGGGGTGCTCCCATTTTGAGGTAGAATGAGTTAATTAAAGTCTTCATGAAGGGAATTCAAATGGGCCCAGCTGGGGAGAGCCCAGGGCCATTCGAGTGTCCTCGGCCACACTCAGGGTGACTCCACGCACAGAATTATTCTGTTAGGCTGCCTTAACTGGGTTTCACTTGTTTATGAGGGCTGAGAGACAGAGAAATTGATAAAGAAGAGATAAGAAAAGGCCCAGACATTGGCTCAGAGGCTCAGACTCTCTGCTGATAGTGCCTGGCTGCAGGGCTGGGATGAGGTGCTGGGGCTGTGTCCATGCTGCAGCTCCAGGGGGGTCTTCTCCTGAGCCCAGGTCATGACACCCTCACTTCAGCAGCTCCACCAAATGTAAGCAAAGGAGCTTTTTGCAGCTCTGTGAGTTTGCACATCCAAACACATGAGGTGCCCCCACACGTTCCCCAGCTCTCTGAGGGCTGTGGGAAGGGGATGTGGGACAGGCACAGAGCAGCTCTGGGGGATCAGAGAAACCAGGGAATGAGGGAATTGGCCAAGCTCTGGGTGACCTTGGTGGCAAAAGGAACAAATTTGGGTTCCTTAGGGAGGTGGAGCTTGGGTAGGTGACGTGACAATTGTGTTCCTGGCTGCTGTGCCACCCAAACATGGCACAGGATTCCTGTCCCAGGACTCACTTCTCTGGGTTAGTTTGGCACAGCTCAGTCTAAAGCAGAGCCTGTTAATGAACAAAATTTTACTTTTGTAAAAGCAAATTGCTTGCTTTTCTTTGGGAAATACATTCATGGTTGCCCTATAATGGCTTTTATAATGACCATTTTCATTACCTACAGTTAAAGGGGCTTGGGATTTGGATATCCTTAATTTATGTCACATGATTGAATGTCCTTTCCTCAGAGTAAAGAATGAGAGTGGTGATAAGGAGATTTCAGGATATGGGAAACCTGAGTTCAGAGCAGACAGGCCACAAAGAGAAGTCAAGAGGATACATAAATCACAGGGTTTTGTGTACTTTGGGAGGAGACAAAGTTGTTTGGCTTAGAGGAAGATACTTCTGTGAAAATTAGACTGTTGCTGGCACAGCTCTTACCAAATTTCATTTCACAGTAGACATTGAAAGCTTCTGAGCCATTGGGCTGAATAGTGTAGACCCCACTGGCCTGCACCCCAGTGTGGTAGAGAGCAGTGCAGTCAGCAGCAGCACCTGGGGAAGCAAACAGCCTGTTAGAAATCCTGCTGGGGGTGTGCTGAGCTGAGAGCTAAAGAAAAAAAATGGGAATGATCATATTGGTAATTTTATTTTACAATAAAAGTCATGGAGTGGGCAGACTGCTTTGGGCATAATAGTGCAGCTGCCAAGGTGTACATAGGTTGGACTGCCTGTGTTTTTTAAGTTAGGCAGAGTTTCAGTTTGGAGGATTTTGGAAAGTTTCTATGGCCTAGGACTAGACTCTGGCAAATGGGCTTTCCTACCCTTGTAAAGTTGCTAGTAAATACCATGCCCACTGCTACCCTTCATCAGTGCCTTTCAACTTCAAAGAAAGGACTTCTAAACCTTATAATTAGCCAGTGTGAAGTAAATGAGTTCTCTGTTCAGGCTCCACAAGATAGGCATGGGTAAAAGCATGGTCACATCATGTTTACAACAGGGAAATGGATCCTGTTACTGCATTTTTGGCCATTGTTCCTGTGTGTCACCCCAGAGACAAGTACAGCTGGAGTGGGGCTGAATACATAATGACATTTTTTCCAAAGAAGGAGATCTAGTTCCTTCCCACAGCCCAGTGTATAACATAAAAATCTTCTCCTTTTAGTCTTTGACTCCTGAAAACCAATCCAAGGCTGTCCCAGAGGGTGGGGGGAAGGCAGCACGTGCTGTAGTCACATCTCAGAGATGGGGTCTCACCATCAGCTCTGTATGTCCCAGCCGTGGGTCTGTGCACAGCAGTGGGGAGGGTCTCTGGTTCCTGGTGCTCCCCCATGAAGGAATTCTCCAGGAGTTCCTGGAGCTCAATGTGGTTTAGCTGGAAGAGCCATAATTACACTGTTAATTTCCCAAGGCTCTGCAATGATGAGGTTCATGGATCAAGACAATGTCATGCAGAGAATAATTTTTCTTGTGAGTGTAATCCTGTAGAATACCCAATTTACCACAGAAAAATAACTGCAGCTCCTCTGCTGGTGGGTTTTAGGTGTGGGAATGGCAGCTGTGCCACTGCTCTGACAGGGTAGGATTCATGAGGGGAGGAAATGACCCCTTCTCATGTGGTGCACCTTAATGGGCAAACAGATTTAACTTATTTCCTCAGGTGACATCACTCAGACAAATAATAACAACAGCTAAGGAGGACAGAACCCACAGTTCCTTAGGCTGAAATGCATTTCCCTCTCAGAATAAATTAAATCTGAGCATGTTGGTTGTACTCTATTACAGTGATACGTGTGGGACTTCACTCTGGGAGTGGATTTTGGGAATGAAGAAAGAGGTAGAAAGCAATGAGACTTCCAGACCAATGGAAGAACAATAATATGATAGATAATAAGAGGAAAAAAATGCCCAAATTAGCAGTCAGAAAACGAAGCAGCCTGGTGTTGAGGGACAGGATCTCAAAGCTGTTTTTGGTTATAGCTCCTGCCTGGCAGCACTGCAGCATCTCCCCAAAGCAGGTACCTCAAAATGGTCCCCACCTTCCTCTGCACCCCAAACTGAGCAAGGGGTGCCTGAGCCCAAGGGTTGGACCCTCAGCTGGCTCAGAGTCAGGGGAGATGGAAGGAGAAGCAGGGATGGTTCCTGTACCTTGTCCTCCAGCTCCAGGATCTGGTTGTGCTGCCTGTCCAGCTGCACGTGCTGGCCCTCCACGATTCTGAGGAGCTGCTTGATGTCATTGTCCTGCTGCTCCACAAAAGCCTGGGGACAGGGAGGGAAGGATGGAGGAGGCTTAGGAGCAGCAGAAGACCTTCAGCAGTGGTGATGGCTCTGTAACTCCTGGCCTGGGGCCAGTTTTGAGAGGCACAAACCATTGAACATTGCCCTTCCTTTTCCAGAGAATCCTAGAATATCCCTAGCTGGAAGGGACCCACAAGGATCATCAAAGTCAAGCTCCAAAGGTTTGCCTGCTTTGCCTCTAAATTGAAAAATTTCTTTGCTCCTGGAGCAAACACTCATTTTTTTGAGACAAACTACTGGCAGCTTTGTAGATTCTTTTTTAAATTGCTCTTTTCCTTCCATTTTCACATCCAGAACAATTATGTTCTGTGGAATTGGCCCTTGATTCAAACTAGATATATGGCACTGATCAAAAAAGGGAAACATTCCCAGTATTTAGGGTATCAGCTTGGGATTTGACAGATCAGGATTCATCTTTTTGCTTTGACACAAACACCCAGTATTTAGGGTATCAGCTTGGGATTTGACAGATCAGGATTCATCTTTTTGCTTTGACACAAACACCCAGTATTTTCCCATACAAATTGCTTGGCCTTTTTATACTTCTGCAAAATACAGTTAATATTTCCTTGTCTATAGAAAACCTTATACCCACCTAACTACTTGCATGATTAACATATTAATTTTATTAATACTTGTAACGCTCTTTGGTTCTGGAGGTGCTATAAATGCCCCTCTCTAAAGTTTTAAGCTCCCTGTTTCTGCACTGAGCAGGCAGTTCTCACTGCATTAATTTGGGATGAGCTGGTGGTGTACAAACCCATGGGCTTGGGAATCTCATGATTTTCCTTATTGCAAAACTTTTTTATCGTTGTGATGGCAAAATTTCTTAAAATTGATTTGCAAATCAATACTGAAAATAATACAGAGCTTTATAATTTCACAGTTTTCACTGATTTTGCTAGGTAATTTTACTGCAAAATTAACGCTGTGTCAGAGTAAGACAGTGATTTTTTTAAAGGTTATTACAGTGATTTCTTTCTCAAAAAATCACTAGTACTCCAGTGAGGAGCAAGGGGAAGCATGAGCTTCTATTGCATAATTACTGATGATGGCATTACAGTGTATTTTGGCTCAGTGTGTCAGGGCCTTTCACAAGTCACTTACTTTGAGTGAAGAAATTTCTTTTGTCTCTTGCACCAAAGGCTGGATAATGGCCAGTTTGGTGACCTTGTCCTCCAGTCCCCACACTTGCTCCTGCAGCTGGATTTTGTTTTGGATGAGGTCTTCAATCTTCAGGTTCATCTCCTGTGAGAGGTTCTTTATCTCCTCATTGTTGATTTGCAGCCTGGCCGTGGTTTGCCGGAGCTGTTCTTCTTCCTCCTTGATTTCGCTGGTTTGCAGGGAGAGCTCGTAAAAGGACCTGTCAAAAATGTAGAGTTTCTGAAAGATGTCGTTCATCTGCCCCTTGGTCTTGTGGGCAAAGTCTTTGAGGCCGTGCCCCAGCTGGAGGAGCCCGTTGGCCAAGATTCGGACATCGTCCAACATGGCAAATCTGGGTTTCGTTTCGGGAGATCCGGCGGAACCGACGGAAAAAAAATCCTTGTCAGCTCCAGCTGGGAGAGCCAGGGGGGCCAGGAATAGTAAAACTGGAATGATCTTCATGTTTCCTTGCTCTTGGTTCTCTTTGCTCAGGATGCAGAGGCTTTTCCCAGTGATAGCTTGTGCTCTGTGGCTGTTCTGGGTTGCAGAACTTGATCTATTTATACTCCTCTTCATTTTAGGAGAGGCAGAGCAGTGGGTTGATCATTAAACCGTGTGTGTTTGAACGAGTGTAACCCCTCCTGAATGTAGGTTGATACCTGGGAAGATAAAATTGAGAGACAGGCACATTGCTGATTAAACTGGTTCTGAACTTTTCCATCTGCCAGGCCTTCTGGTGTAAAATGTTATTGATGACACGGTGTTTTTCACACAACTCTTTTTAATAGATTAATTTTGGGCCATAATCTTGGTAAGGGCTTAAATTGCTCCTTGTTTGTGTTGTTTGGTTCCCTTTATTGCCTCAGGAGTGTGAAAGGATTTTACCATGTTTAAGAGCACTGGATGTTCAGGTTGTGAAGCTCCTTGATGAGCTGTGGAAGGGCAGAATATTCCCAGATGATTCACACAACTTGATTTTCATCTCAGGCCATTTTCTGATGTAACTCATTGTGCTGCAGTGGATTTACTTGTCATCGAGCCCAGATTAAGTGAAAAAGAGGGAATTAGGTCCAGAGATTGCCTGGATGTGATTCTGCTGTGTTAAGGTTTGTGCAGTAATTTACACCATATAAAACTTATTTTTTAAGAGCTGCTTTGCAGAGGTGGGTGAGATAAATAATACCTTGCTTGCATTTCTCACCTTACCGTTCTTTTTGCTGTTTAAGATTCACACTGCATAAAGAAAGGCTGCAAGTGCTCTGAAATAAATGCCCAGTTCTGCAGTGGGTCTCTACATGGAAACATGGGGGTTTTTTGGATAGTATTGCAGTGTGAGTCAAAGGTATTTCTCTTTCTACACTCATTCATAGCAATCCAAGAAATCAAAATCAAACATTGCACAATGTACTTTGGAGAGTTTTCAGGTTTTTGCTAAATTCTTGTATGTTTGGGAATTCTTCCCCTGGACTTTTTGTTGTGTTGTTCATGTACATGTGCACGTATGATATGAAACATCCATAGAAAAATGTTTAAAAAATGAAATTTTTACCTCATATGTTGAACTTTTTGTGTGCTCAGGGGTTGGTAATAAGCAGGTAACTTTCCCATTCACAATTAAATACTGTGAACATATTTTAGATCTCAGATTAATTGCTGGGGAATATTTTGTGCCAGTATTGGGATCAGAGTTACTGGAGTACCTGGAGTGTGGAAAAAGAGCAGAAGCAGGGAGATGATCAGGCCCAGCTCTGGGCAGAATAGGGATTCCTTAAAAAAAAAAAAAATTCTGAATTGTTTCTCTGGCATCTGACACAGGGATTTTGGGCTGTAAAACTTGAAGAACTGGTTGTATAATTTAAAAAAAAATCCAAAACAAATATACAGACATTCTTCAATCCACTTCACAGTACTTAAGTGGCTTTGATTTTATGTGGTTTCAAACGAACCATTTTCTTTTTTAACTATTTCATGCAAGAAATCTTTCTGGTTTATTTTGAATTCTTCCTAACCCCATCACCCCCCAAAAATCTTTCTTCTTGGCTTAGTCTTTAGAAAAATATGGGGGGTTACCCAAGAAATAGCAATGACCAAGTATCTGGGGATTAGACATTCTACCAGGTTTGTACAGCTTGTGTCCCATGTGCTGCTCAGGCACGACACTGCCTATGGAAAAAGTTTGTTTTCCAAAGGGAAAAGGCAACCAAAAGGCCCTGGTGTCAAATACTAATAAAGCACTAATTAGCTGGCAAGCACATTTCCATGTTAATGCCAAGGCCAGTGAAGTCAGGCAGTGCTAAACTCACTGCAGAGCACCTCTAGATGTCACAACAGTCCCAGAGTCCAGAAGAAAAGTGGAACACAGGAAAGCAGAGAGGAGAAAAGCTTCTGGCATGACTAAACCATAAAATTCAAGAGCTTTGGAAACCCTAAGAGGGACTCCTGCCTCTGAGAGTTGTCAGCCCAGTCAGGAAAAGATGTATATAACAAACATGATCCTGAAGGTCTTTGATGCACCTGGGCGACCCTGATTATATGGGCTTTAAATGATTTTTATAGTAGGAATAAAGCAAAGAAAAAGGTCTCTGGTTTTTACTGAAAAGGGAAATTTTCATAATAGTTAGAAATTCCCTCTAAGAGTTAGGAGCAGCTCTTAATGTTTTAACACCTTTGTGAAGGATCTTGCAAAATGGCTGCAATGATATTACATAAATATTTAGAGGAGTGCCTGGTGCCATTATTTCCATGGCTTGGGAAGCCTATGCACTTTAGCAATTTATTTTATGGAAGTAAAAGTGCTTTTGAGATCTGTTTGAGATAATAGGATAAGCTTTGCATATATTTGGCGTAGCATTTTAATAAAAGCTGCAAACGCAAGCCCTTGGGTTTACAGCTCCTGCCTGAAACTTCTGTTGGTGGAAATCAAGACATTTATAATGTTTCTGTCACTTTTTCAGCCATCAGTCCCTTTCCATGGCTCCTGTAACTGTGTTTAGACAGGAAGATCTGAGGTTTTTGGGTATGTGGGGTAGAATAGAGGCTGGGAGAGCTGGAGATGGAGAAGGCTCTGGGGAGATCTTAGAGCTCCTTCCAGTGCCTAAAGGGGCTCCAGGAGAGCTGGAAGGGGATTTGGGACAATGGCCTGGAGTGACAGGACAAGAGGTGATGGTTTTAACCTGGAAGAGAGTAGGTTTAGTTTAGATTAGATTAGATTTTGGGAATAAATTAATTTCTGTGTGGGTGGTGAGGCCCTGACACAGTTTGTCCAGCTGTGGCTGCTCCATCCCAGGACGTGTCCAAGGCNATAATAATAATAATAATAATAATAATAATAATAATAATAATAATAATAATAATAATAATAGGAAACCCTCTGGAGAGAGGCTGTCTGAACAGGGGGGAACATCCCCCTGTCTCCTGTTCCAGGGGGATCTGTGCATCTCAAATCCCATAAGCACCAAGAGCTTCTTCCCAGTGAAATGCCCTTAATGAGGGCTTGAAAAGCAATGGAGGGGGGAACAACCTGTTCCTTTCCTCAGCATAAATCAATCCTTTGCATAAGCCTGCCTTTAATATAGGGATCCTGTAGCCTGGCTTCACAAATACCTTAAATCTTTCTCTTAAGCACTAATAATACTTAATAAAAGTTTTATGAGCAAGGTACATTTTAGAGTAAATTTTCATATCCATTTTCATTTTAAAAAGAACATCAAGCAGCAAATGTATTCATGGCAGAACAGAGTAATTTAGGAGAGTCACAAAAATGGCCCTGGCCCCCTCTGAAATAGTAGGAGAGAGTTGATTTGGCAAAGTGACCAGTGGGGATGGGATTCAAAAACTTAATTCACCATGAAGGACTTGAGAGGGAAGAAATTCCCACTTGCCTGCTAAGCTTATTCCTCTGCCTGCAGGGGTGAAGCAGAGCCTGGTTCATAAGGCTGCCCCAAATATCCCTGGAGCTGGACTGCTCTGAGGGAATTCCTTAGGATCAGCATTAGCTGTGCCTGTGTAGATGGGGCTGTTTGGGGAGCAAATGGAATTGCCATCAGAACCAAGTCCTTGGGTGGGGTTCACTGGCCAAAATATTGTCACTAGTGCCATTTCAGGCAGCCAAGGGCAGCCTCCCTTTGCAGCTGCTCCTCCAGGAGTGTGTCCCACCAGTGCAGGTGTTCTGGAAACTCCTGGCATCTAAAAGGCACCAGGTACCTTCCCTGAGTTACTGCCCTCCTGAGAATCCAAAAAAGTCTTTTTGTTATCAACCTCCTGCTGCCAGCACTCGACAGCAGCTGCTTTATTACGCCTTAAATGTTGTCCTGCTGTGCTCCTTACTTCACTTTTCTGAGCCCATCTGGCATCTGTTGTCTCTCTGGGACAAGGAACAGTTGGAAACTACTCAGAAATTGTGTTCAGACCCACGGAGCAGTTCCCAGAGGGAAGAGAACCTCTTTTTCCTCTTGCCTCACAAGCCAGGGGTGTTAGAGGGTTGGTTCTGCAGTGTTTGGGCAGAATGCAACGTGCCAGTCCTTCATCCCTGGGGGCTGGAGGCAGCACTTGAAGCCCTCCCTGAGCCTTCCATGTAAGCATCCCTCCTGGATCCCCTGGCTGGAGCTGCAGGAGCCAGGCTGGCCAAGGAGGAATGATGCTGGTGTGGTGGGCAGGGCTGTGTGGGAGATGGGTTGGGGATTTCCAGGCTGTTTTTTTAAAGGCGTGTAACAATTCATACATTTAGACTTGTTTGGCAGCTCAAGAATGTTCATTTCCTTTGAATAACCGAGTGTTGAGATGGAAAAGTCTGTGGGGGATGTTGCTATTTGTTCTTTGAAAGAACATCAAGGAACTTTGTGTGTAGGTCTAAATTACCTGCACAAAGGACAGGTAGGGGTTTGTAGTGGACAGTTTTGCTGATGGAGCATGAATCCAACTTTCACCTTATTGGAAGGGGCCAGCAGGGCTCAAAGGACAGAAAATACTGCAGAATTTTGCATCTCTCATGGCTGTTAAAGTAATCACAGACTTGGAGAAATGGGACTGGAATTTCCAGAATGTGTTGAGGTTGTCTTTAAACCCATCTGGAGAGTGTCTGCCTCACCTGTCCTGAGGAGCCACCAGAAAATGGAGGTTTCACACCCTCCAAGGTAATTTGTTCTACTGCTTTAACTCTCCTCACAGCCAGAACATTTTCCCTTGTGCCTCACCTAAATCTCCTGTGCTGCAATTTCCTCCCATTAAGTCCTGCCACGTTCCCTGTGGATGTAATGAGCAGTTTATTACTTCAGACTTCGAAACAGTTCTTTAGATACCTGGGAGTGTTGTCATTACCTGAAGCTACATGTATCCATTTAGTTTAATCCATTCTCAGAGGAGAAATGTAACCTGAAGTTATCCTGATGTCAGGAGATNTTGGAGCAGTGTGGGACAGTGGAACGTGAGCCTGGACATGGCAGGGGGTGGAATGAGGTGATTGTCACATCCCTTCCAACCCAAACCAGTCTGGGATTCTGTGGTAAGGTAAAGCAGGATTTTTCCATTTGGGGTCACATTCTGATTTGCCAGCTGGNGTCAGGAGATTTAAAAAAGAAAAGAAAGAAAGAAAAAAAAAGGCAGGCCATGAGAAGGAAAGTATTTAACAGAAACCAGCTGCTTTGTGTTGAGTAAATAAAGTATATAAAGTAGAAGTAAATAAAGCTTTTGTATTCATATATTTTCTTTCCACTTGAACTTCTCAGATTGTAGAATCACTGGAAAATTTTAGATGGATTTTTCAAGTACCCTTCCAAACAAGAACTGTTTCAAAATATGATGAGAATTTAAAAATTATGTCTTTTGATGTCTGAAATAAGGGGTCATCACCAAAGACAAATTGTTTGTCTGGATGTGCCCTGCATCTGA
>VXAX01007079.1:195142-232698 GCA_013399835.1 Leptocoma aspasia | reverse complement strand
CAGGAGTGGGTGTCCTGAGGAGATCTGGGTGAGGGATGGCCAGAGTGACCAGGCAGGAGTGGGTGTCCTGAGGAGATCTGGGTGAGGGATGGCCAGAGTGACCAGGTCAGGAGTGGGTGTCCTGAGGAGATCTGGGTGAGGGATGGCCAGAGTGACCAGGCAGGAGTGGGTGTCCTGAGGAGATCTGGGTGAGGGATGGCCAGAGTGACCAGGCAGGAGTGGGTGGCCTGAGGGGATCTGGGTGAGGGATGGCCTGAGTGACCAGGCAGGAGTGGGTGTCCTGAGGAGATCTGGGTGAGGGATGGCCAGAGTGACCAGGCAGGAGTGGGTGTCCTGAGGAGATCTGGGTGAGGGATGGCCAGAGTGACCAGGCAGGAGTGGGTGTCCTGAGGAGANGGACTGGCTGTGCTGAGGGTGAGGGATGGCCAGACTGACCAGGCAGGGCTGGCTGTCCTGAGGGGGTCTGGGTGAGGGGTGGCCGGACTGTCCGGGCAGGAGAGGCTTGGGTGTCCTGAGGGTGAGGGACGGCCAGACTGACTGTGCAGGGCTGGATGTCCTGAGGGTGTCTGGGTGATAAAGGATGGCTGGACTGACCGGGCAGGAGAGGCCTGGGTGTCCTGAGGGGGTCTGGGTGACGGATGACCGGACTACCAAGCAGGGCTGTCTGTCCTGAGGGTGAGGAATGGCCAGACTGACCGGGCAGCACTTGGTGTCCTGAGGGGCTCTGGGTGATAAAAGATGGCCAGACATACCGGGCAGGGCTGGCTGTCCTGAGGGGCTCTGGGTGAGGGGTGGCCGGACTGACCGGATGTCCCCACAGGTCCCGGCGGCCTGGGGGGCTCAGTGCACTACGCCACCATGGCCAGGTCGGCCGTGCGCCCCGCCAGCCTCAACCTGAACCGCTCGCGCAGCCTCAGCAACAGCAATCCCGACATCTCCGGCACCCCCACCTCGCCCGACGACGAGGTGCGCTCCATCATCGGCACCAAGGTACGTCTGTCCTGTCCTGCCAGGGACCCCTCAGAGCCCCAGCACCTCCCGTTCCTTCCTGAACACCAGGGAAGGGCTTGGGGGTTGTCCCAGCCCCTCCTCAACCCTTTCCCAGCAGGTGCTGTTGGCACCACAGGAACACCGCTCCTTGGAAATGTTTCTGACTTTTGGAGCCATCCTGGAGTGCTGCTCCCACAAGTGTGGGGGCTGAGGGCAGGAGTCCTTCTGGATTTGTCTCCCCCTCACTTTTTGCATGGCCAGCAGCTGAATCCTGTGCTCAGCTCTGTTGTGTCTCCCCAGACCTTGCTCCTTCTTACCCCACTCTTCCCTCCCAACCCCAGACTCCCTCCTCTCCTCTGCATTCAGCTGCTCAGGTTTGTCTACTCCTTGTGTCCAGAGCGGGTGTCTTGCACACAGCAGGAATATTCCGGCTCCCTGCCTGGCCCAGAGAGGATTTGGGATGGCTGGTGAGAGGCACAGTGTGGCCAGCTGAGCCATAGGGGGACTGACTCCCACACTGACTGCCCACCCCAGAAAGTGACATTACAGTGTGGGTGCAGAGCATCCAGCATGGTTGTACTCTGGCTCTTGAGGAGCAGTAAATCCATCTCCTGCTGCTGACTTCTGACTACACAGAACCACCACAGCCCCAGTCTGAGCCCTTCATTTTGTGCCTAAAAATAGGTGGGATGAGCCAGGACAAAGCAGAGTTGGTAATTCCCTCCCTTGAGAGGGTGCCTGAGCTGCTTTGGGGTTCTCTCTCTTTTTTTTTTTTTATTCTTCAAACTGTGATAACTTCACCAGGGTGAGACTCTTTCCCACAGTGACCTTTCACTCTTCCAGCACAGGTGAATTCCTGAGCCATTTCAGGGAGCTTTTCAATTCCTTTGGAAGTTTAGGGAGCAAGGCTGTCACCAAAGCCACCACCGCGACCAGACAGGCTTGACATGGCTGATGCTGAGTTTTATAAGAGCAAGAAAAACACAGTTTGAGGAAGAGGTTACCAATTTTAAATGAATAACATCATTTACTGACCAAATAAGAGGCTGAAGAATTGTGGGTAGGCAAGTGATTATTTCTTACATCAAAGTCTGGGCTTAGAAGTCTTGAAATATTTTAAAGACCACTTCAGTATCTTGCTAATTAAACAAGCCTGACCTTTTGTGAAATGCCACAGGCACTGATGTGCACATGGAATTTACCCAGGCTATCAGAAGTTTAACGTGTGCTGGCTTGGTGAATAATGTCACAGTACAAAATGAAGGGAGATTTTCTTCCAGAGGTGTACTCCAGGCTTTAAAGGAAAACCTGTTCTCTGGATAATTGTTGAGGGAAAAGTTTCCTTTAGGAAAGTTTCCTTTAGACTAGTCTGAGCATCAGGAATTAACCTCAGTCTGGCTATACAGACTTTTGGTTGAGTATAATTATTTTCGTTTCTTAATAGAAAAGACACTTCTTGAGATGCTGACATGTGTAAAAGGGTGCACAAATCCCTATTGTTTCTCCAAGTAATGGCTTAAGGAATATTCCCAGATAGATTCTAATTTGAAGTGCAGGTTCCCTATCACAGGAAGTTTTCTGCTTTAAAACAACTCAATTTGTGGGGTTTTTTGTTGTTTGAGGTTCACTCTTGTGTTATTTTTTATTCTAATGTAAGGTATTTAGAGGTGTGGTATAAGTGCTTTAAGTCTCCCTTACCACTTTCTTACTTCATTTTGAAAACTCTTTACAGGATTTGGAAGATTTCTGTTTATTGTCACAGCAGAGGAGGTCTTAGGTCTGTCACTTGTTTTGCCATCATTTGTGAATTGAAGCCATGTAAATTTTATTCCCTACTAAAGAAAATTTATTAAATGTCTAAAAAGACATGTTTAAAATGATCCTGAAATGCTGGAGATGTGCTGGGAAAAACCCAGAAGACGTTGTGGAGTTTCATTGCTCTGCCAGTGGATTTTCACAGATGTGGGTTATGTTCCTGCACAGACCCAGCTGCAGGCTGAACCCCAGGGGCAGCACAGAATTTAACAACAGCTTTGTGAACTTCAGAGTGACTCTGCCAAGCAATAAGAAGCTCTTGTACTCTTTTTGTTTTCTGAAAGAGGAAAGAATCTTCCTTCCCTTTCCAGATTTGTACAAAATGACTTTTGCTTCTGCAAACACAGTGTGTGTTTAATTGTGATCCTCAGAACGAGAGCGACAAGATTAGGAAACCCTGAGAGAGAAATGTGAGGGGAATAAAGGCATTTTCAAAATTAGACCTGATTTTACAAAACAAGAGCTTAGTTCAGCATTCTGCAAGCCCTTTCGACTTTAAATCACTGTGAGCAAAATAAAGCATGTTTATGGGGCTGAGCAGGGCACAGGGCTTTGATTTATTCCTGCCAAAAAGTAATTGAGATTAAAACACTCTCCTTATGTGTTCAGTATTTTTTTATTGGACATCTTAAGCAAAATTACAGCACTGCTGAGCTCTGCCTCAAGGAGCTCAGTGGATTAATGGTTTGAATCCCAGGTTACAGCTCTCACGCCAGGTTCAACCTTGAGGTGGATTTTAGTTTGCTGAGAGAAATAAATGATTTGGCTTGGTGGGCTTTGCAGCTGATGCTGATCACGGGGATGAAATGGGCTTCACCTTTGCTTTATATATTGGGAAAAAGCCCTAAGTTGGCACAGAAATGAGGATGGAAGCTCTCGCTCAGGTGAGGGTTGTCAAAATCAATGTGTGGTATTTATAGGGAACTGTGTGTGTCAGAGCTGCTTCCTGGGACCCAGGGAAGTCCACTCCATTCCTGACTTGGGAGCAGCCTGGGTGACAGCACAAGTTTAAATTTTTCCTTCTTTCTGAGTGTCTCAAGGAGAAGAGAGCAGAGAGAGGAAGGATCCACAGTAATTTTGCCAAAATGATCCATTGCAGTAGAATTTGGAGTACAGGCTAGGTTGAGCTTTTGAAAAGCAGGATGATTTTTCAAATGTTTTGCTTGGCAAAACAATTTGGTTCCAGAAAAGGTACGTGCTCTTTCCTCCCTTTGCCACAGTGCCCAGAGGAAATGCCTGAGTGTCCACGAGGAATCCTGTCCACAGGGTTATCCTGCCAGCAGTGCTGGACTTTTATTCCATAGGCAGGGAACCCTGTGAGGGTTAACAGTCAGCCTCTTCAGTTTCTCAGCATTTCTGTAAGAATTGTAGAGCTTAGGAACGCAGGGGCTACCCTGAAGGCGCTGGAAACCTCAGAGAGCATCCTCACATCTCAGCACCAGTTTTCCTCTGTCACAGTGTAAATCTCACCTGGCTCCATGGGAATGGGTTTAAACTGAGCAAAGGACAAGTGGGATTTTTCAGGAGGAGGAGAGTTTTTGAATGTCAAGCATTCCAGACAGGACAGGCCAGACCAGAGCTGTTGACAGGATTAATGTTCTGTGTGTCTGTGAGATACAAAATAATCCTCTGGACTCAATGTCTCGACAAGCACCTGAGAACTCAGGTTCTAAGTGCTGATGTGTTTGCAGTGTACCCACTTGGATTGCTTGTAAGGACTGAACTTTGACTACTGTATGGCATGCAACGTGTAATATTTCTTTCCTTTCCCAACTGCTTTCTGTTACGTGCCCAGGGCTTGGACCGCTCCAATTCCTGGGTAAACACTGGTGGTCCAAAAGCAGCCCCATGGGGATCCAACCCCAGCCCAAGTGCAGAGTCAACACAGGTGGTGTCTTCGGTAGAGGTTTTTCTGCCTTTGTTTTCCCTGATGTTTCCCTGTAGAATATCTTCCTTTCAGTGCATATTCCAGTTTTGGTGGTTTCTCTTTTTTTTTTCATGATTGTTTATTTGAAAACTTTTCAGTTTGATTTTGTAAGTTCTCATCTTCTCCCCCACCACCCCACCACGCTGCATGAAAAGCCTCCAATCACGTGAACGTGTCCCCTCCTTTCATTTCAGTGGTTGCTGGTCTGTGAAATGTAAATGCTGTGACTGCTTTCGTTTTCTTTTTTTCTCTTTCTCTCACACTAGTTTCAGCTTCAGGTGGAGCACATTTCTAAGCGGGAACATTAATCACAGCTTCATAGTTTTGTCCATGTTTGCCATTCCTTTTGATGTCGTGAACCATTTTGCCATTCTCATCAAGCATTTAGTACTCATCGTCCAGTAATCCTTCATGACTTGTTTGAGTGGAATGTTGTGAACCCAAATTGATTGCCACATATGAAATTCTCTCTTAAAACATGTCAATTTGAGTGCTGGAGGCAGTCATTTTCCAGAGCCAATTGCATTGTTCTGTGTTGCAAAGTATGAAAACTTTACAGCAGCTTCAGTCAGGAAGAGTTTATTTAGCCCCCGTTGCCTGCTGCTCTCCACTGCATGGTTGCCTTGAACGTACCTCTCAACTGCTCCTCCTTCCCAGTTTATCAGCCTTCCCAAAATATTTAAGTTCACTTGCTCTCATGGGAAATTATTTCCATCAGAAGCAGAACTTGAGTGATTTTCCCCTTGCCCATGACAGCAGCATGGCTGTGGGTACATCCCCCCATGCTTGGCCTGTGGTAGATTGAGAGGTATGGGCTGAAATTCCAAATATTACCTGTGCATGTTGATAAAATGCAACGATGGAAAAGTTTCATGCTTTGCAGCATTGTCTTTGTGCATCGGAACATGCAGTTCTTTAAATAATCTGTATGCCTTAAAACCGATCAAAATTGCTGTCGTTTTGTTTAGACCCAATCTGTAAATGCCTAAGAGTTTGAGAATGCTTAAAAAGCTGTAAAAACCCTACGGTTGGAAGAATATTTTTGTAAACTTTCGTTGTCCTTGAGCTGCAAAACCCATCCACAGCAAACTTTAATGTCCTGTCATCATTCATTCATCTCCACTCCGTAGGCTACGGATCGAAGTTGTAATCGTATGTCTTCGCACACTGAGACGTCAAGTTTCTTACAAACATTAACAGGACGATTACCAACCAAAAAGGTAGATTTCAGTGGAGACAATTGATGTTGTGGGGCAGGGAGGTCAAGTCATTCTGAAAACATGATGCAATTTATTCTTTTATTTATAGCCTGATTATGTTTTTTTCCCCCCCGAGGTCATTAAGAGCTGATGGTGCTTAACACCTCTGAATATCCAGGCTGTAGGGAATGTGAAGTATTTGGAGTTGAACTGGGAAGAACTAAATGATCAGGAGTTGCTTGTCTGATTTAATGGCCCTAGTGTTTGGGGCCAGTTTATTACTGGCTTTCAAAAAATAGGAATAGCACTGTCTAGACACGTAAATGATGCATTTTGTGTGCAAAATGAAAATGTGTTGGGTGGCTCGATGTGCTGAGCTCGCTTATCCAGGTGTTAATCCAGAGAGACTCCAGAAAGGGAATGGGAGTCACTTTGAAAGTGAACTCCCTTACAGGAAATGAGAACCTCGTAAACAGTGTCAGAAAGGCAAAATGCCAGAGCTTTTGTGTAAAGAAAATGTGGCCACTGCCACTGTCTGTCTGTGGGTTGGCCTTTTCCGAGAAAAGAAATCCAAGAGCTGTTTGAGCCCCATGTTTCTCTCTTATTGTTTTAAGTCCTTTCTCACAGTAAATATACATCTTTGTACAAATCACTTTATATGTCCACTTTTTACTCCTTTTTCCTGCGAAAATCAGACCAGGCAGAAAGGTAGACTTTTTAAACTAAACTAATTTGAGCACCAACCTTTTTTTTTTTAAATTATTATTTCTTGGGGGCGGGCAAAAAATTCTTTTGACACTTGAGATTCAATCCTGGAGCGAGATGCTGTGAAACGTTTCTCCCATCACATGTCATAACCTCATCCCTCATTGTTAGCTGGGGATTTCTTTCTGGGATGCCACCACTGCTGTCATGTCCTCGGTTGTTTAGTTTGCTTAACTCATTGTTTGCCATACTTGCCATGGGCCGTGCTGACATTTCTCATGGGGGCTGTGTTGGGAGCTGCTCTGGAGGCTCGGGCTGACTCTGGGTTTGACTCTGTAGCTTTTCCACGAGGAGCTGGCCCTGCAGTGGGTTGTGTGCAGCGGGAGCGTGCGGGAGGCGGCCCTGCAGCAGGCCTGGTTCTTCTTCGAGCTGATGGTGAGCAGACACCTCCCTGATGTCTCCCAGCCCCTGCTTTCAAACAGGACCAGCAGCAGCTGCAAGTGGCTCTGCTGTAATTTATATCCCCATAGGTGAAGAGCATGGTGCATCATCTGTATTTTGCTGACAAACTGGATGCGCCGAGGAAGAATCGTTTCCCGGAGCGCTTCATGGATGACGTGTCTGCACTGGTCAGCACAATCGCTGGTGATATAGTCTCCCGCTTCCAGAAGGTGATGGCAAACAATTACACTGAGCCCAGCTCAGCCACCAGCCCTCCTGCCTCTTGTTTGCTTGAAAACACACAGGGTTCTTCATCTGCTTTCTGGTTTTCTCTTCCTTCTCTCCAGGACACGGAAATGGTGGAGCGGCTCAACACCAGTCTCGCGTTCTTCCTCAATGATTTGTTGTCCATCATGGACAGAGGATTTGTTTTTGGTCTTATTAAGACCTGCTACAAACAGGTGAATGCAGATAAACATTGTGGCTTAACTGAACCGTGGCAGAGCCTGTTAGTGTTAAATTTCTCTGGACAGACAGTAAAATATGGACACAAAGTTCTGCTGTTCAGGTCTCTTAGAGCAGGGCATTCTCAGAGGTGATTTAGGGTTTACGCCTCTCTGATTACTCTTAACTGTGAATTAGGAGTCACTCCCTGCAGTGAATGGACATGCAGCAGGAAGGGAGAATTATTCCCTCTGCTCACCACGTTCAGAGTAATTGAATCAAAAATTAGTGGGAGGTTCTGTGAGGGAGCTCAGACTGTCGTGGTCTCTTAAGGACACAGTGACCCTGGATGATCATATTGATCACTGAGCTCCTCTTCCATCCTTTGGGGGATGCAGGCTGTCCTTCCCCATGAGGAGGGCTCCTCATTTGCAGTGTGACAGAGAAATCCCCCTGAAGCACAAAGTTTTGTGTGACTACAAACATCCGTTCTGACACTGTGTACAGAGGACATGACAAGGGATCAGTGAGAAGTGGGACTAAGCTTAGACTCATTTTCCCTGTAGAGTCCAAAACATTCTCTGTAAGAGGCAGAAGAACAGCAAGAGCATTTAAGATTTTAAGTTGCCTGCTGTATATTACATATGGTATGTGTCATTAATTATGTTTTTATATATAAAAGATATATGTATAAAAACCAGTCTGCATCTTGGAGCTGTTAGCTGTTAGACCACATCACGCTGTGGTCCTCACAACTCCTTGCTGAAGTCAGTAGGATGTGGGAATTACAGAATCAAAGAATGGTTTGGGTTGGAAAGGACCTTAAAGATCATCTTGTTCCAACCCTTCCATAGCTGAAGTCCACAGTTCTTCATTTGGTTATTTAAATATGACTAGTGTATAGATCTTGGATTGAGAGATACGTCTGGGATGTGTGTGGCTCTTGCACATCAGGAGCTTAATCTCTGGCACAAAGAAGTGTTGTGGATGTGGGTGTGACCATTTAATGACACCAAGCTCTCCAGTTCTTCTTTGGGAGTGATGTTGGGGAGCAGGGTTGGGCCAGGGGGGCTCACCCTGCAGTTAACACTCTCTTTTGGTGCTGACTGCAATGCTGTGGGCTGGACTTCCCAGGTGTCTTCAAAGCTGTATTCCTTAACAAATCCAAGCAACCTGGCATCTCTGAGGCTGGACTTCCTGCGCATCATCTGCAGCCATGAGCACTATGTCACCTTGAATTTACCCTGCAGCTTGCTCACACCACCTGCATCTCCATCACCATCCGTGTCTTCAGCCACTTCCCAGGTACTGACAAGTTTGGGAAATATAAGTTGAGCTTGGCACTGATAATTAAATCCTCTGAGGCAGTTGTATCACTGTACCTTCAGTCCCTCTTGCTAATATTTTTGGAAGTGTTTAGTTAAAAATCAGTTTTTCCTGCCACATGGGTTCTGATTTCTTTTGATCTTTTATTATTGAGGAAAGAGTGCCCATGTCCCTCTCCTGGTAGTGACCACACACTGTCCTTAGAGACCTGGTCCCCTCTTGTATTGGACAAACACAAATAAGCCATTAAAAAAAATACTTTGTCCAGTGTTAGCCTTTTCTGGCAACACAAGGGACTTCTGAACTCCCTGCAGCTTAGTCCTGGCCTGCTCAGAAAAAGTAATTTGAATTAGTGTGTCATTCAAGTGGATTAATTAGTTGCAAAAATCACATAAACTAAATCAAATTAAAGCCTTCTTCAGCGTGAATAAGAGCATCTTTGAGTTAAAAGTTTAACCAATTCACTTTTAAAGGTTATTTGGTTTAACTTTCCTAACAGGGGAAGACAATAACAACAAACAGAATTAATGGAAAGGTTACTGAGCTGGGATGGAATTTAAGTGTATATGTGCCTTGATCCAAACAAAAAAGGGAAAAGGCATGAGGTTGTCTTTAATTCTGAAAACTGCTTCTTATGTATTTCCTAAATGTTGACTCTGTTCATGATGCAGCTTCTGAAACTTGATTTTTTTCAGAGTTCTGGGTTCTCCACAAATGTCCAAGACCAGAAGATTGCAAATATGTTTGAGTTGTCTGTGCCTTTCCGCCAGCAGCATTACCTGGCCGGGCTGGTGCTCACAGAACTGGCTGTCATTCTAGATCCTGATGCAGAAGGGTAAATCTTCACAAAGTTTTGGTTTTCAAAGAGCTTCCTGTAATTCCAAGCAAATGCTGGATGCAAAGGAAGTCCTGGCATGGCTAGAATTTATATAAATTAATAAGCTATGATAAGAAAACAGCGATTTAAGGATCTTCTTTCTTGTTGCCCCTTGTGTTTCTTCCTTATCCCAGACTCTGTAAACCTGATTTCAATCACATTTTTCCATTGAGAGGAAGGGAAAGAGCTTCCTGCTGGAGCCCCCAGATGCCACAGGGGCACTGCTGGAGCTCTGAAAGGAAAATAGCTTTTCTCAAGTGTAACAAGAAAATAATTTCCAACATTTAGGAAGCCTCTCTTGCTGGTGGTTTTAGATGTTACAATATATTTTGCCTGTGGTTCTCCCAGCTCTTTTTAACTGTAAATTATGCATTGATGAGGCCCCTGTGGGTTACACAAATAGACAAATACAGTCAAGCATGCAGAGTTTGTCAGTGACTTGCCTGGCTTGTGCAGCAAATAATTTTCTGCTGTAGTCCTGACATCCAGTCTGTTCCTTGTGTTATTTAGGGCTGTTTTCTGCCTTGCCTCTTTAAAATGGGTTACAATGGAAATTATTGATTGCTTCCACAGTCCTGAGTTTCCTCACAGACATTTTTCTCAAGGTGGACTCAGAAATATCAGCCGAGTCGACAAATGCTGATGATTCATGGTTAATTCTGCCCCTTTGCCAAGAGGTCTCTGGAGTTAAACATTCATTCTGTTTCCTCTTGGAGAAGAAAGTGATGCCATAAACTGGAATATTTTCCTGTATATATACATAACACACTGCAGTCCCATTTGTTTGGCCTGAACTGGACAAACAGCAAATCTTTACCCATATGTGCTGTCTGCAGAAATCCTTTCTGTGCCAGAGGAGCATCCTGCTCACTGGTTAGAAATCAGGCCCTGTCTCTGAGTGTGTCTGCCCTTGTTCTTCACAAACTTTCTGTTCTCTACCTGCCTACCAAGCCCTCAAGCCTGGCCCAGGATGGTAATCTCTGTACACAGGAGAGTGTCCACTGGGAAGACAACTCCTCTTTCAAACCTTGGCTAGCCAGAAAAAGCCCCCTGGTGCCATTTCAGCTCTGGACATGCATTTTGATCAAAGCTCCTGAATTTGGGGGCAGATTTATACCTGTAAAACATATACTTTTTACTGTTTTCTGGAAAAACCTGGAGTTTCAAGTTTGTTGACTTTTCAAGCTCAAACCCTCTGCATTTCTCCTGGTAGATCTATCAGATAAAGTAAACCAAGTGTGTTCAGATCTGCTCTTCCCTTGCTCTGAAGACTTTTAACAGTTTTACAGGATCACCAGCAGAGAGTTCACACTTGCCTTCCATAAAATATTGTGGCCACTACTGGAGAAAGCTCAGAATTGTTTCCAGTTCATTATCCTGCAGCAGGAGTGGCTGCTCATCTAGTTGCTTATTGTGTTAGAGACCTGCTTTAGGCCTTGATAGGTGATCCAGAGCCTTAAATGTGTTCAGTCCTGGAAATTTTTGCTCCATTAGCAAAGATATGTTTAATTTTAGCTTGCTTTATAAGAACTCTTTGGATTGAGTTGGACAGAAAAGGAGTCAGTTCCCTGGTGCCTGGAGGTGTGTGTTGGATACATCCCTCAGTGTGGCAGGGTACAGAGCAGCCCTGCAGAGCACCTGCAGCCTGACAAACAGCACAAACAAAGGATGCAGAGGAAGAGATCCAGCTGAATGTGACAGTCCCAGCAGCTGGACCCTGTACAGCTGTCTCTGCAAACACTGCAGGGCTGCTTTGGCCATCACACAAAGAACCCAAGCTGCCCATCTTGGCTGAGGGTGCAGGCCAGAAGTGAGAAAATCAGAATTCAGCCCTCAGAGTTCAGTGCCAGAGTCAGTTCTGCACAAGTGTGAGTGGGTGTTGACAGAAATCCAGGCCTGGGCTGAGATTAGGGAGGGGAGGGAGGGAGGTGAGATTGATTTGCTGCCTTATCAGGCAGGAAGAGCAGGGGGCTGCATTTCCTCCCCTCCACCAGGGATTGACCCACCACAGTGCCCACTCAGCTCTGGGAAAGTGCCAGAGAAATCCATGGATCCCAAGGTTGGAATTACACAGCCTTGCTTGGGTGTTTTCCCTATCTGCAGTTTTATGGCCTGTGGGATAGTTCCCTTTGAATTTTTAAAAACACGATTTAGGTGCCACTCCTTCAAAATAATACAAAGACTTTTCTTTATCCTTAATCTGAAGGAACTGGTCACTTAAATAAGCCTTTCCTTCCTAGTTGTTAAGGCTCTCACTAATTACAGAAACAAGCAATTGTGGGATCTCATTATGACTTGATTAAAAGCCACAGGGAGGACCTGCTGCTCCAGTAGCTGATGTCCTCCCAAGCTGTACTGCTGCCTTATAGTCAGCTTCAAACCCCCAAAAATCCAGTCAAAGCCTCTTTTTTTAACCAGAACTCACCTCTACTTTTCAGGTAAAATGGATACTGCCTGAAATTCAGCACTTGTTTTAATACCTCAGGTCTGAACATTGCAGCTTATGTTTTGCTACTGCCTAATGTCTGAGCTTCCTTGGCTGCTTCATGCATGGGGTAAAGTGTCTTCTTGGCTGGTTTGCCTACAGAAGCAAATAGCTGCAGAGAGAACCTGCTGTTTGCTCTGGGAGAGTTTTGCCTCTGCGTGGTGGCTGAGGGGATTGAAAGGAGCAGAGTCCTTGAGAGATTCAGGGGAGTTTTTGTGTTTTCAAGGAGGGTCACACATGGTGCCCTATAGAAGAGCTCTGCCAGTGTTTGCATCTGAATAATGACAGAAGCCATTTTGGCTATTTTTCCTTCTGTCCCTTCATGTCTTTGCCACTTTTTATTCAGAATTACAGATCTGTAGTCTCCTGTTTTGATTCAATAATTGCATGGGGTAGGGTGGGAAGCTGAAGCAGAAACTTCCTGATAATTTGATTAAAGCAATGCTCTGCCTTAGGAGGGTTTGTCTCTCTGTAAATGGTGTTTAATAGAAACAAAAAAAGAATACAACAAATAGTTTCACTAAACCTGCTGTCCTCTCAAGTTTCTTTCCCTGTTTTCCATATTCCCTAAGTTTTTCTAAGAGTTTTTAGTAGATTCAGTGCTTCAGCATAGCTGGGACTTTTAGGGGTTTTTAATGGAAAATATGAGAGTGTTCACATTATACTGGGTGTGCATTCCACGAGATATTTTTGCCCATTTTACAAGGCACAGTGAAAAACCAGCCATCTGTAAAATCCATGGGAGATCAAAAAACCACATGCAACGGCAGTCCGCGTGAAGTTAAAAATAAAAAACGGGATTTTTTTTTTCCCCTTTTTGAAGCCCTTTAGTTACAAAAGAGAGTTTGCTTTGAAGATATTAACTAATGTGCATGACCCAACTGTCTTTTAACAGTTTATTTGGATTGCATAAGAAGGTCATCAACATGGTACACAACCTGCTGTCCAGCCACGACTCGGACCCGCGGTACGCTGACCCCCAGGTAAAGGCCCGGGTGGCAATGCTGTATCTACCTCTGATTGGCGTGATCATGGAAACTGTGCCTCAGCTCTATGACTTCACAGGTATTTGATATTCCCTGCCTTGGCTGTCTGCTCATCTGCTCAGCAGACTTGGGTGTTTGGGTTCTAAAATTGAATTTTGAACGCCTTTGCTGTTGGATGAGGTTGTTTCTGAGTTGTGGTTTTGATATTTTTTCATGTTTGTTTTTGCTTGCAGATCGTGCCTTCAATGCTTGTTAACACTCAAAAGTTGCATTTGCCCACTTGTTGGCATGAAATAAAAAAAAAAGCAGTGTATTTGAGTTTTCATCCCACTGGCTGATGTAAATGCAGAGCCAGCTTCTATCTATGTCTGTGATCTGCTTAAAGAGCCACCCCTCACACTGTACCAGGGTCCCTAAATCCAAAGGATAAGCAGAGTTCTGAATTCCAAAGAATAAGCAGAGTTCCTCATCTTCCTCCTATGATGTGCTCCATCAGCAGTTCATTTTCATGAGTGCTTTGCAAAGTGTCCCAAAGAGCAGTAGAGGTTATTTCAAATCAGGGCAGGGAGTCCAATCAATCTCCTCTACATCCTTTGAGTTTCATGACACAGTAAAACTGCAAGAAAGGATTTGGAGTATTCAAAGGGATGAAAGGTCCATTGTTAGAAGGGTTTTAGGTACTGAGGTTGTGTAGGTTGCATTTGGGAATTGCTTTCTTTGCTTTCATGCCCTCGAATCACTGTCCTGTTCTTTGCAGGACCCCTCAAGTGGGGATGATTTTCAGTTTGCATTCCCAGTTCAGTGAGACCAGCACTGTGGATGGAGTCTGGGGGGTGAAGCCTTGGATTTGGGGCTTGACTGAGGTCCTGTATTTCTCTGCAGAGAGTCACAACCAGCGGGGGAGGCCGAGCTGCGTCACCGTGGACGATTACGAGAGCGAGGGTGGCAGCATGATCAGCCAGACAGTGGCCATGGCCATTGCAGGGACTTCTGTCCCCCAGCTCACCAGGCCCAGCAGTTTTCTACTCCCTTCTTCGGTACAAATCCTTCTCTCCCCGTTTCCTGACCCTCAGTCTGTGTCAACCAGCAAATATTCAGCAGGTTCTGTGGGGACCCACATCAGTTTGTAGTTGGTGTGCAGAGGGGCAACAAGGGGGACAAAGCACATTTGCATGTTGCTGTGTGTGTATCAGAGTGGCATAAGAAAATGCCAAGGAGGGATAGAAATCAACAAGCCTCAGAAAGTGGGAGAATTCTCTTTCCTGATAAAGGTTCTCCTGTTCTGAAACAATCTTATAAAAGCTCTGTGAAGTGCAGTAGTCACTATGAGCTTTAAGCCCTAAGAACAAATTCTACCCCAGGTAAATTCCACCTAGCTGAAGACAAGGAGGGGCCATTTTCCCTGTTCTCTGCACAGAGGGGGAATCCTGATTCTGGTAGCGGGCAGACCCTCCCATTTCTGCCTTCTCTTCCCTTTACTCCAGGACCATGACCCCACCCCATTTTGCTGGGATTTAGGTGCACACTCAGTGAGACACTGAGATCATGAGATAACATGAGATAACATGGAGCCCCTCTGCCTAACCCCTAAGCTGCTGAGGTTATTACAGTTATCTCAAGGGAGGAAACTCACACTCTGTGGTGGCTGGAATGTGAAGCACTGTCCTGACCTGTGTTTCAGAGTGGCAGGCAGCACTCCACCTTCTCAACAGAGTCCAGCCGCAGCCTGCTCATCTGCCTGCTGTGGGTGCTGAAGAACGCGGACGAGAGCGTCCTGCAGAAGTGGTTCACTGACCTGTCAGTGCTGCAGCTCAACCGCCTGCTGGACCTGCTCTATCTCTGTGTCTCCTGCTTTGAGTACAAGGTATTGCCAAGTTGGAGCCTCCTGGAGTCCCTCCTGGGCCCTGCCGAGGACCTTTACACTCCCATCCTTTACACGACTGCAGAAAGGCATTTCCTGTTCTCTCCAAAGTATTTCCTGTATTCACAATCCCAAGGCCAGGCTTTTCCCATGTTTACTTCCCAGCCATGTGAGTGTCTGTGCCTTGTTCCACTTCTCAAGCAGTTTGTGCTGCTTGCCCCTCATCTGGGAACTGCTGCAGTGCCACTTAGAAAAGAGAGTTTTCTGTAGCAATGCTGGAATCTGAGTGATTTATCTATCTACCAGCTTAATCTGCATTCCTTTCTTACTGCATGTCTTTAGATATTTTAAATTGTTAACTCTTAGCAAATATCCCAGATTGAAAGAATCTTCCCTCACGGTTTTGTTTGGAACTTGCAGGGCAAGAAAGTGTTTGAAAGAATGAACAGTCTGACATTTAAGAAGTCAAAAGACATGAGAGCCAAACTTGAAGAAGCAATTTTGGGCAGCATAGGGGCAAGGCAGGAAATGGTCCGAAGAAGCAGAGGACAGCTGGGTAAGTGAAAGTCCTCTGTGCCATTCCTTTTTTCCAAAAGCTGCTCTTCCCATCCCCAACAATTATTTGAACCCATCTGTTGTGTGGGATACAAAGAGGCCCCTAGGAAAGCTGTCTGCAGCATCCTTCCCTGGGTCTGTAAAATCTCTACACCTTTCCTAAATTGCAGACTGCTTTATTTGCTGCTTGATTGCCTTTTTAAGTGAGATCACATCCCATTTAAGGGGTGTTCTTGCCTTAATTTTTTCCAGTGTAGCATCTTCTAGAGTGTCCTGCTCAAAGATCAGAGAGGAAAACAAGCTGCCTGATCTTGCTCTGACAGTTCTGAAAATGCCTGGACTTAAGTTTCTGCTGACTTAAGGAGACTTGAAGTAGCTGTAGATGGGCTAACAGGCACCTTCTGATGATTTTTACTGTTTGTAAAACCCAGTCATTTTTATGAACACCCAAAATTCAGAAGGTGGCCCAGGGGTTAGGACAAGAATCAGAGCTGTGGTTTTGTCTCCTGCTCTGCCACATGAGCCTGTCATTGTGGGCTAAGATGGATAAGTAGTTTAGAGCCATAATTAAGGAATCACTTCAGAGATGGGGACCTCTACTTTTTTCTTAATGTGGCCAGATTACTTTTATTACTTGAAATTCCCCTGCCTTCCCAGCAATGAGAATAAAAGATCATGAGGTAGAAAGGTGGGTCTTGGCACCACCCTGAGAACATTCCTGGGTGCCAGTTGAGGACAGCAATGCTGGAATGCTGAGGGTTGGCACACTCAGGCTCCTTGTGCAGTCCAAGGAAGGGACTCTTCTCACCAGTGAGTGTCTCAGCTGCCTCTCTGTGTCTCATGCCACTCAGCAGTGACAGAGTTAGGGCCATGTAAACATCCTGGGTGAGTGCCACAGAGCTTCAGGTTCTAGAAAATCATTTTTGTTGCCACCTGCCAGTTGTGAGGAGATCTGGAGCTGCTGCTGGTGCAGCAGCAATGAGCATCAGCTGACTGCTGTTGTTTTGCTGTTACCCTGCAGAGAGAAGCCCTTCTGGGAGTGCCTTTGGAAGTCAAGAGAATCTGAGATGGAGAAAGGATATGACTCACTGGCGGCAGAACACAGAGAAGCTTGACAAGTAACTCTGCCTTATCCTTCTGCTCTACCCCTGTGCCAGGGCCTGTGAGAGCAGGGTCCCCCTCCCCACAGAAGGTCACTGACAGCAGCCACTCAGCCCTTGTGCCAGCAGGGTTGAGCCCTGCCTGCACAGTGCTGGCATGGAAAAAAAATCAAATGGCTTTTACTCCAACATTGCCCTCGCAACTCTTTGCCTTTCCACTGTCCCTTGCTTCCTTAGACTTCCAAATCAGATTTAAAGAGATTTGTACAATCCATTACTGTCTTAAAACCCTGCCCTAAGCTGTAATTTAGAGGGAAGATCCATTAAGAGTTTCCACAGATAGCATTTATATCTCATGTCATATTTCCTTTATTTCATAAGCGCATTCTGGAGTTCTCAAAGCTCGCTTTCCTTTCCTGTCCTAATCCATCACTTTGATTGTTTTTCCACATGTGCTGTGCTTTTAGAAGCCACAAACCAGCCAGGTACTGTAGCATTGGTGTGCAGTTCTTACAAATTGCCATTTTGTACATCTGCAGACTCAATCATCAGAGCGTTGTTTGTGATGCTTGGCAGAACTTCTCAGTGTGTGTGTGCAACTGACTGGAATGAGCTCTTTTGGCTTATTACACCCATTTCCTTGAAAATTCCCTTCTCTTGGTGTGGTTTAATCCAGAGGGCTCAAGATTTGTGTTTGAGCTTTGCTGTGCACGTTTTCTGTCTCCTCAAATTGCAACCTGCAGTCTCCATCCTCCCAGCAAAAGAATTGTTCCTTATCCTAGGGATGCAATCTCAGCTTCACTTCTAAGTGAAGCTCTGAAGAAGCTGAGGAATGAGGTCCTCAGAGCCCACATGGAGATCAGGCCAAATTTTACCCTTGCAGACATTGACTCTTCCTGGAGTAGAAAGCAATTCTTCACAGCCTTTGGTTGTTTTGTCCCACACAAAAATGTCGTTTCTCCTTATGGCAAGTAGTGGCTTTTTGTCCAAGGCTCCAGTCCTGTTGAGTCATTGGGAAGGCCAGATGACCAGGGTATTTCAACCTGCTGATGAAGTGATGTGGATATAAATTCCAGAGTCACATCAGATTAGAATTTGGCCTGAAAGACTCAGCAGTTCACTGCCAAGGCTGGGTCTGAGCCCTGTCCTTCCCAGAAGGACCTGAAGTACACCTTTAACAGCTGTGGAATTCCTTGATGGTCAAAGGATGGTGTCTCACCTCACAAAATGAGCTGCTTAGATAAAACTCTCTAGAGCTGCTTTCTAACCCCTGCTTGCTGTGACTGGGTCTGCTGTGTCCTGTGTGTGTAGGTAGAGCCTGGCCCTTTGAAACCCCATAAACATGACTTCTCACTCCAAGAGCTGTGCACAGCTTGCAGCTGCTGTCATTTTATGCAGGTGGTATTATTTTATGTGGGGCTAGGTCCCAAAACTTCCTGTCCTGGAGATGTTGGGGGTGTGAGACAGCTCCCAGAGGACGTGGAGTGTGGCAGGGAAGGGCTGCTGCAATACAGCTCCAAGAGCCAAATCGTTTCTCCCTCTTTGTGTGTATTTTTCTGGGATTTTGGTCACCCTCCTGCTGGGATTTAGCCTGGCACGAGTCTGTCAGAGATGGCACCTGTGGCAGGGCAGGCCAAGGTTGGGCTCTTTCAGTACACCCCTGGATCTCTGCCCAGTGCAACTGATGCCACTGGAAGGGGCTGGTTGTGCTGAATTCCTGGAGCCGCAGGTGTGAGTGGGTGTCTGGACTTTGCAAAGCTTTCCAGGGAAGCAAGTGCCTGGCATGGAACAGCAAAACTTTGTCCTTTAGCTCAGAGAGGAAGTTGTGCTTCAAGGATTAAATGCAGTGTAGTTTGGAGAGATAAGATTGCAGCCTGGCAGGCTGCACTGTGCAGGTTCCCAGCTCGTGTAGCACCACCATGTGTCCACAGCCTGCAGCATAAAGCCACATGTCCTGTTCCTGGTTGTGCTGTCGCATGCCTAACGATGCTGCTGAGCCACTTTGGAGTTGGACTGGGCTTCTAAACTGTTGTTGTGTTCCTGGGAGAGTGATGAAGTGTCAGAGAGCAGTGTGAGCTCTCCAAGCATGATGAACGTGAAGCCTCTGTAAGTCTGTACTTGTAAAAAACTGAGTTTTCCTTCCTGTCCTCTCAGAGGGTGCATTGAAATATCTTCGTAGTGTTGTCCAGTGATAAATATGCAAACTGTAACTGGGGACTTCCTGCTAGTGAGAGAACATTTTTGACTGGAAAATTCGTAGGTTTGTTCCTCAGTCAGGAAGTAATTTTAAATGCTTTGTTTTCTCTGATCAGGTCGAGGGCAGAGATAGAACACGAGGCACTCATCGATGGGAATCTTGCAACAGAAGCCAACCTGATAATTTTGGATACTCTAGAGATAGTTGTACAGGTGAGGTTGATAAGAAAATGGAGATGTAATGGCATTACAGTCACCTGGCCAGGCAGCACTATGTTAAACAAAGCTGCCTCAGTGCTGAGAGAACTGTTCAGCTGCAGCAGGAAGGGGGTGATGCCTCTCCTAATCCCAGCCTGGAACAATCTGGTTTTACATTGCAATACCTTCCTTCGGTCTTGAAATTGAGAATTTGAAGATTCTCCCCTCCTTGTAGTATAAGAAATAGTTATTCAGGAATGAACTGTAAAAATCTCCAAATCTTGTCCTCTCCCAAACAGTTCCTCCAGTTCTTCCCAAACCTGCCTGGGTTCCAGGTCAGCTTCCTGGACCTGTACTCGCTTTGTCCCCTGATTTCTGTACAAATGGACCTGGGCACAGGCTGGGAGCAGGCAGGACCACGCTTCCCAAATCCACCCCTGATCTGCAGAGACACCCAGGGATCCCAAGGATTGTACTTTGTGCCTGAATAACGCAGCTAGAGCCCAGCTATGGGCTTTCCCTCTAGCAGAACAATGTCCCCAAAGGTCAGAGCCTCACTGGGGACAAAGAATCTCCATTCCCCCTGCTTTATCCATGGATCAGGTGTTCCTCACCTGGGGGTTGCCTCAGATGGAGGCTGTTTGGCAGGCCCAGCTAAGTGGCTAATTTCCTCATGCAGAGGGCTTTTGGTCAGAGCTATTTGCTCTCTCCCACACACACACAGGCACACAGGAGGTTCATTTTTCTCGTGGAGTCTTGGTTTCCCATTTTCCTCATGGAATCTTGGTTTCCCTTTGCAGACTGTGTCCGTGACAGAGTCCAAGGAGAGCATCCTCGGCGGGGTGCTCAAAGTGCTGCTGCACAGCATGGCCTGCAACCAAAGTGCCCTTTACCTCCAGCACTGCTTTGCCACACAGAGAGCTTTGGTCTCAAAGGTGAATCCCCTGTGGGGGCAGAAATCCACCCTGAGCAGCACTGAGGGAGGAAGGTGTTGTTTCTTCCTTTGTATGGGGTCACTTCCCCAAGCAATTATTATTTTGGGCAGTATTAATTTTCAGGCAGCGTAGCCTGGCATGGTTTTCATGGGCAGTACGTGCATTTTTCTGCATTTGGGGGTTGGCTGCACCAGAAAGTGCAGCTGACACGCCCTGGATGGGATGTGGGTTCCTGCTGGCTGGCACTGAGTGGGAAGAGGCACCTGCTCAGTGTGGAGCTCAAGGCACAGGTGGGGTTTAAGCTGGACAAATCTCACTTTAAATGGATTTGTTTCCCAGTTTCTGTAGATGTGCTGGGAGAAGCTCAGAGTTTTAAGCCTGAGATTTTGGGAGAGATGTAAATCTGTGTGAGGGTGCAGATGTAGGAGCAAGCTGGAGAGGAAGGTAAAATGAGTTGCCTTCCAGTGCTGCCAGTTTTGCCTTACTGTAAAGTGACTCAAATGAGCATCATTCCCCTTAAAGCAGAGGGATTGGGCTCCCTCTGATTGCAGTGCACCCTCCCTGCTGCCTGCTTGTCTGAGTGCTCTGCTCATTTCTGCCTGTCCAAGCACCGCTTTCCTCCCCTGCTGTTTTCCAGTTCCCTGAGCTGCTGTTTGAGGAGGAGACAGAGCAGTGTGCAGACCTGTGCCTGAGGCTCCTGAGGCACTGCAGCAGCAGCATTGGCACCATCAGGTCCCACGCCAGTGCCTCCCTGTACCTCCTCATGAGGCAGAACTTCGAGATTGGGAATGTGAGTCCTGCTGCTCTTCACTGGGTTACTGCAGATAATGGGGTTGGGGGCTGCTGGCTTTGGGTACAGTCCCCCACAGAACTGGGGGACACCCTGATTCTGGCCCAGGGACTGTGAGGGGATTGTCAGCAGCAAAGATAGTGGGATTCCAGTTCTTGTGCTTGACCAAACCAAAACCAACCAGGATCAAGGATGTTTCATGAGAGTATCATCCTGTTCAGGGTGTGTGAGAGGAGACCATGTGGAAACAGACAACACTAATATTTTTGCAGGAGAACCTTCATCTGGAACTAAATAATCATCAGATTATGAAGTTTGGCAGCACCAGGTTTATTCTAGTCACTGCTCTGAGACAGACTTTCTTGCCAAACTTCAGTTTTCTTTTCTCTGTCAGGTCAGGAGGAGGGTGCCATGACCAAAGCATTGGTATTGCACTGTCTTCAGGCTGCTGAAATATCATAACAACATCTCTATTGCAGAACTTTGCCAGAGTGAAGATGCAGGTGACCATGTCCCTCTCATCCCTGGTGGGGACATCCCAGAACTTCAATGAAGAATTTCTGCGACGTTCCCTCAAGACTATTCTGACATATGCTGAAGAAGATCTGGAACTTAGGGAAACAACATTTCCTGACCAGGTAAAAGGACATAAACCACAAGACAAGTAATATGTGTAATTCATTAACAAGCTGTGCCTAAACCTCCATCTAAATTCTATCTAGAACTGGAATTTGCATGCATTCCCTGGAAAGGGTTTGGGTTTTGGTTTTTTTAATCATCTAATCACATAAAACTCAGGTCTTTGATTAGTTCTGACGAGATGCAAACACACAAAGATTCAGAGAGACCGTGTTCCTCGCATAACAATGTGTAGCTCAATTCCCATTGCCAGTTCTTTACAACAGCTTATTTTTCACAGGTCCAGGATTTAGTGTTCAACCTCCATATGATCCTGTCAGACACAGTTAAAATGAAGGAGCACCAGGAAGATCCAGAAATGCTGATTGACCTGATGTACAGGTAGAGTTGGCACTGTAGAGACAGGAGATGTCAGTGCCCCACGTGGATTTGGGCTCAGATGCTGCACATTTGGGCACTTACAGGACTTGATTTCAGAGCAGTTCTGAGTCTCCCTGCTCACAGCCTGTCTGTTGTGTTTGAATGTGGTGCTGAGAGGTTTTATTTGGCATTTAGGGAGCTTATCTTGGATAAAAGTAGTTTTCTTTCCCCAGCCATCCCTGGAAATCTCATCTTCCACCTGAGCAGGGAACTCTCCCTGCTTGCTTCAGGGAAAACCTGGGGCTCTTCCAGCACCTGCTTGCCCAAAAGTCTTTTTGGTGGTACATACAATGGTGTCCATATGCAAAAGATATTCCAGAGCCAAATTAAGCTCCCAAGTGCCAAATTTCATGGTGCTGTCTGCACAAATGGCCCTGAAGGCTTCTTAGTGGTGTGCAGGCAGGTGTGCTCTGATTGTGCCACACCTTGGATTGCCACCAGTCTTAGGTGAAATGTGGGCTTTGGTCAAGAGCTTCAGCATCACCCACTGCTCACCCACCACCAACTGGCTCAAAAATCTGTAGTTCAGGGTGACTTCCCATCTCAACAGCTTCTTGTCTCAGGAATTTCCAGACAGCACTAAGGGGAGTTGGTGTTTAAGCAGAAGTGACTAAATACAGTGTGAAAAAGCCATGCTGAAGGTGTGTGCTGCTTCAGAAGGAAAGGACATGGAATCCCAGAGGTTTCCTCTCCTTTTAGGATTGCCAAGGGCTACCAGAATTCCCCCGACCTGCGGCTGACGTGGCTGCAGAACATGGCAGGGAAACATTCCGAGAGGAGCAACCACGCCGAGTCTGCCCAGTGCCTGGTGCACTCTGCAGCCCTGGTGGCCGAGTACCTGAGCATGCTGGAGGACAGGAAATACCTCCCTGTGGGCTGTGTGACATTTCAGGTGGGCATTGTCCTCTCCAAGGGGTTTTTGGGCTTTGCTGCTGAGCTGCAAAGTGTTTCCATGTGCTGGGAGTTCTGTGCTTACATCCTCAAACTGTGCTCGTGTTTGTTGCACGAATGAAATGCTGCTCTGTGAGAAGAGAAATGTGTATTTTATACACATGCTCTACAAAAAATAGATGTATTTTATATATATACTTCAAAAATGGAAGTATTTTACATATATACTCTACAAAAAGATAAAGCTATATTTTACGTATGTACTCTACAAAAATAGAAAGCCATCTCTGTAGAAATTCCAGTATTTGACTGCAAATCAGCTGCCTTTCAAAGTATTGAAAGTGTTGAGTGCTGTTTAAATTGAGTAAATGTATTTTTATCTCTTATATCTCCCCAGAACATATCTTCCAATGTTTTGGAAGAGTCAGCAGTTTCTGATGATGTTGTGTCCCCAGATGAAGAAGGAATCTGTTCTGGGAAGTATTTTACAGAAGCTGGTCTGGTGGGATTGCTGGAACAGGCTGCAGCATCTTTCTCCATGGTAGAAGGCTTTCACTTCTTTACCTCCCTTCTCCAGCAACCTCACACTGCTGGGCAGTAGGAAGGAAAATGTTTTCTCTCTGAGTGTATAATTCTATTGTAAATGCTTAATTTGCATGGAGCAATTGGAGTTTTGATTGTTTAAGACGGCCTGGTTTGCCCTCTGGAGTAAACCAAGGAAAAGGAGTGAATTAATTCCCACTACACAACATAAAGTGTCATTCAGTGGGCTTAAGCACAAGCAGCAATAAATCCAGGGCAAAAACCTGGAATTCCTGCTAAGCCACTCTGTGCAGTGACTGCCCACGATGGGCTGGACCCACTCCATGGGAGAGATCCTGAGGCTCTTCCAAAGTCCACCTCTCCTGGAGTGCCAGAAGTGGATGCAGAAGTCACACAGGCTGAAGATGTGCTGAACAGAAAAAGCTGAAATGTGCACTTCAGCTTTTCCATTTTTAATTCCCATGGTTTTGGTTAGGATCCTGTTTAGCTTGTTTTGCTCTTGTGCCTGTATCCATCTAAAATATCCCAGGATTGGTTATGTTAATTATCCTGATTACTGACAGCAAGGTGTAATGCACCAGGCTCTTGATTCCATGGGTAACTGGGGATTTTATTCCATTTATCTCTGGGTACATTTCAAGAAAAGATATGATTATCCCACAGTGGTGTCTCAGCCACCTTTTCATTTTGCAGTTTTATCATTTAAATGCTGTGTGTGTAATTCTGGCTGTTGAATTGATGGAGCAATCTGATGGGCCTTATTTTTGTAGGCTGGCATGTATGAAGCAGTTAATGAGGTTTACAAAGTCCTTATTCCTATTCATGAAGCCAACAGAGATGCCAAGAAGTTGTCTACTATTCATGGTAAACTGCAGGAAGCATTCAGCAAGATTGTGCACCAGGTAATGGTTTGAATTTTCAGCTGCAGGGTGAATTGTGAAGAAACTTCAAATGCTCAGTGCAAGGAAAATGAAAAACCATTATTCTCAGATTCCAGGAGAATTGTCAAATGATGATCCACAGTAAATACAAGGATCATTAACAGTTTTTTTTTCTGGAATTTAACACGAGAGAACATCACATACCAAGATTTGTTGTAACTTCAGAACTATCCAAGACTTAAAAATTCCAGTTTATCCTTTCAGATGTTCTTTTAAACTGTGTTTTGCATGCTGGGAAAACCCACTGTACCTTGCCTTTAGCCTGGTAGGTAACATCCAGAAATGCTGGGGGGTTTATTTGTTTGTTCCTGTGGTGGTTAAAGAATTGAAGGAACCTTTCCAAACTTGGATGGTGCAAAAGCCACCAGCTTAAGGGCTGTGCTGGGCCAGAGGAGGGTGCTTTGGATGCATGATGACTTAGAACCATTGAAACCATTGCAGGCTTATTGCTGGTCATGTTTTGGCCTTTGAAACTCTTTTTTTTTTGTTTCTGTGACATGCCCTTTTTACTTTTTATCACACAGAGTACTGGCTGGGAGGTAGGTAACTCCATCTTAGTTAGCAAAGAACACTAATTGAGTTTCCAGATGACTCACGCCAACGCTTGCCCACATGTGCTAGTTGTGGGTATTTCTGTTGCTGTCTGCTGTTTAAAACAATTCATTAACCAAAGAAATCCCAATAAACCGTGGTTGTAGTAGGAATTTCTTCATAAGCAGCTGTAGGTAGTGCATGGATGCTGACGTGTTCCACTAATGAGGTTCTTTGGTGAATGAGCCACTGTATCATCACTAGTTTGTTTTTATAATTTATTTATATTTCTTTCCATCAGCATTGACACAGAAAATCATCCCTCCATACCATATTTTCACCCCACCCACAGGGGTCGATTTAAGCACCAATGCTCAGAGGTACCAAACACAAACCTGGTTTGCTGCAGGTGCACCTTTGATCTCAGAGGAGAAACTGCTTCCTTCTGTTCTCAGTCAATTTATGTAGGGGTTTATCTGTAAAAGGGCTCATTTGTGTTAACTGGGGCCAGTTTTGCTGCCTGGGTTTTTGAGGGGGCTGTCTGCTCACAGTTCTGCAACACACACCAGGAGAACCACGCTTTTGGGTTAGAAATGGACAAAGCAATTGATTCATCTGCAGGGCCACTTTGACTCCAGCCCTAGTCCAGTTGGCACAGTGGGTGCATGAGCATGGAGAAGTCTCAGAAAGCACTAAAAAACTCTGTGAATATGATATTCTTTGTTTAGGCTTCGTCTTTCCAGTTTATTTTTGCTTTTCTATGGACCAGGCAGCTCATTTTGGGCCACCTCCCTCCAGGTTTCCACCACACATTTACTGAACTGAGGCTGAGACCAAAAAAAAAAAACCTTTGCTGTTGTGGGACATAATTTGGGCTGGTGATGTCTGAATGTCAGTTTTAATTCCAGCCTAGCAAAAAAGGGAAATTGAGCAGCTTAAAATAAACCCTGACACTTCAGGGCTGGCCCTGGGAGTTGTCCCCTTGTCCCCATGGAAGGTCCAGGCAGACAGAGCCCAGCAGAGAACCTGTGCTAGGTGTGGAAATGATGTAAATGTGTTCAAGCCAACGAGGCCTGTGAGCATCTATTTTATTATTCTGCCCCTAAATCGACCCCTGGAGAGACTCCTGCCATTGGTTATGATTCTAACACCACTTGGTCATGTTTTACTGCATGGTAAAAGACACCGTGGGCTCAGCTCTCGTCTGTCATCGTGCTCCTTCATTGCCACACTTTTTCTGACCTTTGTGCTTTGTAGCTTTCAGGTTTGTTGCATGTTTTGCCCTTTTTTCCCCCCCTTATTTTAAATATTTTAATGGATGCTCGCCCCCTTTTTTTTTTTTTTTAATTTTAAAATTTATTTGCTGCCAATTTGCTGCTTGTTTGTTTTATGGAATTTCCCTAATTAAATACTTTCTGTTTTCTCCTCTATCGCCCTGGTTGCTGACCCTCCTCCCCACTCTTACTATTGTCTGTTGTGGTAAGTTCCCACTTGTGGAATTTTTTTTTCCCTTTTCTCTGCCCCTTTTCCCCCCACCTCCTCCCCTTTTTTTTTGTTTTTTGTTTTACACTGTGGAACCCCCAATTTCATTTTAGCAAAGAGCTATGCCAACAGCAGCACCCCCCTCATGGCACAAGGAATGTGGTGTTGCCAACTACAAGCATTGCAGTGTCCTGGATCTGGCACCAGAACATCCCTGAGCTCTCCTTAAACACACCAACTGATGGGCTTTGTGTGCTTATTCATGGAATAATGTTGAATTCATTCTATTTGTTTGCTTCCCAGTTAGGAAAGTTAAGAAAAAACCTTTTCATGATGCACCACAAAAATTTAAAAATTCTTTTTAAGCTGTGCAGGGGGAGGTTGCCAGTGGATAACAGGGCTCCAGGAGCTGATTCTATCCCAGAAAATCAATATTGGAAGACTTGTAGTAGTTGGCAACACTGCAAAGGACCTTGGGTTAAAATTGAGCAGGAAAATAACAGTGCTGAGTTTGGAAAAGATGGGTTGGATTCTGCATTTTGAAGGAGTTGCTTTTGTTCCTGCACCCTTCAGGCAGCTGCTGCTGTCTTGGTGGAGGAAGCAGATGATCCCTCTTGCATCTGATTTATATATTTTTTTTTCCCCAAATCTTGTTGGCAAAGCTTTTTGTGTGCGTGCAAGAGATAACCCCAAAACTTTATTCCCAGCAATTTGGAAAGGTATTTACCATGCATAATAACAAATCATGAACCTTCATTAAGTCATGGTGGCTGTTACCTGCTCTGCCAGTTGTGTGATGGCTATTCAGTGTTCACCTTCATTCTCTTCTCCTCCCAAAATCCTATTATTTTTTGATAAAATAATAGGAGATACAATGCTTTTAATAATTCCTCCCTCATATCTGCATTTTTTAGCTCTTGCCAGAAATAAGACCACAGAGCATTAAATTATTTGTTCAGTTTTCCCTGCTGTGGCTGGAAGTGGTTTGGTGTTGGCTGAGTTTCAGAGATCCCAGTAGAGAGCCATCCCCTGTCCCTAATGCCAGGCATGGAGCTGATCCCAGGGAAGTGGCAGCTCCTGATGGTCCCTGGGAGGCCTGGAGTGGCCTGGAAGTGTTTCCCCCAAAGGGATTTGCTCCCATTCCCTTGCTTCCAGGCACAGATTCCCAGCATGAGTCACATCAGGGGCTGACAGTGCTCCTCACTATTGGCTCTGGGATCCCTTTAGCTGGGATTCAACATCTGGATTTACCAGGGATGGGTAAATTTACCAGAGCAGCATGGAGATGAGCTGGGAGCTGACCTCACACAGGGCCAGGGATCTCACCAGGCTTCCCTGGAGCTCTGCCACTCCTGGGGCTCCCCAGTGCCCCAAAACTCTTATTTTATGCATTTAGTAAGTGCCAGCAGAACTCCTCAGTGATTTATGCTGATCAACAGACAGCATTCTCTTCCTCCCTTGTTATTTTTACTTGCCTGTAACAAGGAGCTGCCTGGGCAGGTGTCCGTGGCAAAAACTCACTTTTATGGATCTGGTTCTGCAAATGCTTCACACCCTGGAAACCCCTGGCCAGGGAGGAAGGGAAAAGCTCATTCATTAGAAACCAGTGTGAGCTCAACCATCCTGTGCCAGGGTTGGGGCAGGATCCCACAAACGTCCCCATGGAGCATGGCCAAGCCTCCTGCTGGCTCTGGGGAGCTGCTCCATGGGGCAGTTCCCCCCAGGCAGGCACAGAGTCATGGAATGGTTTGGGTTGGAAAGGACCTTAAAGAGCATCAGGTTCCAACCCCACCTTCCACCAGGTGCTGCCTTGGGAAGGACTTGGAGAAAGGAGCCCTGGAGTCAGAACCTTCTGTCTGTGACAGTGAGATGGAAGCTGGAAATGCTGGATATTGAGGGGTTTTAGTGTGGATAATGTTATCCAAAACTGTGCCTTTGAAAAGGCAGTGATGAGGAAAAAGGGGTTCAGTAGCTCAGTCCTGCATGGATCCAGAGGGATGGGCACTGGAAAAAGACAGGGAGTCCAGGGAAATGGCAACATGCAGTAAAACAGCAACAGCTCTGCAGCTGGAGTTCCCACCCTGGGGGTGCTGCTGGGATCCTGTGGTGTGCTGAAAGCCCTGGCAGGGGGGCTGGAAGAGCCTCTCTCTGCAGGAGGATTCCCAGAGGGACAGGCTCTAGAGCAGGGTGCAGGGAGCCTGGGCACAGCCAGGTGTTGCTTTTTTGGGATGAGGGCTGCTGCTCACCCCAGGTGCCTTCAGGAGGGCAGAGCTCAGCTCTGAAGTGGAATTTTTTGGCCCTCAGGCACCTCCAGAGGGATGCTCCAGAGTTTCCTCCAGTCAGGAGAAGGCAGTGGCCGTGCCAGTGGTTTTTGCAGTCTGGAGTTTGCCTGAAGGGTTTTTTTATTTTAGTTTGGCTTATTTATCCTCTTTGCCTTCCATAGATCGTGTTCACCATCACCACAAGAGATCAGTTTTGCCATAGCAAAATACTAAAATAAAACCTGGCAGCCAGGACACCTGTAAGGGCTGTTTGAAGCCAAAATCTAACCCAGCTCAGGGACATTGAGTGTCCTAAACTGCATCACACTTTGTCACGAGAGTAAAGGTGAACATTTTGGAGTTTCTTGCTGAAAGGCATCCCTGGTTTGTGCATGCAGCGTGAGTTCTTTAACCAAAGCAAGGTGTGTTTAATTTTTAAAGCATTTTTCTTCTCTCTCTCTCTCTCTTTCTCTCTTAATCAGATTTTCTCCGTTGCCTTTCCAGCAAAAAATCTTTCTTGTTTCTCTACTTTTGTTGCGTTTCGGGGCCAAATTCACCACTGGCTCCCTGGAAGCAGGTACATGGCACAGGATTGCATCTGCTTTCACCAGGAGTGACTTTGGCCCTCTCTCCTAGACAGTTCCTAGAGAGTATAACATCTCCCAGCTGGAATGCTGGTTCAAAAGCACTTGTGTGTGTGTGGACATTGACTTGGGCCCAACCCTGCAATTCCTGGAGGGTGGATTTGGGGGGAATCCATGCTGGGTGATTCCAGGGGTGTCTGACCCCTGCAGGGTCTCTGCACAGGCTTTGGAGAGCCTCAAATAATGATCCTAACAAAGGGGTTTGCCTTTGGCTGCCTCTCAGAGACATCTTAAACTGAAAGAACAGACTTCTTAAACTGAAAGAGAGTAGATTTAGGTGGGATATTGGGAAGGAATTCTTCCCTGTGAGCGTGGTGAGTCTCAAGTTCCCAGAGAAGCTGTGGTTGTCCCTGGATCCCTGGAAGTGTCCAAGGCCAGGTTGGACAGGGCTTGGAGCACCCTGGGACAGTGGGAGGTGTCCCTGCCATGACAGGGGTGGCACTGGATGGGCTTTGAGGTCCCTCCCAACCCAAACCACTCCATAATTCCATGATGACACCTCCAGGCTCCTCCTGGGTTGGGAGAAGTCATTGCAGGGTTGGGCTAATGGTCGTAACTGATCCATAGAATTCCATGTTAGCTGATAATTCCATTGTGGTGTTTGCTGCTAAATGCATCCATGCTGAGTTCCAGGTGTATTTTTTTTTATCTTTCCCTTCTTTCTTTCTAATTTTTTTCCCTTGTTTTTTAATTTCTTTTCATTTTTGCATAAATTCAGGAGCCTGCCTGCAGCCGTGCTTGGGGGTGTGCGTGTCTCCACCCTGAAATAACCTCTTGTTTCTCCATCCCTAGGATGGAAAGAGGATGTTTGGCACCTACTTCCGAGTTGGTTTTTATGGAACTAAGTTTGGAGACCTGGATGAGCAAGAGTTTGTTTACAAGGAACCTGCAATAACCAAGTTGGCTGAAATCTCCCATCGGCTGGAGGTGAGAGGGTTTCACTGGAAGTTTAATTGCTTCCTATCAGTTGTTTCACAGGATCAGCTCCTCAGAAAAGCAGTTTGGGTGTCTGAGAGCTGGGGCTGGTGTCCCCTGCCCTCCTGCTGGTGCCAGCTCTGTGGGAGGAGAGGAATTCCCTGATCAGGGAGAGGCTCTCCCTGAGAATTTGTGGTGTTCCCATTGTCTTCTTCCTCCAGTAGGGTCTTTCCAAGGCATAGACTGAGTCTTTCTTAGTCTCTTATTTATCTTCTGGTTTCTCCAGAATGTCCTGGTGTTCCATAAATTGTGCATTCCAGGTGTCCAACCTCAACAGTCCGTCTCTCTCTCCCAGGCTTTGTACATTGAAGCACAGCAGAGTTGGTTTATCAAAACTTAAAGCTTCATTAATTTTCCCAGGCTGTGCTCCCACAAAAGTAGGTTATGACAACGTTGCTAAATGCTGGCTAAGAGTAATTTAACAATAACACAGTATTTATAATTAACATATATAAAGGCTATGATTAAAACAGTTAATTTAAATGTTCTTTAAAATCATTTACTAGAATTTAAACATTCTATCATTTCCAACACCAGTGGATCCCAAACTGACCTATTTTAGTTGCACAGAGACACAAAACAAACCCAAATGCCTCGTTCAGAACCAGGCTCTGTTGGAAGGCTCTCCTGCTTTCCAGGGCTTGTTTTTTCCCATTGCCCCATTGGAGTGGGACTGTTGGAATTCTCCTGGGATCAGCAGATCACATTCTGTCAAAGGCATGTGGAGCTTCACCTCCCCTGAATGTGCCTTTGCCCCCCAGCCCCCATCAGGGCTGCATTTGATGTTTGCTTTCAGTTCCTTTCTCCTTGGTTGTAGGGGTTTTATGGAGAAAGATTTGGGGAAGATGTGCTGGAAGTGATCAAGGACTCAAACCCTGTGGACAAATGTAAACTTGACCCCAACAAGGTAAGGGTACAAGGTAAGGGTACAGGTGCAGGTGTAGAAGTAGAACAGGGCCTGAATGGGTGAAAATGCAGTGGGACAAATTGTCCCCTGAATTTCACCACGTGGACAACAAAATCCACATATTGAGCATTTTGTGGCTGCTTGGGAGGAGAGTTTGGGAAAATAATTCCAGCAAGGGATGCAGAATTGGCCATTCCCTTCCCTGCCCTGGTAGTGGTGGTTGGGAGGGGAGGAGGCAAAAGGACAAAGCTGTGCTGGCCTTGCTGGGTGCAAGGAAGGAGGGGCTGTGCCATTCCCTGGCTTTTGTGCAGCTGCAGCATTTTGTCACCTTTGTGCCATGTCCTTTAAGTGTAGCAGAAGGAGCAGGAGCAGGCCTGGGAAACAGGGCATGACCTGCAAGGAAGGGTTTAGATTTGATACTGGGGAGAAATTCATTGTGAGGTGGGCAGGCCCTGGCACAGAGTGCCCCTGGATCCCTGGAAATATCCAAGGCCAGGCTGGAGCAGCCTGGTTTAGGGGAAGCTGTCCCTGCCTGTGGGTAGGGGTGGGCTGGATGGGCTTTAAGCTCCCTCCCACACAAACCATTGCACGATTCCATGATGTGAAAGGCACGAGAAGGGCAGGACAGCGAGCTGTGCTTTACCCAGCTCACGCCGGCGGCAGCGCCTCGCTCCCTCGGGATGTTTGAAGGCAAACCCCAGCCCTAGTTTGTGCAGTGGTGGAGGACACAGCTCCAGCTGGGCCAGTGCAGCTGAGGAGCACATCCCCTGCTGCCCCTGCAGGCCTACATCCAGATCACCTACGTGGAGCCCTACTTTGACACGTACGAGATGAAGGACAGGATCACCTACTTCGACAAGAACTACAACCTGCGGCGCTTCATGTACTGCACGCCCTTCACGCTGGACGGCCGCGCCCACGGCGACCTGCACGAGCAGTTCAAGCGCAAGACCATCCTCACCACCTCCCACGCCTTCCCCTACATCAAAACCAGGATCAACGTCATCCACAAGGAGGAGGTGAGGCTGGAGCTGGGTGGGAAGCAGTGCCCAGTGGTGCAGGAGGCTCTGTCAGCTCCAGTTCCAGCTTGCCTTAGGAGTTTAGGAGTTCCTAGGGACTTCTCCCTGTTTCCATTCAAGCCAAACTAAGCCCAGACTGGTTTAGGGGTGTGTCTGCCCCACCACCTCCACACCTGGTACATGCAGGGGCCCTTGGAGAGCGCTGCAGGCTGGGCTGGATTGGTGTTGGAGCAGCATGGTCAAGGGAAGGTGAGCTGCCCGTGGTGGGGGTGGAATGGGATGAAATTTAAGGTCCCTTCCCACCCAACTGTTCCATGATTCTGTGATAATGGAGGTTTGTTAATTTTCCAAGGGTGGGCAGGATCAGATGTGGTCACTGGGACACTGTGAGCAGTGCTGCTACCCTGCAGTGACCCTCAGTGCCACTCAGAAACATCTCAGACAGCTCTGGAGTGCCCAGAAACACATCTAAAAATCAAACCTTTTCTTGATGTCACTGAACCAAGAGCATGCATTTCTGAAGTCCTGTCAGTCCTGTTGGTGTCCTTCACCCCTTGGTGGTGCCACCCCACCATGACCTGGGTGTTCCTGAAGGTCTGTGCCTGGTTGCTAAGCTCAGCCATAACCAAAATCCTGTTCTGGCTTCTTGCTTAGATCATTTTGACTCCCATCGAAGTCGCCATCGAGGACATGCAGAAGAAAACACAGGAGTTGGCTTTTGCCACCCACCAAGACCCTGCAGACCCCAAGATGCTGCAGATGGTGCTGCAGGGATCAGTAGGTACCACAGTGAATCAGGTGAGCATCTCTGTCCCAGCTGGACTCCTGGAGTGCACACCCTTGGGCCTTGTTTCTCAATTCCCTTGGAATTTTTTCCCTGTTCAGTCTGTGGGATGTGCTTAAGGTCACTTAAGGGTAGGTCTAGGCCAGCTGTTCCCAGTGATTTTGCTATTTGAGTAAGAGTCTTGAAAATGTGGAAAGAGACTGGGAAGAAACATCCCTCCCTCAGTTACTGCTCCTTCCTGGCACTTGCAGTTGTTTCTGCCTGCTCCTCTTCCCTGAAAGTTTCCCTTTGTTAGCCAGGCTCTGCAGGATTGTGTCCTGCTGTGGATTTTCAACAAAATGGAAAGCAGTGGAGAAAAACTGAGGAAAAGCTGAAGGAGCCTGAGTAAAGCACAGTGCACAAGCTGGAAAAAAATCAGCTGGAGTTCTAAGTGCTGGGTTGAGTTTGCAGTGCTGGCAAACACTCCCTGGCTTCCATCTGCATTGTTTAAACTTTGCCTCAGTTGTGAGTTGAGCAAACTTTGTCAGGAGTCCTTATAAAGGAAAACAAATGAAGAATCTGTGCAGTTTCTCACACTGTTTTCCAAAAGCAGAGTTTTAAATAAAACAAAGCAAGGCCTAAAGGAGACTCAGTTGTCACTGAGGTTGGTGATTTACACCAGATTTCCCAGCTGCAGCTCTTCAGGATGCTCTGTGTAAGGAAATGTGTTTTGTGGATGTTTTCTATGTGGCTGACTGAACTTTCTCCAGTGATTGGATATGACAGACAATTCCCAGAAACTCACTGTGCCCCTTCTTCTCCTAAAGGGACCATTAGAAGTTGCACAAGTTTTCTTGTCTGAAATCCCCAACGATCCAAAGCTCTTCAGACACCACAACAAACTCCGCCTCTGTTTCAAGGACTTCACAAAAAGGTATGGGAAGGGTCCCCAGGGCACCTGCCAGGTGCAGTGGCTGCTGCCACCCCAGGCAGGGACAATGCAGTGACCCAGGGCTGTCCTGGTGTCCCCTCACCTGCCCAGGTTCCATGTGCAGCTCATTCCTCACCTGCCCGGCCCTTCCCTGTTGGTGCTGCTGCTCCGTGGCTTCAGGGGCCTTGCTGTTTATCAGGAAGGAATTGATCCCAGCTCAGTTGTGAAGTGTCCCAGAAATCACAACAGGCCAGAGCTCCCAGCCTGGCAGGGTCAGGAGGAGCTGCTGGACTGGCCAGGAGATGAAATTTCCTTCTGAAGTGAATTTCTCCAAGCAGAGTGGAGGGATGCTGGCACAATTCCCTGGAGAAATGTGCTGGCTGCTCTACTTTTCCTTGAGTCATGCAAACTGCAGGCTCAGTCCAGCATCTTTTACAGCACCAAGAAATTTAAAAATCCACCAAAATAATTGAAATTAAAATGCTGTCAGCAAATGGATCCAGTGGAAGCATAGTTTTCCCTTGTGGCTTTGCTGATAGAGTTGTTTTCCTACCCTTTATTTAAATTACATCTTTGCAAGCAGAAGAGTTCCTGATGAACATCCCAGGCTGCTATTTATTAATCTCTCCTGATTCTGTCCATCTTTAAATCCTCTGGGACTGGAAGTGGCTCTGTGGAAATGAGCTTTTCATTTCTCTTCAGAGAGGAGAAATGTAACTGGAGAGTAAATGACAATTAAAAAAGGAGTTGTCACTCTGGAAACTGGAGATGTGACACCCTCTCCTTGCCCCCTGGACACCAGGTGGCTCAGCTGAGCCTTGATTACCAAAAGACAAGACAAAGGCTATTGCCTGTGATCCCAGAGGGACGGAATGGATGTTTTTGTACTAGTGGATAAACAAACCTGTAGCAAAGGAGTCTTTCTGCCTGGCCAGCTCTCACAGGGTTTGTTTGCAGGTGTGAGGATGCCCTGAGGAAGAACAAGAGCCTGATCGGGCCGGACCAGAAGGAATATCAGCGGGAGCTGGAGCGCAACTACCACCGGCTCAAGGAGGCTCTGCAGCCCCTGATCAACAGGAAGATCCCACAGCTCTACAAGGCAGTGCTGCCTGTCACATGCCACAGGTGCATATTTGGGGTTCCTCTTGGGGCACAGGGTGTGAAACTGAGAGCTCTGAACTTCCCGGGATCCTGCTGCATCCATTTGTTTTCTATCCTGGCTCTCTCGGCCGAGCCCATCCCTTTTCCCTTCTGTCCCTCCTGAGAGCACATTCCCTTTCCCAGCAGCTGTGGTAGGTGGTGTTTGCAACATTCCTTTTGTTCCTCAGCTAGGACAGTTGGTTTTTTTATTTATTTCCATCCTGCATCCCATTCTTTTTAGGTGCAAAACCACCCTCAGCGTGGCAGGTCTTTATTCCAAATGAAACTGGGATCGGGTGCTCCAGGGGGGGAAAATTGGTGCTCCAGTTGGTGTCTTCTGTGCTGGAAGACCAGGAGGCTGGAGATTGGGTTTTGTGTGAGACAGAACATAAAAATCCAGTGGGAATCACGGAAAGGTTTGGGTTGGAAAGGTCTTAAACATCATCCAGTCCCACCCCCTGCCATGGGCACCTTCTGTCAGAGCAGGGTGCTCCAACCTGATCTGGAAAAACTCCAGGGATGGGGTGACCAAAACCTCCATGTGCAGGTCATGGATGAGCAGGGGGACTTTGGGTACAGTCACTTTCCAGCCAGGCTGTGGCTCCCAGAGCAGGGACAGGAGTGGTTCCCAGCAGGAGCCCTCCAGGGAGTCTGTGGCTCCTGTGGAGCTCCCTGGCAGCAGGGCAAGGCTGGCTGGATGGAGCTGAACTGAGGGGGTTTCTGGCTGGGAGTGCTGCAGGCTGCCCTTCCCTCCCTGCCCAGCTTTGGGATGCTGGGAGCTCTCCCCAGCTCTGTCCCAGTTGTTCCTGGCTAATTTTCCTGGCTGGCACAGTGGGAATACAGAGCTTCCCTCCCCACCCAGCCAGGAACCCTGCAAATGCTTTTGGTGTGGTAATTCTTATCTGATACAGATATGACATCAAATATCCTGAAAATCATAGAATATCCTGAGTTGGAAGGATCCCACAAAGATCATTGAGTCCAACTCCAAGTATTCCTGGCAAATTCCACTTTTGGGTTCTGTTTGAAAGATTTAAATGAGATTTCACTTGTGCAGATGGTTTGTGCTGCTTCTGTGTGTACACAGGAATTCAGCTTTCTGTCAGTGTTCTGGATGATCCCAGATACAAACCCAAACCAAATTCCTTGGAAAAGCAATGAGTTTTAATGCCAGTGGATTTAATTTTTGCTGTAACCAGCTCTAGGAAATACTGGAAATCAATTCAGAGTCATTCATCTGGTGAGGCTTCTTATTTCACCATGGAAAATCTGAGCTCATCATTGTATTTTCTCTCCCTTAGAGACTCCTTCAGCAGGATGAGCCTTCGCAAAATGGAAATCTAAACGAGTTAAAAACCAAAATTAAAAAAAAAAGCACTTAAAAAATTAAGGTTTTGAAAAGAAAAAGAGCCTTGTTATCAGCGCTGGGAATCAAAGAAGTTTTATTGTGAAATAAAACTTGGACTTCATCCTGGACATCCCACACACCTCTTCCTCCATCAAAGTGTTCAGTGGCCAAAAAATCATTCTGAATTGTCAAATGTAGACTTCTCCATGTTTGAAAAGAAAAAAAAAAAAAAACATCATGGCAGTGGTATCCAGAGTAATGGTGATGAGCTGTAAACTTTACCTGTTTTTTAAGGCATTTTTATGACTCAAAGGTACACTAAACGCATTTACCTTTATTTATAGCATTACCTAATGTTAAATTTTACTTTTAGTTCCTATATTTAATTTATATTAGGACCATACGCAAATGCATTTTGGAAGTTTTTAATGTAGTGATGATGCTGATGGTTATTTTGATGGTACTATTAAATATGTGAATGTTTACACTTTAATTCCCTGTGCATTGGACTTCAGGGCTCAGCATCCTTGGGGAAAAGGTTCAGAGCAAGGTAAGTCATGGTAACATTAATTAACCAAGTGCTGATTGTTTATTATCCCTGTTCTTTTGCTGCAAACAAAAAGTAATTCCACCTGTAGCCAGCAGCAGATGGAGGCACAGCTTGGTACCTCTTCACCTCCTTCAGGTGAAGTTTCAGCTTCACTTCTGTGTGCTCATGGACATCTCCACCAGCTGGGAGGTCCCAGCATCTCCTCACCCCTTGGGATTAGCAGTGTCCGTGGAACTAAACTCATTTTGTGTCCGTTTTTTAATTTATAGCCTAATTTCACAGGGCAAAAGAACCTACCTAAAATGGTATGACAGTCAAAAGGGTACAAAGCATTCTTTGCATTGCTGTTTATGTGAAGAAAGATGTGTTTTGCAGCAGATACTTTGGGGTCTAACACAGCACTTCAAGGAAACATCAGATTTAGAGCTGAGTCCACAACTCCTAAATCTTGTCCTTAATATTTTTCCTCTCTGTGGTGAAAAAAGTCCCCTGGAAGAGGTGGTGTGTGATTAAACACATTTATTCTCGCTCCATAAATACCTAAAATGCATAAAAACCCAGATATACACAGAAAACCTGAATTTGATGAGCATACTTTATATATATATATATATATATATATTAAGTAAGGGCTTGTTGTCAATGTATTTTAAATAATTTTAACACCTTGTTTTAGAATTGAAAGATATTTTCTCTTCATAGTTTTATCACTTTGTATTTCTTTAATTTTTTTACTTCAAG
>VXAX01007079.1:181789-195001 GCA_013399835.1 Leptocoma aspasia | reverse complement strand
ATATATATAAATATATATAAATAGAAGGAAAAATGGGTTTATACATGAAGTGCCCCCCTTCTGCAGCAGCACTGAAGGTTTAGGGTGGGGAGGGTCTTTTTTTTTCCTTCCTGATACTTATTTTAGGTTATTGGAGACTTCTCCCATGCTCTGTTATCCCAACAGCTCCACAGTGGGGATGTTTTGTGTGCCAGGCTCTGCAAGGTTCCCTGGAACAGAATTATCCTGAATTGGTTCTGTATCACAGGGCAGAACACGGGAACACCTGCATGGAGTTTCCTGCAGAAAGAAACTCCAACCTTTTTATGGATATTCCAAGGCCTCTTGCAAAGCCCAGGGGTGTTGACAAGGCCTTGGAGGTGCTGCAGGAGTCAGGGAATCTCAGAATGGAAAATATTAAGGAAGGAGGGAACGGCTTTGGAAGAGATTTACAGGAAGAGGCATTAAAAATATTTACACAGTGCAAACAAATCCCAGGAGCCATGACAGGATGAAACTTTAATTTACAGCAGTCCTGCTCCAGGACAGGAGTGACAAGCAACAAGTTCAGGGGGGTGGCAAGTGGTGCTTGAGTGAATATCCCAAAAATCCACCCCCAGTCCTGTGCCAGAGGAGGGGTTTTCATTCAGCATCTTCCAGCTGAGGCTGTTTTCTCTTCAGCTGCCACAAAGAATCTCCTCCCAAGCTGTACTGGGGTGATGGAAGGCAGCTGAGTCTTCCTTCCATCCTATTTTGGTGTAAATAATGGTATTTTGTTTCCTTGGAACATTCCTGATGCTGCAGTTGAACGAAAATGATAAAGTCTTGCGCCAGGTGTGGAAAAATAAACTTTCATTTGCAGGCTGAAATTCAGCAAAGCCTAAAAAGTTGCATTCTGTAATAGGATTGGGCTGCCCTTGCAAGGTAAGGTTACTGATATTTTTGTAATGTAGCTTTTTCTTGGTTTAGACTCTGAAATTATTTATTATTATGGTGCAATGCTTTGGGAAAGGGAAAGTGTATTTTGTCATTGCAGATTTTTTATGCTGCAAAATCAAGGCCTGTACAACAATCAGAGGTCAAAGCTAACATGGAAAATACACTAAAAGAGATTTTTCCTGACTTACCTCTGTGTTTATACAACATTATAATAAAAGACAGTAAAAATTAAGTATTGCAGAATTAACTAGGCAGAGGTTTTTAGGGGTTTTCCTGTAAATAAATTAATATGTAGTGGAAAAAGGCTAAATATATCCAGGGCATACTCACAGCCTGCAGTAACACTTGGTATCATTCCATCCATCCTGGGACAGACTGAACAATCCCCCTTTTTTGAGTCATATTTGTTAAGATCTTAATTACCAGTTTTTAGGAGTCACCTTTAATTCTATGGCAGACAATTTGGGATTTTCATCTCTAGTATTTAGTGGAAATGTTTTTGGTTTTGCGATGTTTCCCCTTAACCTCACAACTGTAGTCAAAAAGCACCTTCCAATTAGGAGATACTGTCCAAGAACCAGCTAAAAACCACAGGATGTATTCAAAAGCACTTTAATTCTTTAAGATAATTTCCCAGCCTTTTTGTAACTGTTCCCAAAGCCCCTTCCCTTCCTGCTTTCCCCTCTCCAAACACAACAGGCTGCTCTGCTTGTCTCAGATGTGGATCATAACTTTTTATTTTATATGTACAGTCTTAACAAAGCATCAAAGCCAAATGCTCTCCTTTCCCCCCACGTTTCAGTGAGCTCCAGGTACAAATTAACTTTAGTTAGAAGGTCACCACTAAGTTCCCAACCACCCCAAACAGAGATGCAAATTTGAGGGCTTCACTCTTCAAAGTACAAAATTATTTTAATTACACTACACTCTGCCCCTATCACACCTATTTACACTTTGCTCATTAACACCTATGCACCAAGATGGAAATTAGACCAGTCAAACACTTCCATGAATAGTTCCCTCCAATGCTCTGGACAAGGTTCCCAGACCCTTTTTCTTGTGCTTCAAGTTGCAAGGAAAGAACTGGAGCAGGAGAATAAACCACGTCCATTACCCAAAGACTAAATATGAAGTGTTACTTCCCAAGTTACAAAAATACACAACTTCTGATGAAATTTGCTAGTTAATATACATTTACTCCAGGGTATGAATACAAATAACTTTTATTAAAAAAAAAAAAAAATGAAAAAAAAGAAAAAAATAGGAAAAAAAAGGAAAAAAAAGAAAAAAAAAGCTAATAATACAATAGGCATGTCTGAGACCTAGAGCTGCATTAAAACCACTACTGGGTGCTGTAGGTATTGTTTAGAATCTATACAAACTGGTACTTCTAAAAGGTCAGAGCACTATTCTCCAGCAGAAAAGTTATGGTGTGAGTCAAGTCCTATGTCATGTTTTGTTAATTCAAGTCAAGCCACTTGACACAGAAAAAAAAAAATACCAGAAAGATGAAGAATCAGTAGCTTCAAAAACAAACAGCCGTTGCTTCCAGGTAGTTTGGATGCAAATCAGAGCAAGAGGTGTATGCAAATCCTGAATATTTACAGCCCAAGTACAGCATCACTCTACAATTTTCTTATAAAACAGTAGGTAAGGAGTCGATGTCGATGACGATGTCGGAGAAAGAGAATTCAGAAAGTCTTTTTCCTCTGTGACCTTCACTTCGGAATCATCGAAGAGCAGCCACTTCCCTTCGTACTCCTTGAGGCTCTGGAGCACGTAGAGAGCTTTGTTCTCCAGAGCTTTGTTCTCCAGAGCTTTGTTCTCCAGTCCATTGGCTCCCAGCCCCGGGGGCTCTCCCTGCTCTGCCCTGGGCTGGGCGCTGGGCTCGGCGCCGCGGGGCTCGGGAGCCAGGCTGAGGAGCTTCTCGGGGTTGGGCTGTTTGCTGGCACACAGCTCGCAGTCAGCCTTGCTCTTCTGCCCCCCGAGCAGCCCCACGGCCTCCATGTTCTTCTTGCTGAGCACCTTCCCCGGTGGCGCGGCGCCGTTGAGCCTGAAGGAGACCTCGCCGTCGTCGTAGTCCTCGGCCACGGCCCGCGCCTCCTCCTCGGTCAGCGGCTCCGGCTTGAGCGCGGCGTAGCCCGGCTCGGGGAGGAAGTTGCCCCTGTCCAGCTCCAGGCTCTGCAGGTCTGTGACCTTCACCGAGGCCGTGTAGTGGCCGCTGCTGATGGTGATGCCGCTGTGCATGACCACGGCGAAGAGCCCGTAGGTGTCGTTGGTGGGCCGGGTGCTCCACTCCTCCAGGGACAGCCTGAGCGGCGTCAGCAGCGGGGTGTTGATCTTGGACAGGCCCCCGTAGCAGTCAAACCTGGCAAGGGACACACAGCTTACACCTCGTGCCACTTCAGGTGGCCCAGAGGTGCGGCCATACCCGTTCTCCTCAAAGATATGGATGATGGGAACTGCCCCCTGCTCCCCTGGCTCAGCATCCCAAGCACCCCGTCAGGAAAGGCATTTTTATGACTGCAGTGTTAAATCTTACAGCCCAGAAACTGTAAATTTTAACTATTTCAGAGATCCCCTTTTTCTAAAGTATCAGCTGAAGATAATTTTTAAATAGTGATGATAAAGGTTCAGCTGATTGTTATCACTCCTATTTTTGCACAAACACCCCCTTCTCTCTCTCACCATCGTGTTCAAAAACAAACCAAAATCCTCTTCAACAGCCAAGGCTGAACCAAGCAGGGTTGGGTTTGTTTTTTCCTCCTCCTGAAAGAGTCATTTACTAAATAAAGCATTACTTATTTTACTTTCAAGTAGCTTTAGTATCACTCAGAGATTGTGACTAATTTTCCTCAGCTCCCCTCAGTGTACTGTAGCTCTGCCAGTGGTTGCTCACCTGGGAGTCTTCACTAGCTGTCCTATGGTATTCTAATTTTTCAAACAATTCTGTAGCTAATTTACTTTGGAAAAGCCTCTAGTATTCCATAAATATTCAGTATTTTGTTCATAGCACACAAATTTACCAGGAGGGAAAAAGTCCTGTCATTATAAGGATCTTCTACAGAGTTTGAAGAGAAAATCAGATTCGGGATTTCATTATTGTGCATCAGCCTCCTTGAATGATTCTGCTACTGATGACTTGCACGTTGCATCACCCCAGATCAATTAACCCCTTTATTTAACAATTGGTTGTCATGTCCTAATAAATTCCAGGGATGACTCAGTCTTACTCAACTGTGAGGGTGTTGTAGGGAAAAATACTGGGGAGTACAGGCAAGCCCTGTAAAACTGAGGTTGCCAAGAGCTCACTGCTCTTATCATAGGAAAAAAAATAACTTAAATCCAAAGAAACTGCAGCCATGGCATAACTGCAGTTATGATTATTGTTTTCCTGGATTTAATTTTGGTTCTGCTTCATTCCTGTTCAGAGCCATGAACCCTGAGACAGAAATAAGCACAGTGAAACACACACACACAGATCCTCAGTCACTCCAGTTCAGTGAAACCTCACTTCACACCTCTCTGACCATACACATTCCACTCCACCAAAAGGAACACAGAAGAGCACAGAATCAGAAGTAATAAAACTTAAATCTTCTGAAAATCCCTATTGTCAGCAGCCAGAAATAGAGATGTTCAGAAGAGAGTCAAGAAACACAGAACTGCTGGCTGTTACCCTGGATTACAAATCCAGTTCCACTCAAGCACACTGGGACAATCATATTCACAGAAAACAGGAAAAAGCAGGCTCTACCTTTCTTCTCAATGACATCCAGCATCAGAAAGATTTGGAGAGGAGGAAATAAGAGAGGAAATCTTTTCCTATTAGCTTTTTGTTCTTCTTAATGATAAGAATCTGAAGACAGAAAAATTGCATGCCAAGTACTCTGCCTGCTCTGACTGATGCACTTCAAACACAGCAAACCTGATTTCTGCAGCCACATCTTTTGAGACCATAAATTAGTGACATTTTACCCACTGCACTGCATTTCACAAGACAAAAAGCTGATTTTCTCCAGGGATTGTTAAATTTCTATGGTGGAAATGCTTAATTACACGTTACCAGTTAACAAATTCCTTCTAAACAGCTTCACAGCCTGCTCACACATGGCCTGGCATTTTTCCCCACACGCACACTTGCCAAAGAGAATTACTACTCCCCAGGCAAGGAGATTTTCACACTGGCTGCTTTATTTTAAAACAAAACACTTTGCAAAGCAGCATCTAGAAAAGATGAATAAAATCCCTATTAACTGCAAATATTTACAGTACCCTTCATTTCTCATTCTGTTGCAACTCAGTCACCGGAGAAGTCAGTAGAGCACAACTGAGCAGACCAGATTCCCAGATTTTTGTGGGAGCTAAAAGCTGTCTGAAGATTCTTATCTTTAAAAAACTAAGTTTAAAGCCAGTAGAAGAGTTTGTTACTGCTTTTAGCAATGACAGGGTTTTGCCCAAGCTAAAACATCCAACCCAAAATCAAGAAACTCTTCTCAAGAGTTTCAGCTTCATCCCAGGTTTCTATGTCAGGTTTTCCACTCTGACTTCCTTAATCTCTGACTGGTAGCCCTTGGCAGAAAATTTATGGAATGATTGAGAGGACACATGAGGAAAACCACAGGAGATTGGATTCACTCTGACCTGGAAATTGGTCTGAGTGTTTTGGAGCAAGGACCTGAAGCTGGCCAGGACAGAAGATGTGAGTGAGGCAGGAGAGGGTTGATTAGCTGCAGGTCCTTCCTCATGGAAACAGGAAAATAGGAAATACAGGAGCAAATGGAAAATAATTTTCATGTTTCCTACTCAACTGTGAGGACTTTTAAGTGTGCAGCTGTAAGTCAGTATATACAAATCAATATTTAAGTAAATATTGTGGAGATGAATGAAAAGACAATTTTGTATGTTATGATTCTGGACTTGTATGGGAAGACATTGCAGAAACAGAGGAAATTTCCTTTCTGCTTTGTCAGAAACCTGGCTATTCCTGTATAGTGCTGTAGGGACACATTTTTCTTTGTTTCCTCTCATCCCAAAGAAAACCCCTAAATTCTTAAGTACTAAAAAAAAAAAAAGATAAAGAACACTCCCACAACTTCTTTCAAAACATAAGGATTGCTAAATTATAATACCAAACTGATTACTCAGTAATTGAATATCAACGATGCTGATACTATTGTGTTTTTAAAGTAATTGATTTTTTTTGGTGTATTAGCTCTTTAAATGTTTATCTGATTATTTTTTTCCCCAAAATTTTAGTGTTCATATTCATGTAGAGACCAAAGTATTTTTAAAGGAATTGGTCAATTTTGGGGTAATGAGTGTTGGCTCTTTGAAGTGTGTTAACTCTTTTTTTCCCCACTCACATTCATCTTTTTAATACTCATATTCAGGCAGAGATAACCTCAGACCATAAAATGCAGATTTTTTTCTCATTACTTTTTGTGGTAAAGCACTTAAAGCTGCCTCTGAACTTAGAGTTTATTTACTTAAAAATTAAATATCCCCTTAAATAAGGGGATATTTAAAGTAAATGAAGTTTTAAGAAGTATCAGGTTGTTCTAAGCATAGAGCTAAAAAATTTTGTTAAGGAGTCTCCTAAAAGTCAATTTTCCTGCAGGTAATTTCTGCCACTACCTGGAACAACACAAGCCTTTATGGCCTTGGGGGCTTCATCCCAGCGATTTAATTCCAATCTGGGAATCTTTTGGAAACATTCCAAAGCATTTCCAGCTCTTGGGATCAGGTTTCCCTTGCTGCAGGACCCTGTTTGGTAAGACAGGCAATGCATACTCACTCCAGGCCACTGGCAGCAAAGCACTTCAAGTGAATTGTGATCACTTCGGGCATTTTATCGAACAAAAGGCTGCGCTCGGCTTCCGTGTAGTGGTGGCAGTTCTCACAGAAATACTTGTCCTCTCCCACAATCCTCTCCACTGAGGCAAACTGGGAAATTGCCCATTTCAGAGTCTTCATTTCTGTTTTTGGCTCTGGAGAAACTAGAAAAGACCAAGCATGCATTCACGGATATGCCAATATTTACATTTCCAACACATCCCGCCAGAAGAGCAACAAAACAAAATATGTCAAGTTCAGACCACTCCAAACCTGCAACACTGCAAGGAACACTCAGTATGTGTGAAATACGTGATGTATTCCAGTCTTTGGAGCATTTCAGGAAGGGATGAAAACATCACTGAATGGCTGTCATTACTCAAAATTAGGATTTTCCCAAAGCTCGTTTCAGATCACACAATTTTATTGCCATGTCTGGAAATGGAGAGCTTGTATGAGACCAGAATTCCACTTATTAAGGCAAACCCCCAAAATAACCAGAAAGTTCCCTCTCACTTCTTGCATTTTGCCTCCCCTGCCACCCTCACACTGCTGACAGGATCACCCGCTGTCGGCAGCACTTCACATATGAACATCACCCCACACATTTTCCTTTGAATCCTTCACCAAAATGGGGAGCCAAAAGCAGGAAAAGCTGCTCCAAATTAAGTCCCTGGCAACTAAAATTAATTCCCTTAAAATTCTGAATTTCAAGATGTGTTTTTGCCACGCTTCCTTTTGAAAAAAGCTAAAACACCGCATATAGATCAATAAAATTTTGTGAAAGAGACCACATGACTCAGATTTACAAACATAATACGAATGTTATTAAAGTAACAACAATCTAAAATACTAAAATTTTTTTTAGAGTAACTAAGTAAAAAAAGCTGGATTCTTGTTTCTTTTATTTCTGAGAAAAAAAGTACCTTATAAAAAGAAGAAAAAGCAAAATTTCTTATCCAAGAAGAAAAAAGAGGACTCAAATCAAAGGAAATACCTATTCATAAGCAGGAAAACAGGTGCCTAAGTGACGGATTGTAGGCAGGCCATGCTATGTGTTAGGATCTGGAACAATCTGAATATTATCTGGATCTGTCAACATTATCAGCACCATGTTTCCAAAGTCTAAAGTTAATCAGGACAGGAGATAACAGCCTCTAATTTTAGCCAGCACAAACAGGAGCCGTGTTCCTTCCTAACTGCACCACTGTCCTTCCCCACAGCTGGCTGAGGCAGGAACACACCTCACGACCCTTCTTTTGAGGGAATTACTTACTTTCAGAACTCTCTTCACTTTTAGAAAGTTCATCTTCTTGCACTGGGACACTGATGTCCTGAAAATCTTCCCTCCTTTCCGTGAAGCACTCGCACTCCAAGCACCTTGTCCTCAGCACTAACTGGCCCTGGAAGAGTTTCTCCACCAGCTCGAAGACAGCCAGCTCTGTACCTGCAGAGAGGACATGGCACATCCCTGAGCAAGGGCCACTTCATTCCAGAGACCCTTCAGAACCTGGTTATCCTCCCAAAATCACTGTTACAGCCATGGCCTTTTAGGGATCTCTGACAGGAATTAAAAAGCAAAACAAATCATGTGCAGTTTCATGGTATCATCTGCCTGTAAGTAAATAAGATCCTCTGTCTCTTGGGCCTCAAACTTTAATTTCTACTCTAAGATTGGGCCCTTGTTTTGTACTTGAAGTGTGACAGTGTCATGTTCTGGAATATCTGGTTGTCATCAATGCTCTGACTCCGTAACATGGACTGTTGACCTCCTCAAGGAGTACCACACTCTGGGTTTGCCTGGTTTCTATTTATTCTCAGTCCTCTCCTCCTTCCTAAATTTATTGGCCAATTTTGGCCAAATCTGCAGAAGAAATGCACAACTCAAAAGACTCTTCATTCCTTCAATTTTTTATAAAAAATCGGTGGGTGGAAAGTTCCAAATTAGTAAGTACTGGATTCATACTGAGCCCTTCCCTCAACACGTATCTTGTTTCATTGACATAAACAAAATCCAGACCTGCCAGCCAATTAGCATTTCTAATTGGTATCTATTAGATCTAAATAGATTAGATCTTTAATACATCCTGAGTCCTTCCTGATTCTTGGGAAGGTTGGGAATATGGAAAGCTTAAGGAACTGGAAGGGAAAAAGAGGATACTGTTTGTAAACCCATAGCTAGTGGGGTTTGGTTCTGTTTGCTCCTGCCAGAAATATCCCTTATTCTTGAATCCACTTGCACTTTCTATGGATGACAAAAATTAGTGGTAAATACAAACCTGGTAATATTCAGCCTTTTTTATACATATTGTACAACGATTACAGAATGTTAAGAGAAATGCCTCGAGATCTAAGCTAAACAGGTCAAGTTCTAAAAGAAATTACAAACATGTATAAAAATAAATTCTCTTTCCTAAAAATCATCTTCAATTCCTGAAAAATCTAATTTTGTGTTTAGAGCCCTGCAGGCTGTGCAGTCTGAAGGCTGACTTCCCACGCATTGTACTTTCTTAATCCTACTAATTTTAAGCCCATCCACTTGTGCACCAACCTTCCTTTTTTGGTTCTTTTTCAGTTCCTTTTCCATGATGGCTTTCCATGGGAGACGCTGGTTCATGATATTCTTCTTTACTGTCACCGTTTTCGTACTTGACAGCTGACTCTTCAAACTCACAGTCATATTCTTTCCCTGGGTCTTTGGATCCCAAGTTTGTAGTCAACTTTCCTAGACTGTAAAATTTGGACAGAATACTGGGCTGTTTGCAGGAAGATTTTAACCAGTTTAACCTAAGGCGCGACTTTTTCTGCGTGGGCTTGGCGCTCTCGCTCTCCCCAGAACACTTGGCAATGGCATCCGTTTGGTTTTCCATCTTTTCTCCCGTGGCTTTCCTCTTGGACCTGGTTTGTCTTTGATTTTCTTCTGCTGCAATTTGCTCTTTTGATACTTTGGATTTTTTCTTGGCGTTGCCGCCCTCGGCGTCGCTTTTCCTTTTCCCGTTTCCCTTGAGCAGCTTCTCCTTGGCCGCGTCTCCGCCGTGGCTGCCCAGGGTGGGATCCTCCTCCTCAGCAGGGCTGACAGATCCATTGCTCTCTGAGTTTTGGTTGGGTTCTTCCTCCAGTTTAGCAGCAGGCTCTTCCACAGGCAGTTTGTTCAGCTCTTCCTTCTTCAGCAGCTGGCAGGTTTCCTGGATGTTGCCCAGGATGCACTGCAGGACCTCCTGGGCATCGTGCTGCAGGTACCCTTCGTACATGGGGTTCAGCTCTCTGCCAAGAAAGGAGCAAACAGTGAGGGTTTGCTGGCTGGGAAATGTGATTTGAGACTGAAATCAGGGATTTAGAAGTCATGGAGGATCTTCTCCAGGCATGGAGAGGAGGCCTCTCTGTCAGAGAGCTGGGGGAAGGTTCTGCCTTAAGGGTTTACACACACCCAGCAGGGGAGCTCCTCAGCTCCAAGGGGATCCTCCCCATCCCTGGCAGTGTCCAAGACCAGGCTGGAGGGGGCTTGGAGCAACCTGGGATAGTGGAAAGTGTCCCTGGATGAGCTTTAAGGCCCCTTCCAACCCAAACCACTCTAATTTAGTAACACTTCTGTACCTAAGCACTGTTTTAAAACCCTTCTGCATTACAGTCTTACAAAATTCAAATTTTCAAATTTCCAACTCCATGGTGCCAAAAATAAGCACAAAAATCTTTACTTCCTATAAGGCCACCCCAAATTTAAGACCATCTACCTTCCACCAGCCTCTAAAGCTGGGCAGTGTAATGGCCTGGAAATGTCAGGACAGAATTCTGTCAGCATTGAAGGGGATTTGTACCTGAGGGTGTTCAGCAGCCTCCGGGGCTGAGTGGCCAATTCATCCGTGTATTTCTCTGGGTTTAGGAGAAAACTGGCTTGAAGCTGCTCAACTGAAAGGATCAAGGAGTGCAAACTGCAGATGAGTTCATAACTTGCCAAGGGATCTTCTTTACAGCTTCCCTGCAGTAACAATGTAAAAGGAATGAAAACAGTTCCAACAGTTACATTGGTCACAAATTAACATTTTTCTCTCCTCCCCTCCCTTGGTTTTCTGTATTTGGCTGAATTTTTTGTCTGCTATGGTAGGCAGGTGGGTTTCAGACAATATTTTGGGTTTTTTTCAAGTAGGAGACAAACATAAAAGCCCAATTAGCCATTAGTTTAAGATCCCAAACCATCCTTGCCCAAACTCCCATTTCCATCAGCTCCAGGTCCTGTATCATAATTATCTTTGTGCCAGAAGCATGGTCAGGTATCTTCCTTAAATTTCTTCTGTTAGACTTTCAAACTTGTGCTAAAGTTCAAAACAACTACTCAGATACATCTTTACCTGAAGTAAAGATGTAGAAAAGCAGTGTAGAAAACAATGCTGAAAAGCTTCTTTAGAACAGAAATCAGTTAAATTTTCACTGCATTCAGGACAGCCTCACTTGCAAGGTTACAAATAAAGAACATGGGGGGCATTTGTTACCTTTTCTGCCTTTTGCTCTCCTTCATCCTTTGAAGATTCCCTCTTCTTTGAAATAATGTTATATAAATGTTTTACTCCAGTTTTAAAACCAGGACAAAAATATAATACCTGAAAGCAACAGTTGAAAACACGAGAATAACTGGAGTAAGAAGTTATTCCACACATAAATGCACATTTATAATCCACACAGCTCTGCACCTCCCCAGGCACACGAAGATCCAGGATTTTTCACAGCAGGGAGGAGCCCTGAGTATGAAAACTGAACAATTTCCCAATCAGGACAACCCCAGGACACACATTTCCTACAGCAGCATCTTTATTTCCCTGCTATAATGAGATGCCCTTTACACTGCACTCAGAATAAACTGATTTTACCCATTTGTGCTTCACCAAAATCTCCCTTTTGGAGCCCCCCTGGACGTGGCCTCACCTGCAGGACACTGTTCAGGTAGCAGGTGTTGCCCAGATTGTTCAAGCCCACAAAAGGCAGCATGTTGTCTTTTTTCTCACAGCTGACAAGGGAGGGGGGCTGTGCTGCAGGAACCACCTGGTCACTGGGAAACAGAGAATCAGGCTAAGAGACACTCTGGAGAAACCACTCCTTCATCTCTCCCCACCTCAGAGAATTCAGCACTGAGAAATGCAGATCAAAATCGTGGCAAAGTGTGTCTGAATTCACTCTGACTCCTCAGCAATCCCCCAAAACCACACAGGAGGAAAACTTGTGCTCCAAGGTCCAACACATCAAATACCAGGGGACTAAATTAGTGGATCAAAAATGGCATATTTAATACTTTTGTACGTTCTTTGTTCATTCTGAAGGCAGAAAAAATGTGCCTAGAACGTAGTTTTACATTGTCCCCTGCTCCAGTCACATAATTCCATTCCTGGATGCAAAGCAAAAGCCTAAAACCTAAAAAAAAATCTAAAAAAAATAAACCAATAAACCTGACACCCTATACACTGATTATTATTATTATTAATCACTGATATAAGTGATTAATACACTGTAATGACACAACAGAACCAAACTTTAAAATCTCTAACTGTTTCTAACTCAAATTTCTTTTTCCCACTTAAACCCCCTCACCAGCAATGAAATAGATTTGCTCAGGGCCTGAAAAGCCTCAATAAATGACAGCCAACCCCAAAACTTATGATCCTACATATTTTCATTAAAGCTCGCCTTGCAGAAAATTAAATTTCAATATAAATAATTCAGTGACACATTAACTACTTATACTAACTTGAAGCAAGGCAACTTTTTCGACTGATCCCAAAGTTTGTGCCAACGAAACACCCCCAGGGGGACAAAATTGTTTTCTTAAAAGAGTTATTAGAAGTTGGTTACACTGATTAAATAGATTTTAAAAACTAACTTCAGCAAGTGATCCCAAAGTTTGTGCCAACTAAACATCCCCGGTGCGCCTTCTTAAAACAGAAATTGGTTACAGCAATTAGTTTGTTCGGTTGGGTGAAGCCGCCCCGGCGGTTAATTTAACGTTAAGCGCATGTTAATTTAATTGAAGCGCACGTTAATTGGATCTAGCGCGTGCCGCAGCGCGGTATTTCTGCGGGAAGGCGAAAGCGAAAGGAGCGGAGGATGGAGCGGCAGGAGCCCGACCCGGCACCGCCACACAAAACTTCTCCCGCGCGGCACTCACATCTCGGCGCCTCGGAGCTCCGCGCCCTGCGCCTCATTTTCCTGCGCCTCGATGAAATCCAGCACTCGCTTCGCCTCCTTCTTCTGAAAGAGCTTCAGCGACAGCCGGTTCTTCTTGGAGGGGCTGGCCCTGGCGCTGTCGCCGGGCAGGACGCCGGGCATGGTTCCTGCGGGGCGCGGCCGGGGCGCTCACACCTGGCGCGCACACACACACACACGCGCACACCAGGCGCCATTTACTCCCCGAGGGGGCCGAGCGCGGACCCGCCGCCCCCCGCCCCGGGCTCGGGCCGCCCCCCCGCGCCCCCC
>VXAX01007079.1:152889-181253 GCA_013399835.1 Leptocoma aspasia | reverse complement strand
GGCGGCCGGGCGCCGGCGCGACGCCGCCAGCGGCACCGCAAGGCCGCCGCCGCATCAGGCAGCGCGGCGGGCAGCCCGCTATGGGTCCTGCCTGGGCGCGCGCGGGCGCTGCTAACGGCCGGGCCAAAGGGCTCGGGTTCGGGCTGTACCATTTGCGTGGGGAGAGCCCTCTACCTCCCCCGCCGGCGGGAGGTGGATTGATCCCGCCGTGACCACGCCCCCTGTTCGGCTCGGCCAATCAGAGACGGCGGCCCCCTCCCGCCCCCCCCCCCCCCCCCCGGGGCCCGCCCCCCGGGGCCCCGNCCATCCCTGAGGGCCCGGCCCGCGGTGCCCGAGCGCGGCCCCGCCGGAGCCTTCCCGCGCTTTTCCCGTAAAATCCCCGCGTTCCAGCCGGAATTGCCATCGCATCCCCGCCTCAACCCTCCACCAGCACACCTGGGCACAGGGTACTCAGTCATAGTTATCGCTGAGGCTGCTAAGGCTGCCAAACTGCTGGGTCAGGGGTCGCCACGCTCAAAAAAAGATGGAATGTGGCGAAATGCTGTGGATTACTGCGTTGTGCTCTTTAAACTGGCCCCTGCAGGGCCTCCAGTCTGTACATAAAGGATGCACATTGCTTGCATGAAAAGGTTTTCTAACAGGAAAGTTTATTCACGTGAGATATTTTCTAGGATTAATTGTGTGAAAAACACTTCATACTTGTTTCTTTTTAAAATTCTAAAAGTTTAATGAATAAAAATAAAGGTAATACATACTGGGATAATTAGGGTTAGGACAATAAAAGAGACAATAAAAAACAAAGAATTACGGACGTCCGGGTGCTTCTCTCTCAGGAAAAGCACAAAGCACTAATAAGGGTTACCCCTTAAAAGCAATAGCCTGTTGCATATTCTTTTTTTTTCATACATAATTCAAACATTCTTCTCAAACAAAGGGTGTCTTCTGTTTAATCTCTGTTCCTTGCTTCATCACATAAATCAATTCTTTGGCTCTAACGTGTCTACTAAGGTAAAGATAAGAGGCAATAACTCTTTCCTGGTGTCTCTGTGTTGTTTTCTTTAGGCGAGGAATTTCTTGGTTATCTTATTAATTCTTTGAATTAGTTACAAAAAGTATCTTACATTACATGGTTTCTATTTTAATATTAGGTCTTAACAATAAAACTACATTTAAAAGATTAATACAGCACTACAAAAATTAATACAACATACTTTTCCAACATAACACATACAGTATTCATTCCAATATTTGCGAAGAGCCAATCATATAATATGCATTTTTCACAATTGCATAACCGACTTTGGGCAATGCCCAGATCTGGGCTTTGGGGTGAATTACCCCAAATTTGAGCACTCAAAAGCTGACAGTCCCCAGGACAAGCTGCTGCTGCCCCCCCTGAGCGTGGCACTCTGCTGCCTATTAAGCACTAAAGCAAATTCCACAAAAGCACTTTTTTTTTTTGCAGTCCTGCAATATTTTTTGATGGTTTTTTGCTGCTGCATGTATTCATTATTACAGCAGGTCACTAACCCTAAACACTGATATAAATTATGGAAGGAATTGTGTAGATCCCAACAGTCACGGACGTGCTCCTGCACAGGTTTTGATTTCTCTTGCAGGTGAAATATCCATGTGTGCCTGTACAGCCAGGCTTCAGATTCCCAAGGTGAATATATTGATTTATTTCCTTGGCCTGTGGGACCCCCAGAGCTCCCAAGCTGTTGGGATCCTGCATTCCCACCGAGCATGGATGGATTTCCCCGGGAGCTCTGCCATGTGAACTTCAGCTCTGCTCAACAAACCCCTGCAGTTTAATAGAAACCCAGGACTACAGAGGTTCTTTTGTGTGAGACAAGTCTTATCCAGGTGGGTGGTGCCCAGAGGTGGTGGAAGTGCTTGGCTGATTAATCAAGTGTTTAATTAAGGCTGTGTGACGCTGCTGGTTTGAGGCATTGGCCGAGGAGTCGCTTCAGTGGCAGCTGGAAGGTGCTGGGCAGTCAAACCCGGGGTTGTTTTGAGAAAATCTGGGAATGTTTGGGCCTTGGGGCTGGATTCCAGGCTGGCATAAACTCGGAGGGCAGGGCTGCAGGTGCTCCAGGCTGGCTTGGTGTTCATCACTGTTGGAATCCAGGGCACAGGGAATGTTTCTCTGCCAGTTTTAGGAAGCCCTGACCCTCAGCAGAACACTGCTTTTAATCTCTGTGCCAGGGAAAAAAATTGCCAAGGCTTTGGGATGAGTTGGAGCACACAGGTGTGAGCTAGACAGCAGCAGCAGGAATAGTTTGTCACAGGGTGAAAAATTTAGAGTTTTAGGATTTTAATGTGAAAGTGAATAGGGGACAAGATGGAGGATTTTGGGTGTTGTCTCCTCTCCTTCTTGTTCTTCTCCCACTCCATTTTCTGTAGTGCTGGTGGCACAAGGTCACTGGTTACAGAAAGCAGTGGCACAGCTGCTACATGAGTAGATTAATAGAAGTTATTGGTAGAAAAGTAAAAACAAAATACGTGTTAGAAAGTAATTGGACTGATGAGCTTTAAAAGGCCTTGGGTTTGGGTGTGTGCCCTCCATTTGCTCCATTTTGTGCCTTGCTTTCTGCTGTGCTCAGTCTGGTGCACCAGACTTCTGATAACAGAAAACAAACAAAGACTGAAGACAGAGCAAACTCAGAGTCTGGCTCGTTCTTCATCCTGGCCAAGAACTCACGAGGGAACCTCCTCCAAAGGGCCCAGAAAGAAGGATCCAGGAGGAAGGAGCCCAGGAGGAAGGATCCCAACCCTGTGGGGACCACCAAAAAAACCACACAATCACAGCCAAGCTCTGCCCTGCCCAGTGCGTGCTGTGCAAGCTGCCTCAGCAAACATGAGAGAGGACTATTTCTAGCCAAGGGTTTTACAGTGTGAGAGTCTAAACCCACGTTAGGTAATTCCTCATTTCCTATCTGAGCTGAACTCCAGGTGTGCTCGTGCCTAGGAATGCCATCAGTGACATCAGAAGGCCGAGATTTGGGGGTAAAGTCAGGCTTGGGGACATCCCAGGCTCGTGGTTGGACTTTTCAGGGGCAGTAACTGAGCAAAGGAGGGAAGGGAGATGTTTGCAGAGAGAATTTGGGGGACTGGAAGTGCACACAGCATTTCCCGTGGTGGTTGTGGGGCTTTGGTCTGTGTGCTACATTTTTTTTTTTGGCTAATGAAGCAGCCAACTCAGTTTCTATAAGGTATAATCGTTATTTTAATCAACAAGTGCATCTGTCACACAAGGAGTACACAGGTAAACCCAACACTTCTCAGAATACTCACTCAGCACTCGTTTGGAACAACTTTACCTGCTCTTTTCCCACAGTGTGGGGACAATTCCCAAATGCTCCCCTTAAAGAGGTCTGTGCTGAGCTGTTGTGCAGCCCAGCAGAGCTCAGGGCCAGGTCTGCTTCCTGGATTTTTAAAATTAAAATGAAAACTTTCCTGTTTTACTTTTTCTGCTGGTAATTTCATCTGATTACATATAACCCTTACCCTGCTCTCAATAATTTCTCTCCCTTAATATACTCACAAATTGCTCCCTAGTTCCCCATCATTGTTATTTTGACCAAACCATGCATATGTAATTTTTAATTTCCACTCTAAATTAGTTCTCTCTGGCTCTGAGAGACAAAGCCAATATAATTGTGAGACATTCTGAGTGATATTTAAGCTTCCCCTCTGCCACCTGGATGGAAAACTGGGGTGAAATCTTAGCTGCAGGTCTGTCAGTTGATTGATTTTTTTTTAATTAGGCAACACAGTCACACTTCTGCCTCTTTTTTCTTCTCTCTCACCTTTCTGTGATGAGTTCATCAGCTGTAATCCCAGTCCAGGTCGTTGTTGTATCCAAAAGTTTGGGGCACAGGAAGGAATCCAGGATGCCCAGGACAGCCTGCTTGGCTGATTCATTACAAAATAAACCAAAATGCATGATTTATTTTCAGGAAGCAGAAGCCACCCTGGTTGGGAAGAAGCTTCACCCACCAGCCTGACATGGAGCTGTGCTGCCTCAAAGACACCCACACAGCTCCATCTCAAACCTGCCATCCAGCAGCTCCTTCCCACCGAGGAAAAACCCTCAGCTCCCTGAAATCTCCTCTTCACCAGCCTCTCACCCTCTCAGATTTTTATGCCCCCTCTTAAAATACGCCTCCCTGTCAGTGCTTAACGTGGGGAAATTTTTCCAGCAGGAAAAGGTTCTGTTTAAATGTAAGGAAATGGGGATTATTTTTTTTTTCTGTATCTCTCCAAACCCACAGTAACACCTAATTAAATATTTGTGGCAGCTTAGCACGCTCCATAAAGGAGCTGTTGTCCAGCAGGCTCTGAAGCTTCACTCTGTACAGTAAAGGAGTGTTTCAGGCTCAGGCCAAAGAAGGAGCAGGTGCAGGAGGCAGTGATTCCTTACGTAGGGTCCTGAGGCACTCCAATGTGCAAAATCAAATTATGCCCAATACTATGGACTTCACAGCCATGTGTTATAAAAATAGCTGTGCTGGGAGACCAGAAATCTCCACAAGCACAGCCAAAAATAACCACATGAAATGCCTGAAAGGAGCAGATTCCCCAGAGATGGGATTTCTGGAGTCCTGGAGGCAGCCTCCAGTACAGAGCACGATTCCCAGCAGGGGAAAACCTCCCCAACCTTTAGCTGTTGCTGAATCATATAAATCAATTTCCAGAGCCTGCAGCCATATCAGTGATAGGCCTATAAATCTGTCAGGGCTCTGGTATTGTTAGAATTATTCTGTGAATTTTGGTGCAAATTGTGTGCAGACAATGTGCTCTTTCAGCAGGCTTGGATCACACTGGGACCTCGGGGTGGGAAGTTCTGCAGCCCATTTTGTTCCTGAGGAATACTACTGTTGGTCAAATTCACCACACAGAAAAGGTAAGAAACCATTCAGACTAATAAGAATACTGACTATAAAACGTCAGGCTTCAGGCACAAGGAATAGAAATGAATATTTAGGGATTTTATTGTTTGGTGATCCCCACAGTTAATGCAGACTCCGTGCCCTTTCACAGCCAGAAACAGGAACAAATTGTCCGACTTGCTTTATTCCACAGGAAAGGAAATCTGACTCTTCCCACAGCAAGCAGCCTGGGAACGTCACAAACCCTGAATTATCCCTGCTTGACGAGCTACATCTGCTTTCAGAGGATCTCAAATCATTTCATAACCCTTCCTTTAACTTCTGTACTGCTGCCTCGGGGCACGTGGGAACAATTTGGCCAGTGCAGAACCCCAGTCCCTGTGAGAGCAGCACCTCTGCAGGGCTGTGCCTGGCTCTGGCAACAAAACAGGATGAGTTTGGGCAATTTGATGGCAGACTGAGGGGGTGAGGCAGCAGCAGAGCCACTGTCTTCTGTCAGGGGTGGGATCCTGGTTTGGGTCACAGAGCAACTCATTCCCACCTGGGGACTTACAGCAGCTTCAGCCTCTGCCAAGTAAAACCTGGCCCAAACCTTGACCTCTGTGGCCAGCTGTTTTCTGGCATCCATAAAGATACAGATTTTAGGGGAGGCAGGAAGGAATAAATCAGGAATTGCTACAGTTCTGTAAACTCCATGGAAAGCCTGCAAGGAGCTCCTTTAATTTCAGCTTCAGAAGGCAAATGTCAGCTTGGAGGCCTGAGCCACAAACCATGAGCTTGTCTATACACAAACCACAACAAGTTCCTCCATGTGGGAGAGTTTATAAGTTTGGAGGTCAAGGTATTTAGCCACTGATAGGACAGCCTTGGCTCTCATTTATCTCCCTCCTAGGAGAAAACAGTTGGATGTGATCTCTGAACTTCCTAGAGCTACATATGCATGTATGATATCTCAGAAAATAGCAATAATTGCACCCATAATGTAGAGATAAAGTAGATTAATTAGTTTACAACAATATAAATGTGTGCTTCTGAAAATCTGCCAAAGGCAAGAGTGTTCTGTGGCTAGGTCTGAAACAGAACATTTCTCCTCAGATCTCTCTGAAAGCAAAGCTGCAGAAAAAAGAGGATATTCTGTATGTGGTGCTGTTGCATCCTTAAGGGTGTTTTCCCCAGTTTTTGCCTGTCTCTGCATATTTTCTTCCACAGCTCACAGCCTGCTGCTCTGTTTGATATAAACACAGATCCAGAGTTTCTCTGGTAGCAGAGGCAGTTTGCTGCTGGGGGCTGGAATTCACATCAGAAGGCAGGTGCTACATTGCAAACCATAACCAAAATAAAAATCCACACGAAATCCCTCCCCATCTCTGTTCTCAGGTCGGAATAACATCGCACAGAGCTGTTACTCACTCCTGGAAGCAGAGGAAGGAGGAAGCCCGACCTGCACATGCTTGCACCATCTGCTGGCAGCATCTCCACTGACAGACATTCCTGGAAAGGATTCTGGAATTCCTCATCCACACCTAGGGACACGAGGCCACCGTTGTAAAGGTTTAAGATTCAGGTGAGGGCTTGTTTTTCTCCCCAGCAGAGCCATTTCTGCCAGGTTTTAAGGAATTTCACAGCAAAGTGACCCCAACACAGCCACCTCAGGCAGGGAACTGCAGAGCCTGTGCTGGCCTTATCCAGAACTGTGCCAGGGCTTGTCCCCACCACAGAGCCATCCCCTCCTGAATTTCTGAACTCTCTGCTGGAATTTCAGCTGAAGAACAGGTTCCTGTCAGATTCCTTGCCAATCCCAGAGACTTGATATATATTAAAATGAAACACAGCCCTTTGTTACAGCCACAAACATCATAATGTGAGTGAATGAATGACTCAAGTGAAAGCGAAACTTGATGAAAGCATTTGTGGTGTTGAGGTGTGCAGGCAGAGATCAGTTCCTCCTTCTGCCCCACCTGTAAGGTGGGTCACAGGAGGGAGGTGTCCAGGAGAGCCAACATCTCCTCCTGCAGTCTGTGGAGTTCACAGCACCAAGAACATCTCTAGATGCCCTTGCCTGGCTTTTAAAGAGAATTGGCAGTTTTAAAGCAGGTAACATATTTTTCCCTGCGAAGCCAACAGGTCACATTTGAGCCTTCAGCCTGGAGGGTGGAACTGGAGGGGTCTCTAGGGCTTCTCTAGGTGCAGCTCCCAGGGAGGATTACTGAGAAGTCGGCCCCTGAGTCATCAGGCACTAAACCACTGCTGAAGGGCAGAACTCCCAGCGTGGTGACTCAGTGAGAATCAGACCATGGAGCAGAGGGACAAATGACACATGAGTAAAAATCCAGGAAACCAAAGCTAAAGCAGAGAACAGCTGAGCCTCTCTCTGTTATGTGAATGGGTTCTCTCTCCTAAGGGGAGCAGCATCACAGTAAGCCCAGGGTCATGAACACACACCTGTCCACAAGAGATTTATGGAAAAATGCGAACCACTTTACCAGGGACAACTGAACAAAGAAATTCCCTTTGAGTAGATTTGGAGTCTGTCAGTGGATGTGTGAATTCCAGCTGTGGCTGTGTCAGGGCTACCTGAGCTATGAGCAACAGCATTTCTTGTTCATTACAGAATCCCAGACTGGCTTGGGTTGGAAGAGACCTTAGAGGTCATCCCATTCCACCCCCTGCAATGGGCAGGGACACCTTCCTCTATCCCAGGTTGCTCCAAGCCCTGTCCAACCTGGCCTTGGACACTTCTAGGGATGGGGCAGCCACAGCTTCTCTAGGCAACCTAAATACTTGCAAGGCCACAACAATTTCTTTCTGGGAACACAACTACAGCAAATTTATTTGCCAGGCAAGCCCACGTGGTTTGATGTGAACATCACAGGGGTGATTCATGTGCCATAAGCAAATGAAGTCTTTTCCATATCACTTTGGGGATCACAGGATGTGCACAACCAGGGTGGCACAGGGCTGAATGAGCAGCAGGTTGGTTCCTGGAGGCTGTTTCTTCTCCTGGACACAGAGGTTGTATCTACACTCCACAATTTTTCCTGCCTGCATCCAGCTGGCTGGGATGTGCAGGGAAGAGCTGGGTTTGGGGTGTGAAAGGGGATGCACAGTCAAGTTTCATGACAATCATGGCTTGATCCATAAAACCCTCCCAAAGGGAGCTGCTTTGTTGGGTTGGTATTTGTATTCCTGCAGCACCCAGCTACTGGCAGAAGCATTTTGCCCTGTTCATGCTGCCAGCCAGCAGTGGAAGGCCACAGGCATGGCGGGTGGATGGGGCAGGGTTTTGGCATTCCCAGACCATACAAGGCAGCTCTGTGAGCACAGCAGAAGTTTGCAGAGAATCTACAAAAAATGGATGTTGGCACAAACGTGGCATCCTATAGAACAGTAGTGATTCTGTGCTGCCTTTTCAAAGGGGCCTCCATCACATCAGCCCCTGCCCTGGCACTGCAGGCTCTGGACACAACATCAACTCTGTTTTCCTCCCAGCACAGGGCAGGAAGCTTTCCCTGCTGCTGTCTGGCTGCTCTTGGCAGCTGCAGGGCTTCCAGGAGGGTCTAATCCCACCCCTGTAGGGAAATCTTCTTCCCCAGGGAGTCCCTTCCCCATCCAAACCACCATGCACCCTCGGAGGCATTACAACCAGCCAGCAAAGTCCAGTGCCTCTCTTAAAAAACACACATAAAAGCTAAATCAGGTGGTGAGAGGCTGTAGGAAACCACATTCTTCTTGTTGTTCTTTTCCCCTCTTATATTGACCTTTGAAAAGGAGCCCTTGGGCGGCTCCGGCGCGCGGCGTTCCGGGCGGCGGGGCTGACCTCCCGCCGTGGAATTTCACCTAGTAATTTCTGTGGCACACAGAAATCCTTGGAGGGGCTTGTCTGGCTTCAGAAGTAAATCTAAGTGCCTGTGGCTTGACAAATAAACAATCTGAAAACACTTAATGACTCACAACCTCGCCTAAGAATAGCTGAACTCTGCAAGATGGAAATTCAGCGCGGGGAGCGCGGCCTCCGACGCTGCCCGAGCAGGGAGCTGGAGGACACAGTGGGAGATGGGCAGGGAGAGGCTGTGGCTGCATTCCTGATGTCCCCTCCCAGCTCCTGGCAAGCAGCATCTCAGAGGATTCTTCAATATTGGAGCCACCTTGGAGCGCTCCCCGAACTCACCTAATCCGCTTTTAAACAAATTATCGGGTTTCGTTTGTGCAGACAGCAAAGTTCTCCTTGTTTATTCCGGATTGTTTGAAAGCACCATTTATTCTCTGGGGTTAAAGAGGGGTCACACAAGTTATCCACATCTCTGTATTACACTTCCAAGCACCTACAGCTCATGGAAAAGACTCTTTTTCCTCCAGCTGCTGAGCAAGTAAAACCTCTGTGACTGAAAAGGGGAACTGGGTTTGGCTGTTTCCTCAAAAATGGGGGTTTTGGTAGTTTGTGCTTTTCTGAGGCACACTTACAGAAGTGCTGTGAGCTGCCACCACAGCTTCTTACCCTCACACACACCTTTGAGCACTTTAATCTAACCCCGGGGAAAAGAGAACAAAAACAAGCTCAGCTGAATATCTGTGACCACAAGAGCTTCCTGTAGGTGCCCAAAGTTCCTGCTGCAAAAGCCTCGTTGTTGTCATTAGGGCTCGGGGATCAGCATGGCTTTGGGATGAGCACAAGGGATGGGTAATGGATAAGGTGCATGGTCCCAGGAGCAGCAGGAGAGGGGCTGTGTCTCCGAGGCCACGGCTGCACATCAAAGTTGGTTTGTTGATCAGGATCAAGAGAAGAAAATAATGTCAGAATCACTCCCCACCTCCACCAGCAAAAAAGAAAAAAACAAAACAATCCCAATACCATGATCCCTCTCTTCTGGGCATTGCCAGAATACCCTGAGCAGCAGGAGCAGGGGCTGTCCTGGGAAGCCTGAAGGATCCCACACTTTCCCCTTAGTTCTCTGATCTGTTGGTAGACTCCTCAGGAAATGTGTTCCTCTCACTCAGCACCTGAGCCCCTCACATGGAAATGAGGGCAGACTGCCTCTGCACAGAGCCCCAGTCACTCCTGAACTGGATAATGGGATATTTTCTTCCTCCCTGTTTACCAGGAGCCTGGGCACTGCTGGGAGGGCTCTGGAATTACTAGGAGCAGCCAGAGCCCAACCCTCAGATCTCCCACTGTGGCGTTGCCAGTCAGAGTTTAAAGGTCTTTGGGTTCTTCTCGAAGGAAGGGGGGATCCCACTGAGCCACATCCATCCCCACTGGATGCTGAGTTCCTGGCCCAGATGGAGATCATGTGCTGCCCCAGCATCCCTGGAGCTGCTGCTCTCCCACGCTCTGGAACAGCTGGAGCAGGGCTGGGATTTGCCCCTGTGTCTCAAAGAGAAGGAAAATCAAAAGCTTTACCTAGTGTTGAAGGTATTAATTGGCATCACTGCACTGATTTCTGCCTGTCCCCACTTGGTGCAGCTGGATGAGCACATGGCATTGGGCACATGGGGAAGCTCAAAGCCTAAAACCCAAATTGCCTTTCCTTTGCATTTTCCGTGTGATTGCATTGAGGAACAAGGACCCGATGTGACCCGGGCGGGGCTGAAGGGCCGAGCCAGAGAACAGCTGGTGCAAGAACAGTTCAAGTTCTGCATCCCAAGCCCATCCCCGCATATTTCCCTTCCCACCCCTCTTCATCCGTATCTGTGCAAACAGGATGAGCTACAAAAGTATAAATAAAGCGTTAAACCGAATACCGCGGGCACGAGGGAAAGTAAAAAACAAACAAACAAACAAACAAAACAAAAAAAATCCCAAAAAGCAGCTTTCTGGCCCCCCCCAGCAGCCGCTCCTCCGGTCTGTCCCGCCTGCAGCCCATTCGGGCCGCCCCCGGCCCCGCTGCCCGGGGGAGGGCACCGGGTCCCGCCCCGCCCCCGGGTCCGCCTCGGGTCCCTCCCGGAGGAGGCAGCGGGACCGCGGAGCTGCTCTGCCCGTGCAGGTACGGCCGAGCCGGGCGGGGGCACCGGGGCAGCTTGGGGGCGGCTCGGGGTGTGTGTTTGGGGGTCAGGGCCGTCGGGAGGACAAACAAAGGATGCTCGGGGGTGCGCTGGGGGTGTCTCAGAGGTGTCTCACAGGTGTCTCACACATCCTGGGGTGTGCTGGAGGATGTTCAGAGGGATGTTTTGAAAGCGCTCAGGGATGCTCCAGGGTGCTCAGGGAGTGTGTGGGAGCGCTTTGGAGGGTGCTCCTGGGTGTGCTCCAAGGGTGCTCCTGGGTCTGCTCCAAGGATTCTCCTGGGTCTGCTCCAAGGGTGCTCCTGGGTCTGCTCCAAGGATGCTCCAGGGGTGCCCCGGGGGTGCTCAGGGCTCTCGGCCCCTGGCGTGGCTGCCCGGGGGCAGCATCAGCCGTGGCTCATCGGGACACGAGTGTTTCCAGAGCAGCCCTGGCTCCGGGATGGAGGCACTGGGCAGCTGGGAGAGGGCAGGAAAGCTCCGAGCCCTGGTGGGACCCCCAGAGGTCACCGTGTGAGGGCTGGGAAGGGCCCCCAGGCCCTGGGCATTGCAGTGGACGTCCCCAGAGTTGTGTTTAGCCTCAAAGCCGGACCATAAACCCTGCCTAGCCATGAAGATGTGGCTCAGCCAAGCCCCAGCCCAGCCTCCAGGCTGAGCGTGGTCTCTCCCCGCTGCCCGCAGCCTCTCCCCATTTCCTTGCCGGCGTTCCAGCCGCCCGGACGGAGCAGCTCCTGGCACCGTAACTCATTTCTGGCTCTGGCCAGGGCTGTGCTCGGGTTCCCTGTGTCCCGAACGGGCGGGGAGCAGAGGGATAAGGAGGGATAAGGAGGGATAAGGAGGGAGAGGCGGGCCGGGCAGCGGCGCTCCCTCGCAGGCAGCATCGCCTTTCCCCGGCCGTGCACGCTGCCAGGGCATTTCTGAGCAGCCCAACTCTGCCGGGACCAGGCGTGCCGCTTGCCTCAGCTCCCCGTGGCCAGCTGGTGATTGCACGCAGGCCTGAGAGCTCGGGCTGTGCTCCGGGGGAAGCCAGGAACGGGAGCACTGAGCTGCTGCAGCGGGGGCACATCACTGAGATGCTGGAGGAGCGGCTGGGTGGTCCGTCAGGAGGTCGGTGAAGGCAGGACGTGGGTTGGATCATGTCAGCTGGAAGTTCACGTGAGCTCAGGATGGAGGGAGTCGTGGTCTGGATGCTCTGGGTGTGATGTTCACCATCCAGGGGTGGAAGTGGGTCTGGGCTCTTTAGGGATATCTCATTTTCCTGCCGGCTCTGGGATGTGACACCAGCAGGAAGGGTTTCCCTTGTCCAGAGCCACCCCAAATATTATTAAATATTTTAGCTGTGTTGCCTAAATGAAATTGGTGGACACCCAAAAACATTGCTCATGCAGGGCAAGGGTAGCAACCACAGCAATGTGAAAAAAATCAGCATTTGCCTTTTGAAGTCTTCCAGGTGGTTTGTGTTTGATTTTGGATGGGCTAAATGGGAAAAGCTGATCTCTTAAATGATACTTGAGATGGCAAAGGAGGGGGGGGGGAACCTGTAACCTCACGTTAATCATTGGTTATTTGTCACCTTGATTGTAATATTTAAAAAATAAATATATCTGCTGAAATGACAGTCAGCCTGATGAGCAGGGACCTGGCTGGGGAATCTGTGGTTGAGGAGGGATCAGGGATTCATTAAACCAGTCCTGGGGCTGGAAGATGAGATGTCAGGGAGCCTGTTGCTGCTGTGGGCTCTGTCAGACTCCTGGTGCAGTTTCCTGTGAATAGGAAAACCATGGTCACATCCTGCTCCTCTCCAGAAAGTCCTGTTGTGAGGAAGGTCTTATCTCCCAGGTGTCATCCCCTCAGTGCTGGGACTGTCCCATTCCCACATATTTCTTTGCCACCAAGCAGGAATATGACATTGCTTCCCATCAAAGAACCTCTGGCCTGGGAACCTTTCAGGAGGGAGAGGTTTGGTCTCACAGCATTCCTTGAATCAGGAGCGGTGTTGAGGTCCTGGGACACGGCTGCTGGATGAACACAGGCTCATTCACGAGCTTGGTGCCGGTTCAGGTCCCTCCCTTGGTGGTTTTACAGCTGCCAAATATTTTAAAAGTCACATTTTCATCACTGTGTGTTGCAGCCCAACGCATCAAATCTTGGGTCTTTTAAAGGAAGCTTTGGGAGCAGCCACAGGGATGAGCGTGGCCCCACTGATGAGGGGAAAAAAGTCAATATGGAAAGTTATTGTATTTTCCATTTGATGCCCCACTTGACGGGGGTTATGTGACTCTGCCTGGCTCCAGAGCAGCAGGATGCAGATTTTGGTCAATAAAACCCTGACCCCAACTCCAGGGGTGTGAAGGAGCCCATGGCTTGGGGCAGAAATCCTCACAATGACAATGCCAGGGGAGAGCAATGGGGAGGAACCAGCTGCAGGGAGCTCCTGCTTCAACCCTGTTTATTTTAAACCTCAGTGGAATTCATATTTTGGGAAGCCCTTAGTCCTGCCCAGCCCAGGGTTTAAACAGCACATGAAAAAGAAGGTGGTGTCATTAATACACTGCCCAAATGGACAATTTGATGGAGTCAAAAATGTGAAATATGGTGAAAAACCTACGCAGACACAGAGGTGTCTATCTTCAGAGTGAGAATATCTTAAATTCATCTTTGCAGCTGGTTCCTCTGCCCATCAGGGTTGAATGTGGTGTAAGTGAGAAAGCTGAAACGACACTAGCAATATGTGGCTGAGGCTTGGTAAAAAAGCTGGAGGAAAATCCCCATTTCCTAAATGGGTGAGAGGTGGGAAATGCTGCTCCAGGGCTCCCAGCTCCCGTTATCCACACAGAAATCACCAGCAGAGGAGGAAGGCAGGACATCCACCCTCTCTGCAGTCCCAGTCAATGAGGAGAGTGGTGTCAGGTGGCCTGAAAAAGAAATGTTCCTGTGTGAAGAGGTTTTTAAACTTGTCAGGAGTGTGATCAATCCAAGTCTTGTTGGTTCGGGTCAGAAATCGATGTGAAATGGCTCCGTGTCTCCATGGGGGATTGCGGTGCTTGCCCGGGGAGGAGAGAGAAATGCAGACAATAGGGTTTTCCTAAAAGCACCTAAAATTTCCCACTTTGACCACGTGGGAGTTATTCAGTGTCTGACTTGTCCCAAGGTCAAGGAGGTAAAACCAGCAGCTTGGAAGAGACCAGAAGCCATAGCAGGGCTTCACTGTTTTCCCTCAAAACTTGTGGGATTGAGGCAAAGAGAGTAAACATTAGAAACGAGGCGCCTCAGATTTTTGTCTGCCTTCTGACTGTGGAACACTTTTGTTTCAGGGCTTTGGGTGCTTTTTTTGTGATCACCTGGCTCTGGGAAAGAAGACTTTAGGGAAAACACCACAGTTTTCAAGGCACAGGATAAAATCACGAGAATCGACCAAAGCTTTTGTGAGTCTGTGGCTGGAATGGGCTGAAGGTCAGTCAGAAAAGAGGTTATCAGAGGAGGGGGTGAATGTGATCGTTTTCCCCTCCTGGTAAGCCAGAAAAGAGGGAGAGAGTTTGGATATCTGATACCTCCAGGTCTGACCCGTCTCTAATGGAAATGCTGGCAGGAAGCTCATAACATTTATTAGACAGCAACGAGCAGCTTTAATAAAATCAGTATCTGCACAGCTTTATTACAGACCTTGGGAAGGAAAGGGGCCTGAAATGGCTGTTTAAGTACCCCACACCTGGGGGTTGCTGAAAGAGATCCTCTTCTTTATTGAGTGGTGCTGGGTTCATTATTCAGCTTCCTTGAGAACCCTCTTGGTTCAAACCCCGGGGAGGCCCCACACGCCTCCAGGATGTTTTCCATGCGCACAGCCCCCAGCTCCAGCCCCATCCGCCTCCTCCTCCTCCACTGCTTTTTTTGCAGAGAGGGTGGGAGGCCAGCCTGGACCTCTCCATCATCAGCCACGAGCTGATGGGTTGCAGAGAGAGCTCGTCCCTCTCCAGCACTCCCAAATTGCTTCCAGCTCCCAGCTCTGCTCTGGAGATGCCCCGGGCAGGCAGCAGCCCAGGGAGTTTCCTCTTGGGGTGCGATAAGGTCCCAGTGCTGTGGGCACCCGTTGTCATCAGCCACGTGCTGAAACCATCCCCTGGCCCCAGGATGAAGGCTCTTCCCATAAGTAACAGGTTTTGCATCCTAAATCCAGTCCTGCTCTGCCTCAGCACGTGCTGTGGGTGATACCAGCACAGAGTGGTGTGCCTGCAGGCTGGGATGGATCCAGCTTGGGAACTTTTCCTCCTGGGTGCTGTTGGCTTTCTAGCGGTGGCTCAGGCATTGTCTGGTCTCCCTGCTTTAATTTTGGGTCTGCTCAGCTGCCTTCTGCCCCCTCAAGCTGCCATTCCAAGGGATGCTGTGGGGCACAGGACCACTGGCAGTGGTGATTTCACACCAGTGAAATCCCACATTCCCAGTGACACATGTGGGAAGGTGAGTGGTGGGCTCCTGGGATTCAGATCTCATCCAGCAGCAACCCTATTTGCTCTCACTTTGGGAAACCTCATGACAACTCCTTACAGTGCAAACCAGGACTTTAAACTGCTTTTATTTAGCTAGGTATTTATTTAATCCCACAAAGTTTTCAAACTTTTTTTTTTTCTCCTGGAGGGAAACTCCTTCCCACAGCTGTGCCAGCAGGCAGCGGATCACAGCAGAGATCCCACCCGTGTGCAAGTCCCCAGCAGACTGGAAGTGGGTTATTTTTCTTCCTTTGCAGTGAAAACAGAATTGAAAAATCCGTACAACAAATATTCCCCGAGAGGCCATTTTTATTCCTGGTATGTCCATTTGCAGTGATGGCTCAGCCAGTTGTTGTGCAATCCAGACCGCCTGGATGGAGCAGGTTTAGGTGTAACCCTTTGGGTGCTGAGGGCCAGCTCTGTCTGTGGGTCACCCTGAGGTGATCCTGCCTCTCTGCTCAGCCCTGTGAGGCACATCTGGAGTGCTGTGTCCAGCTCTGGGCGCCTCAGGACAAGAGGGATGTGGAGCTCCTGGAGTGGAGGCTGTGGAGACGAGGAAGGGCCTGGAGCATCTCTGTGCCCAGGAAAGGCTGAGAGAGTTGGGCCTGGTCAGTCTCAAGAAAAGATGACTCAGAAGGGACCCCATCCATGGATCCAAGTATCCAAAGGGAGGTGTCAGATGGACAAGGATGGACCAGGCTCTGTTCAGCGGTGCCCAGCAATGTGTCAAGAGGAATGGGCAGCAACTGATGTCCGGGAATTTCCACCTGAACGTGAGGCAGAACTTCTTCCCTGGGCAGTGACCGAGCCCTGAGCAGATTGTACAGAGAGGCTGTGGAGTCTCCCTGGCTGGGGATATTCCAGACCTGTCTGGACACACTCCTGAGTAGAGTGCTCTGGGATGACCCTGCTGGAGCAGGGAGGTGGCCCTGGATGATCTCAGTTGTTCCTTCCAACCTGAATCGCTCCGGGATGGACCCGTGGTGGAGAGGATGAAGCCCAAACCTGCCATGCCACAGGGATTCTCTCTGGGGAGGGGAAGGCAGCAGCCCTGCCAGCATCCAGGGAGGCAGCAGTGGTGGCCAGGAGGGGTGGATGGGATGGCTCTTGAGCCACTTCAGGGCTGTCTGGTTCCTCTCATCCCTGGGAGCAGCCAGCAGAGCAAACCCCCACGCCAGCTGCAGTGCCTGATGTGAAGCAGCAGCAGTTTCAGGCTGTGACCTCTGTTCTCATGCCTGGGGGACAATCTTGGTGAACCCCTTCCCCACTTCCCACCCTGCAGCAGCCCCCTTGGGCAAAGCTATCAGAGGCTGGATGTAATCCATCAAGCACCAGCCCATAATGAATTAATTTGCATGTTTTGACTCCTTCCCTTCATAGCTCCTGATTAAAAGCTTATTTTAGGGGTCACAGACTTCTTCAGTTCCAGAGGGATTAAATGTGGGAACAACTGTAGGTCGTATGTGGGTAATTGCAATGAGGAAATGCTCCGAATTAAAGCTTCCTGCTAGGTCTGTCCAGTGGGGAAACCAAACAATTTCAGAATTACTTTAAAATCAGCATCATATAGAAATAGATATATTTTTTCTGTCGTGCTGCTTTGTCTGGAGAACACAGAACGTGCTCAGGAAAGACGCACAAGCGTAACTAAAGCAGAAGAATTCAGCAGAAAACGAGCCAGCGTGCTCTGGAGTTGGTTTTGAACCTCAGGCTCAGTAATTGCTTGTGAAAGCAGAAAGCCATCGACACCGAGCCGTGGCCCCGTGTGGTGTGGGATGGAGCCGCGTGGGAACGGCGGCGTTTGGGAAAGGCAGTGTTTGGGAAAGGCAGCATTTAACTGCTGAAATTATTTTTCATTCCTCGGGCAGGAAGTTTAACCCATCTGTGCCTCGGGGGGAGCTGGCAGAAGGACAAACACTGCTGGTTCTCTACACGTCCAGATACTCTGCTTCCTGCAAAGGCAAAACTTGTCTGCTTTTCTTCAGAGTTCATGTGTTAAAGTCGCGTTTGGGGGTTGCAGGGAGCTGGAGCAGCGCCAGCAGCTCTGCTCTCACACAGTGACAAGATGTGGTTTTCCTCCCTAGCAGGAGATTTGGGTTGTGCTGCTCGTTCAGCGGTGGGAAAGGTGCTTGCACTGCTCTGTGATGGGAGACCCTGGTGAGAGCCCCCAGCAGAGCCCCCAGGTCCCAGGGGACGCCTCCACTTCCCAGGGTTTTCTTTCCCAGCCCTGGAAGAGTTTTGCAGCCCTGAACCTCTCGGCCTCTGCAAGCATGAGGTTGTTGCAAGTTCAATGTGGAGACTGAGGGATTTGTCCCTGTTGCCAGCCTGGAGGGGCAGCAATCCAGGATGCCCGAGGGGAATGCCAATGCAGGAGCTCAGGACAGGCTTGGGACGGGCACTCTGCCCATCGCTGAGCCACACGCCCAAAATCACAGAATCCCAGAGTGGTTTGGGCTGGGATGGACCTTAAAGCCCTTAAATCTCCTTCCACTCCTTGCCATGGGCAGGGACACCTTTCACTATCCCAGGTTGCTCCAAGCCCCATCCAGCCTGACCTTGGCCACTTCCAGGGATCCAGGGCCAGCCACGGCTTCTCTGGGCAGTCTGTTCCACGTGTCTGCTCTGCCAGCTGACCCCTGCCTTGCCAGCTGGAAGTTTGGATGGATAACCCCAGAGCCAAGGGCTGGAGAGTTTCATGCGGAGAGTGCCACTGTCCCCGCCGGGGATCCCGGGGACAGCGGGACACCTCTGCCCGTGCCGCCCATCCCGTCCGGCATCTCCTGCGGCTGCGGATGGATGGACACGGCGAGAGGGGCCGGAGCTGCGGGGACGAGGGGCTGTGCCTGCTCCACACGTGGGAAGGCGGCTCTGCCGGGAGGATTTGGGGACACTGAGCCCTTCTGCAGCTTCCCCCAGGCGAGTGGCGGCAGGCGGCTGCGCTTCCTCGGGAGAGGCGCTCCTGGAATCGCTAATGCTCCAGCCCGGAGGTGCAGCATGCGGAGGGCTGCAGCTGCAGCACCAGGTACAGCAGCAACGCCGCCGTTAATTATTGACTCTCTCTTCAATTATCAGCCCTGATAAGGGAGCACCCCCCTCGACAGCCCAGGCAGCGCTCGGTGCTCTGTGTTTTCTGGGAAAGATAACTATTCCGTGGAAAACGAGCTCGTTTTATGCACCGGGATTGAACTGTCCTCGCAAAGGTCATCCGAGAGCCGTGGGCTGCTCTGTTGGAAAATCAATCCCTCTTTTGTGCTTCTTGGTTTAAACTTGTATTTGCTTTCTGAGCAAGGTCACAGCTCAGCTGACCAACTTTGTAACTGCTGGAACAGGCTGGGGTCCAGCCACGCCGCCTTTGCTGCTCCGAACCCTTCGCTGCCGGCTCTGGCCGTGGGAGAAGATGCTTTGGAGGGAGGCGAGAGCTGCTGCTCCCCGGGGGCTTTGTAGGTGCCAGCCTGAGCAGGTAACCTGACAAAATGCTTTGCTAACCAGTTTTTCCTTTCACCACGAAGTGCTGGAGCCGCTGCTGCAGTGCAGGAGAACAGACAGGCAGAGCTCAGATCATGTTGTGTTACAGCTAACAAGACTGTGCTAACGTGCTGGTGGATTATCTTGTTATTTATAGGCTCAGGGTTAACTGTTTCCCAGTTAAAATTACTAGCAAGACACTCTGGGAGAATGGATTTTGTGGATATTTGTGGTATGCGGTTGATTAATTTGTAATTTAAGTGTTTGGGGGTGTCATGGTGCTCTCCTTTCTGCTGGCTGGGGTGGATGGGGGAGCTGCTCACATTGCCTGGCAAGTGGGATGGAGTGAAACAGGGGTTAAATGTGAGTGTAAAGAGCCAGTGCCTGAGTCCAGGCTGGTTAAAAAGACAGTACATTGTCCCTGCAAACGGGCTGCCCCCGGGAATAAAACCACTTTGCTCTGTGCTGTTGCTTTCTCACATACTTGGCTTCTCTGTTTCCATTTCTGTATGTATTTATTCCTGCCTTGAGAAAAACAGCCTAATTCCAATCTAGATTAATCCTCCCCATGGCCTCTCTGTGTAGCAAAGGTAAGAATCAGCGATGCATGGGGAGAAAAAGAAATGTTCTTCAATTTTATTTAACGGAGAAAACTCAGCAAGTATAGAACCTGACAGAGAGTCAGGCTAACAGGTTTTAGCAGGATGGAGACGCACCTAAAATTGTTACCCTGCCTCAAAGTATGGGCTGGACCCTGGGCGTAGGGTTCTGCTACTTCTGGCAGATGACTTCATATTTTAATCTCATTTTTCTTGGGGACAGGCATGGGAGAGCAGCTACGGGGTCCAGAGAGGCACATTTTTGGCTCTTAGCCAACTTCTCCATGCCTGAGCTGCCCCAGAGGGGACAGGAGAACATCAGCAAGCTGGTTGGGTACATTCAGCATCCTTTTACAAGGCGACTTTGAAGTAGATTGGTCAAAGGAGAGTAGTCATAGTATCAATTTGGGCTGCAGAGTTGGGACCTGGCCAGCTCATAAATGATCCAAATAGATGTAATTATCTAGATATTAAAAACCATCCCATTCACTGGCTTTTCCCCCTCTTCTGAATAAATGACCTGGAAGAGTGGAGTGTAGCTGGTCAGGCTGGAATTGGCTGCAGTCAGAAAATTAAGGGAAAGAAACAACATTTGAGAAAGAGGTTGGTGTTTGTTTTGGCATGTGCTGTTCATTGGCAGGAGGAGACAGAAGGAGTTGCCCTTTGTAGAAGGAGTGTGGTTAATTGGAGAGCACACCAGGAGCTTTCCAGGAGCTCACAAGGTGCTGGGTGGGCATCAACGTGACCCTCTGTGACCCTGCTGGGGCTCTGGAGAGCTTTGATATTCTCCTTGGGCTGGGACCTTCCTGACTTTCCATCAAGCTGTACTTTGACCCTAAACATGCCTACGTGATTGACAACTAATTGTTTCTTTAAAAGGTTTTGATCTTTCAAAGTATTTGTTACAGTCTTATAGAATGGCTTGGGTTGGAAGGAACCTTGAAGATTGTCTCATTCCATGGGCAGGGACACCTTCCACTAGACCAGGTTGCTCAGAGCCCTCTCCAGGCTGGCCTTGGACACTTCCAGGGATGTGGCAATGTCCTGTGGTAACAGTACAGCAGGATTTGACTTCATTTTTTAGCTGGTCTTTGGTAGTGGTCAGCTGGAGCCCCTTCACGAGGAGCTCTGGAACTGATGAAGTGCTAAAGCCTTCTCTGAGGCAAAGCTCTGCACGCAGAAAACGGGTTCAGACTCTGGTGTTTTGGTCCATGAGATGGGTGTGAGCTGGGGCTGGCTCAGCACAGGCTTTGCTCTGCTTGGTCCTGCCCTGAGGATGTTGCATAGCTCAGGGATGCTCTGGAGGAGCAGGGATGGACTTCCAAGCAGCTCTGGGACCATCTAGATTGGCCAGGAACCAAACTAGATACTGTAAGGAGAATCATAAACAAACAACCTACTGTTCAGGAAACTCCCACTTCATCCTCTGTAGCAGAAATTAAAACCAGACCTTCTCACTTGGAGCATTGTTGTCCTTCTCACACAAGCCAGGGAGCCTCCTACTGTGATGTCCAACTGCCCCAACCTCCTTCACCCTTCCCTGCCTCCTCCCTGTGCCTTTCTAAAGGGTCTGGAGGTGAGAAGTTTCACCCAGGACCTTTCTTGATTGTTCCCAGCCTTAATTTCTCATGCTCCAGGAAGGTCTCATCCGTGTCCATGGGATGGGAAGGAGCTGGAGGGTAACACAGCCCAGAAATGATGTGAAGATCTCAGTGCTGGCTGTGGTAGACCTCCACCTGAAGTTGTTCCCTGAGCTGAAAGCAGTTTGTCTGTGGTTCAGTGCAATTTGGTGAAGGTTCTTTCTAACAGTAGGGACGTGCTCTGAAGTCATGGCTGTCATTTGAATGAGATCCAACATAAATTTTGAATCTTTGCTTGTTATGGATTAAAAAAAAAAAGGCAAACCAGTAATTTCTGTGTGTAGTTTATATCCCTGTTGTCAGGGAGCTTTTATCATGTTGGATATCTCCAGCTCACAGGAGTCAGTGGAGAGTTCCTGTGCCATCAATCTCAAGTCATCCCAAATGTCTGTCTGTCCTTGCTGGCAGTCAAACCCTCTGTAATGCAGGGGATGTTTTACAAGGATCAGCTCCCTGGGATGTGTCTGTCAAGCACAAGTTGTTGCCTCTGGAAAAGGAGCTATTGATTTTAGCAGCTTCAAAGCCCTTGGACACCACTGGGCTGCAGAAGATGGGAAGTGGGAGGGGGGTGGCCTTTGAAGACCTGTAAGCTTTAAGGAGAGATGGAGTTCACATGGCTGAGCGTGTTATTTTATTAAATTAAAAGTAGCCATTTCTTTTTTTCAAGGGTGAAGTGACTCCTCAGCCCTTGTCAGAAGATGCTTAAGTGACGGCCCAGTTAGACCCCACCATGGAGAAGACAGAAGGTATGGAGCCTACAGGATGTTTATTTGTTAATTTATTCCTTGGGGAAAAAAAAAAAAAAAAACCTCAACCAAGCCCTGGAGTAATTTCCTTACCAGAAGTGCTGTAAATAACCTGTTCTCTGTAGATGTGGGGCCAAGAGGTGAAAAATGCATCGTTCATTATTATGCAGATTTCTTAAAAACCACAGCTAAGCAGATCCCAGCTCTAGAGCAGATCCCTGCTCCCATGCTCTGTGACAAATCCCTGCTCCCACCCTCCAGCTGTGCTGCTGTGCCCTGGGGTGACCCCAGTGGTGTCTTCCCTCTGTCCTTCCTCTGACTTCCACGTGCTGCTTCCCACCTGGACAGCACCTCAGCATCTCAGTGATGCTCTGTGATGAGCAGCACCAAAGTCTGTTCCAAATTGTCCTGGTCCTCTCCAGCTGCTGCACCAGGACAGGGACAAAGGGGTCAGCCACAGGCCCTGTTGCCTCTTCCTCCTCCTCACTGTGCCCAGCTTGTTTGCTCAGAGGTGCAGAGCAGCCCAAACCACCGTGATTTCAGAGACTTGCTGCATAAAGGAAACGATGGGTGGTGCAGAAATTTAACTGTTAACCCTCAGGGTGGAAATCTGGGGGCTGTGACTGTTTGCCTGCTGGAGATGGCTGTTGTAAAAGTGGGAGGCTCTGGTGGAGAGCTGTTGCTTGCCTGTGCTGGCTGGGTGGGCAAACACACTGACACCCATTTAGTGGTGATTTGCCCCACTTAGGAGCTGTGCTGGGAGCTGGGCTGGTCACCTTGGGATGCCTGTTCCACATGGCTGCGGCTCTGAGCTGTCTGGGTCCAGCCTCTGCCTGGATCTGTCATTTTCAAGGGATAATTTGTGACCTGGTGGTTGCAGGTGAAGCAAGGCAGTGATTTTCCTGCTTGGTGGGCACTGCTTATGCCACTGAAAAGTTCAAACCGAACCAAGAGCCTTGAAAAAGGTCATTGTCATAGATTGATCCCACATTCTGTTATTGAGCTGGATTTATTATCCACCAGGCAGCTCTCTGTATCTACACAGACGTGTAGCTCTGCCTGTAAAACCTGCTGTTTGCTTAATTGCCAATTAGAGCCATGATTTCAGGAAATTTTTGGCTTCCTCAGCTCAACAATTACTTGATGCACCTCTGGAAAACCAGATCAGAGCTTGGTGCGTGTCATTGTGTCTCTGCACAGCTTCCATAATGAGCACACGATAATGAGCTGCAGCCCCTGCCTGCCCAAAACTGAGATGAAAAGAGAAAAAACATCTCCCCCGCCCGCTCTAAACTATTTTATTTTTCCAAAATGCAATCATTTCTTCTTTTCTTGGGGGGTTGTTTCAGCAGATGGCCAGCCACCCAAACCCGACGGGGACAGGGAGCAGCCCCGCAGCCTCCCCTACTCCCTGGAGACACCCTACGGCTTCCACTTGGACCTGGACTTCCTGAAGTACGTGGACGACATCGAGAAAGGCAACACCATCAGGAGGGTCCACATCCACCGCAGAGCCAAGCAGCCCAAGTTCAGCACCCTGCCCCGAAACTTCAGCCTGCCCGAGAGCGGCTCCCGCGGCTGCTCCAGCGCCGCTCCCAGCAAGAGCTGGACCTCGACCTGCTCCTTCCCGCAGCGAAAAGCATCCCTGGGGGAGGAGCCCCCCCGGGCCCTGCTGCCCGCCGAGGCAGCGCCCGAGGAGCCGAGCTACCGGAGGAGAGCGCTGCTGGCGGAGACGCGGCGGCAGGCGGAGCCGGGCTGGCCGCGGGATGCGCTGCGGGCGCGGCCGCAGCTGCTGCGAGCCTCCAGCCTGCCCGACGCGCTGCCCCCCGGCCAGAGCCCCCCGGCGGGACCCTCGCCCCTCCGGAGCCCTCCGCAGCGCTGCCACGGCCAGGCCGGCTCCGAAAGCGCCTCCCGACCCGGCTCGGACAGCAGCGCCTTAACCCCGCCGAGGGAGATGAGCTCGGAGCGGGACGGCTCCTTCGGGCATCCCGGCGGGGTTCTGGCGGGGCTGGGCCCCGTGCAGCCCCCCCGGCAGAACCAGCAGCTGCAGGTGGTGATGGAGAGCGGGGGCGAGGAGGGCGATGCCGCCGATGGCTCCGAGGTGGCCAGGGGTGAAGCAGCGGCACCGGCTGTGCTCCAGCTGGCAGAGGAGAACGGGAACCCTGCGGAAAGGGGGCTAAGTGTGAGTGAGACGGATCTGAACGTGGTGAAGGAAGGTGAGGAGAGGAATGTCCAGGCTGGAGGGGGCAAGAAGAGCGGTGTTCCCCAGGCTGCTGATGCTGGAGAGCCCGGCGGGGTCACGGCGCTGAAGCAGCAGGTCGCTGACCTGGAGGAGCAGCTGGCCAAGAAGAAAGAGGAGCTCGAGCAGGTCAGGGCAATGCTGGAGCAGCAGGATCATGAGATCCAGGAGAAGGAGAAAAGCATTAAGCTGCTGGCCAGCTCCAAAGCTCAGCTGGAAGAGCAGCTGTGCCAGGAGAAGTGCAAAGAGGCTGAGCTGCGCTGGCGGTGCGGCAGCGGGGCCTTGCAGCGCCTGGATGCTGCGGTGAACACCGAGCTCTCCCAGGTGACAGGGGCCAGGCAGGCCCAGGACAAAGGCATCAACGTCAATATCCCACTCTCCGCCAGATCCATCGGTGTCCCCAGGGCAGACAACATGAAGGCCCAGGCCGTGGAGGTGGGCGCCTGCAGGGAGCAGGGGCTGGCGGGCGCTGGAGCAGGGGGACGTCCTGGTGGAGCCAGCGTGGAGGCTGGGCTTCCTGCCCCGTGCTCCAGCCAGCTGCAGATCCACGAGCACCCCGGCGACGACAACCAGAACCACCAGAACTCCCTTGGCCCAAATGCAGCCAAAAGCAAGGCCGGCTTTGGAGAAGATAAACCTCGGGAAGGGCTGCGAGAGGAAGGTGCCCCTGGCCACGAGGACCTCCCGGCTGTTGACCCCATTGGCCAATATGTAAAAAAGATCCAGGAGCTCCTGCAGGAGCAGTGGCTGTGTTTGGAGCACGGGTACCCCGAGCTGGCCAGCGCTATCAAGCAGCCGGCCTCCAAGCTCAGCTCCATCCAGAACCAATTAGTTAATTCCCTAAACTCCCTGCTCTCTGCCTACTCCTCGCAAGGGCCCGTGGATAAGGAGAATTCCAACACACACTATCAACAGTTGGGTAAATAATACTGGCATAGGCTTCGATGTGTCCGGGCCAAATCTTTTCCCCGTTTATTCCAGCGTGGAGCAGGGGGGATGTGGTGGAACAGTTGTTGTCAGTCAGATCAGGAATAGTCTCGACGAGCATGATGAGAAAGGCAAATCTCTGCACATCACAAGTTATGGATCTGACATGGAAAAAAGCAAGCAAAATGATGTAGTAGCTCATAAAGCAGTGGCTCATTTGTATGCAGGATCAGCTTCCAAAAGCTGCCATGCTGGTGGCTGTTCCATCAAATAAACATTCTTTTTTTTCAGATTGGACATCTCAGTTTGCAAGAATCTGAGGCTGGTGCTCATCTGGGGTAAATCAGTGTGGAGTTCTCCAGAACCCAAACCAGTCAAACTAACTGAGCAACCAGGCTGGGAAAAGACCTGTCCCCACTCACAGACCTTCATCTAAAATAATTTTAGCTTATATGAAGATAGGAATCCAATGCCTGTTCACTGGGGGAGGGGAGGGAGGGAGTTGCAAATAGATAAGTGACTTATTCCTTAATATATAGACACTATTCAAAATCCAATGGAAAAACTCATCCATGCAGTATTATAGCAGATTTATATATGACTTTTCCAATACACTGCTACTGGGGAAAAAAAAACCCAAAACCAAAACAGTATTACAAAAGTAAAAGCTACTTATATTCATAGGACAAGTACATAATTCCCAGTCACTTCCTTTATACTCCCAGTCACCTGGAGATGTTTGAGACCTGTATTAAAGGTGGCAGGGCAGGTTCAGGTTGTGGCTAGCTGCATCTGTAGTTTTGCAAGACATCAAAAGACTCTTATAAGGTGAAATAAGATGCTTACAATTATGATTTGTATCTTGTTGCTGGAGGTTGGGAATAATTATTGCTAATCATGGCCCATCTGCTTAATTAATCTATTATTTTGTATTTTGGTAGAAAACTCTCCAACCACAAGTCTTAAATCCATCATGAAAAAGAAAGGTTATGGTTTCCATGCAGGAGGCAATGGGACCAAAAAGAATCTCCAGTTTGTTGGGGTAAATGGTGGGTAAGCATCCATTCAGAAGATAAAAACTGCCTTTTAACATGGAATGTCCTCTGTATCGATGGAGAAGTCATTCTTTCTCCCCCTCTTTCCCCCTCCAAACCTCCTGATTAAAAGGCCAGCTGAAATAGAGCCTCTTTTCTCCCTTCTTTAATCCAGCACTGATAACCTGTGAGTAACCCTGCTGAGGAAGGGTGGTGGTGTGTCCAGAGCAGTGGGGACACGCTGGGGACTGACACTCTCTGCACACCCTTCTCCTGGGGCTTCATCCAAAACCCAGCTGGGGAAGGTGGGAAGATTCCATGGGAAGATTCCCTGGGAAGATTCCCCCTGACCTTGGTGGGTTTTGGAGGAGGCCAGCACTGCCTGGGTGGGCACGCTGCCACTAACCTGCCCCCACGCTCCAGCAAAGCCAACAGCAGTTGGTTCAGGGCCAGGGAAAGGACTTTTTTGGTAAATAAGGAATTACCTTGGGGTGAAGGAGACTTTAGGTTGTGCTCCCCATTCCAGGTGTGTCCAATATCCATCACTCCTTGGCCTGTGAGCTAAGCAGAGGCAGCATCTCCTGCTGAGGTGAACGTGTGCTAGCATGAAGAGTGCAGGACACGTGTCACTGTCCCTGGGCTGGGCAGACAGCTGTGTGTGCCAGTCTGGGTGCTGCTTTCTGCTCACATCCTGCTCCTCTGACTTCCCAGTTGCTGGGTTCTGCCAAATGGGTACAACTTGTAGGGACTGGAGGAGTCTCGATTACTTTGAGGAAAGTTCTGGGGTCCATCAGAGTGAAACGTTCTGTTTTGTGGAAGTTATTATTAATATTAATGCTTTTTGACAGCCAGAGGAGAGATCTCTGTCAGGGCTGCTGGAATGGTGGATTCAGCCCTTGCAAACACAGCTTTTGTCTCGTGCTCCTCGAGGCTGCTGATGCTGCCAGTCCCTCCTTGCCACAGGGGCCATGCTGCTGTCACCCTGCCACCGTGCCAGCAGCTGCCAGCAGGGAGGCAGCTCTCAGCCCCTGCCTGGGCTGTGTGTGATGGACATCCCTCCAAACCCTGAAGTAACCTTGCCTGCTGCTCATTAACTGCTTCTGTCACACTCCTGCTGCTCAAGGAGCCAAACAAAGACTAACCCCGACTTCGGCTGTGGCTCAGACCTTTTAACTTGCTGCTTGTCACTCTGGGCTTCACCCAAGGCCCATTGGAGCCAATGAGCCTTGGTCAGGCCCCATGGCTGTGGCTGGGGAAGGAGGGAGTAACATGTGGTGTCCTCAAATAGCTACGAGACCACGTCAAGCGAAGACACGAGCTGTGAGGACAGCGCGTCGGACGGTGACACCGAGACCGAGGGCAGAGCTGGGGACATGGAGCCCGAGCAGGCTGGAAGGCAAAGCAAAGGGGCTTCCTCAGGGGAGAAGCATGAGGATGATGATGATGATGAGCAGGAGGCATCAGCAGGAGCAGCGCCCTGCTCTCAGCACCAGGCTCACAGGTAACCAGGTGGTGACCTCGCTGTCCGTGGTGGCCACAGGGACATGGCACTGCAGGGCTGGGCTGGGGCTGCTTCTGCTCCGTGGGACAGCAGTGCTGACCTCTGCAGGCAGGGGAAAAGGCTTTAAGGAGCTAAATATTTTCTGAGTTACTGCAGAATCTAATGGGGATTGATTCAGGCCCTACACTCGACACTGAGTCATGTCTGGTGAGTTAGCTCATTTCTCCCCTCTCATGGAAAGTTTTTTGGTAAAGTTCTTTGGAGGTTCAGGAATATTTTTTTTTTTTTTTTCCACCTTAAGGATTTTTGTAATAGATGAAGCTGACCACACAAATCTGTTACTCTGGGCTTAAACCTCTGCTTAAGTGCTTAGCTTTGTACCTAAAATCTGTGTCAAGTCAATGGGACAACTTGTGTCCAATAATTTAAACATTTAAATGTGTTGAACATATTCCAACCTAATCTGCCTGTGTTCTCCTACTTGGTTCAATACTTCCTGCAAATCCTGTCCCATGGTGGATTTACAAAAGTCTTTTCCCTTTAGATGCAAACCCTCTGAAGATTTCCTTGCTGCCTGCCAGCTCCTCAGTGAACACCTCCCAGAAATCAGGAGCACGAGCAACAAGCATCTGGTACAGATATTTCCCAGCCCCCTTTCAGACACGGTTCATGCTCTTTGTTCACTTTAACAGATGAGATTATCCCGATGGCACACTGCAGGCTGTGCCCTGGACAGCTTTGTGAGGAGAGGGGGGATGAGGTGACATCTGAGTCAATTTTAGAACAGCCAAAAAGAAAGGAAAAGGGGGGGGGGGGAGGACCAAGGAAAACGGGGGGTTT
>VXAX01007079.1:326-152828 GCA_013399835.1 Leptocoma aspasia | reverse complement strand
GTTACCACAGGAAATTCCTTTCCCCCTCAAGCTGTAGCAGCAATCACAAACCCACAAGCTAAGTGCTGGCTGGGTGGTGCCAGAGCACGTGGGGCCAGGAGCTGGGGCAGCCACCACTCCACGGGGACAGTGACAGTGACACCTTGGTGTTTGCAGCAGCACATCCTCGGCTCCATCTCCCAGGAGTGGTTCCAGGTGTCCAGCCACAAGTCTTCCAGCCCAGAGGTGGCGGCAGCGTACCTGGAGGCGCTGGGGGACATCCAGCCCCAGCTCCTGGAGACCGTGGTGAACCTGCCTGACAGGAATGGCAACACAGCTCTCCACTACAGCGTGTCCCACTCCAACTTCCCGGTTGCAAAGCTCCTGCTGGACACGGGTAGGAGCAGCCACTCTGCTCAGCCAGGGCTTTTGGTGGGCAGGGGGTGGCAATGGCTCTTGCCAAGGGGTTGTGGTCCCATGAGGGATGGCTACACAGGGAGCAGGGGGACATGGACTGTCCCAGACATGGCAAACCTTGAAGGGGGTCCAGGGTCCTTACGGGGAGCTCAGACAGGAGCTAAGGAGGTGGGACAGAGGTGGGGCTGAGGACCAACAGCACCGACCTGCAAGGGCCCCATCCAGGAGCCAAACATGGAGGCAAGGTCCATCCAGGAGAAAAAGAGGGCCCAAGGTCCATCCAAAATACAAGAATGGGGCTGAGGTGTGTCCAGGAGACCTGGCTGACCTCAAGACCAGCATCATCCCCCATAGCTCAGCTCTGGGCCCATGGATGTGGTCAGGGGTCCCAGCTGAGGCTCTTCAGGGACATTAAGGCTCATTAGTGCCCTCACATCTTGAGGGCTTTGCAGCCTGACTTTGGGGATGGCTCAGGGTTGCTGTATCCAAAGGGATGTCCCTCATGGCCCAGCCCAGGTGGGATGGGGTGGCTCCCCAGCTTCTTGCAGCAGCCAAAGCCACATCATGGCTTGGGGCAGGAGGATCAGACCCCTGAGAGCATAAGAAACCCCCCAGCACTGCAGAAGAAGTCCCATGTTAAACTATTGAACTTTCAGCTTGTGTTGCAATGAAAGAACAAAAATCTCAGCTGAGCCTGTACAGGGCAAAAATGTGCTCGTGCTCCGAGAGAATAGAAGCACTTTGGCCTTTTCTCATGGGCCGGACAATCCATGAAATGTTTGGGAAATGGCAGATTATCATACACATCTATAACCCCATTGTTGCCGCAGGGAGGGAAGGGTTCGAGGCAGCTGGTTCCTCAGGGCAGGGCTGGACCCGAGCCCTCACCCTCACCCTCAGACACGGCTCATTCCTCGTGGAGGAGCTGGAAATGGGCTCTTTGAAGTGAAAAGTGAGTGAATCGGGGCCAGGATGTTCTCCACCCCCGTGGGGTGATGGGCGTCTCTCTGCTGCTCCCTTGCCAGGGAGCCAAAGCAAACAGCCCACAGCTCCAACCAGCATGTGCTTGAGGCATTAATTATCCCCCTTTAATTTCTATTTGTTGTGGTCTTCAAAGCTAATTGAGTTGACCTCAACAGCTGTAATTAACTGTAGCACCAGGGGCCGTTTAATGCTGCGCTCAGGAGCCTGGATATTTCAAACAGATAAATCCCCGTCCTGTACCATTATGGAATAACTCCTTTCTCTGGGAATAGAAGATGCCACACGTTGTATGACTCCCTCTCTCCTTTCTCTTCCCTCTGGGTGACCCACCACGGGCTGGACCCATCCCCTGCAGGCATGTGCTGCCTGGACCTGCAGAACCGTGCTGGCTACACGGCCGTGATGCTCACGCCGCTGGCGGCCCCCGAAACCCGCCAGGACATGGAGGTGGTGATGAGGCTGCTGAAGGAGGGGGATGTCAACCTGAAAGCTGCCCAGGTGTGTGACAGGAAGCAGCTGGGGGAATAATTTGGGTTCCTTGCCTTCCATGGCAGCGCCGGGCTGAGGCTCGGCAGCAGGTGTGGGGTTGGAGTTGCTGCTTCCCAAATGTTCCCAAAGAAACCTCAGCTGAGCTGCAGCTCCCTGGGAAGGGGTGTGACAGCTGAGGGAAATGGAGAGACTAAAAAAGGCTGAAAATTTTGCAGACAAGTTTTTCTGAGGTAAAAATCAGAAGTGGCACCTGGGAGGAGCAGTGAGGGTGAACCCCAGGGCCTGGTGAGCTTCATCAGAGTCACATATTTTGGTATTGGGATGAGAGTGCCCTCATCCATCTCTGCTCGCAAACTGCTGTAAAAGTTAGTTCAGATCTGAATTAAACTGCCCAGGAGGATTTGGGGAACCCACATTTGGGTGCAGTTTGGCCATGCTGCTACAAGGACCTTCCACAAGTGAACAGAAGTCTCTCACAACAACTGCTGAGGAACCCCAGTGTGATTTAATAATAACATGCAATAGGATGCCATATTAATAGGATTTATTATCATGTATGTACCATGCAAGAATAATATGCAGTGTTGTGACATGTGGTTAATGGGACGTGGGTTAGTGGTGGGCTTGGCAGTGCTGGGTTAATGGTGATCTTAGAGAGCTTTGCCAATCTAAATTATTCAATTATTCTGTACATGCATTTATTATTATTATATATTATTATTATTACTATTATTACTAATGTTATCCCTGGCAGTCTGGGCGAGCAGGGCTGTGGGAGGAGGTGGGCAGGGGGTGCTCAGCCTGTCCCTGTGTCCCTGCAGGGTGGCCAGACCGCGCTGATGCTGGGGGTCAGCCACGAGAGGGACGACATGGTGCGAGCCCTGCTGTCCTGCCAGGCCGATGTCAACCTGCAGGACGAGGAGGGGACCACGGCCCTGATGGTGGCCTGTCGCCAGGGCAACGCTGACATCGTCAGGCTGCTCCTGGCCCAGCCTGGCTGCCTGGTCACGCTGACTGACAAGGTGAGGCTCCACAGCATCACTGCACCTGGGGGAGGGGGGGAACTCAGCTGGGATCCTGTGTTCCAGGCAGCCAGCCCCCAGGGGTGGGTTTTGAGTGAAGAAGTGTGATTTCAGTCCATTTTTTGATCAGGGTATTGCTTTTAGGAGGGTAGCCCTGATTTTGGTGCTGCTGTGCCGTGGATGGGGTGGCTGTGACAACATACTGCATCCCAGCCATGGGCTGGGCACGAGCATTGGTGTAACCCTAAAAAGCCCAGATGAAATGCTGGGCGTGTGGAACCAGCAGAGCTTCAGCTCCAAGGAATTAGCAGCAATTAACTCCTCCCTGAGAACGGGGCCTCTCCGTGGGGATGTGTGGGGCGGGGCTGGGCTGGGAGTGGGTGGAAATTCCTCCTGCCGGGCCACAGGGCTGTGCTGGGAATTATGGAACTATTTTCTAATTCAACTATAATTCTATCTGAGACATGCAGGAGGGCACTGGGGCTGGGCAGAGGCACAGCTGGGCTGTGTTTGGTGTGGTTGAGGCCCAAAGAGGGGTTTGGGATGGTGACTCACTGTAGAGCAGGGAGGGAAGATTTGGGGATGGAGCAGGGATTCATTCTGGCGGTGACGTCTCACCTCCTGTGTCCTGCAGGGTGGGAACTCGGCACTGTCACTGGCCCACGGGGACATTGCTGCACTCCTGCGAGCCCACATCGAGCTCAGCCCGTCCATCTCGGTGTGACCTGGCCAGGAGGAGAAGCCAGGAGCCAACAGCTCCTCCCTGAGCAGCTCACAGGGGAGGAACCTCCCTGCACCATCTGAATAACGTCCCCTGTGCCTCATTCTCCTCACTGGTCCCACTCACAGCCCTGATCTGTGCCCAGTGCCACAAACAACTCCAGACTCTCCTATCCGCTCCTCCAGGGGTAGATTTGGCAGGTGAGCAACCAAAATGGACCAGAAAAGCACATTAGAACAGCAATACTTAGTCTTTTGTAACCTGAGGTTATGGGTGTTCTTTTAATCGACTACTAAACTGTATCTCATTTAACTTGTAAGTTTGTGTCCTAATATTTATTATCAGCTCTCTGTAAGTAGTGGCAGGCAGCGATTACTCAGTGTATGTAACAACAAACACAAGCTGGATGGATTGTGGAAAGCATAAAATCCTATTTATGTTTGCTTTTGCGGGTCTGATGTAAGAATTAAAAATTAATGCTCTAGGAAAATATTTGAGTATGCCAGACCCAAACACGCAGACATTGTTTTGCCTGGATTTGGAATTACCATATGGCTGTTATTTTTCCCTAATTAAGTTTGAGCTAACGGGGAAGTGCAGCCCATTGACAGGCTCTGCATCACGGTGGGGTGGAGCAGGGCATTCCAAGCACTGGAAGATCCCAGCAGATTCCCATCACAGGGTGTGGCAATGTTGTCCAAGAGCTCCGTGGAGTGGCTTTGCTGGCAGATGCCTTTTGGACCAGCATTTGCTCCTTGCTTTGCCTCTGCTCCATTTGAATATTCCCAAACTCCTCCTGCAAAGCCAAGCAGTGATTTAGCTGCTGGAATTGGGTCTCCCCCACCAGGGAGCACTCACAGGGTTCAGCATCACCTCAAATCAGGGTTTTTTTCTTAAACCCCTCTGCCTCTGACAGAAAGGGAGGCAGGGCTCAGGCCCCACTTTTCCAAGCATCCTTGTGTTGCTGCATCAGGACCCACTGGGTGCTGTCCCTTGGCTTTGGTGGAGCAAACCCAGATCTCCCCGATTAGCTAATTACTCTTTTTTTTTTTTTTTTTGTAAGCAGAAGTAAATTCTGGACCGCTCTGGTTGTTGTTAAGTCAGTTCACATCCTGGCAAAATGTCTCTTGAGCTGCCTTGTGCCCCCATCCTTGCAGGGAGGGGAAAACAGCCCTGACCTCTGTTTTCCATGGAAATCTGCCATCTGCTCAATTTTCTTTCCTTTCTTCACATTTTCACTCCAGAGCATTCACTATCTCAAACTTCTATCTGCCTTTTTTTTTTATCTATAACCCAAAATGCCTCCTTTATGTATAAATAAAATTAATTAAACATTTCCCTGTGTGTTTTCCTGTCCCCATGGCTGTGGCTTTTCTGGGGTGACGTGCACAGCACCAAATCAGCCATTTTTGAGGTTTTTCTTCAGATCAGTGACACCCAACTCATCCCCAGAGGGGTCCCTGCACAGATATGGCAAGGTGGGATATTTTTTCCAGGAATTCCCCCAATTTGTGTACAAAAGCCAGCACGGGCATCTCTGCCAGGCCCAGCTGCAAACAAAAAGGGCTATAATACTATTTTTGGACAGTTCTCACTGAGTTTTTTCCCCTGACAGCTCTGGATCCACACTTGCAGAGAGGAATTTTCCTGCTGCTTCCCTGAGGAAGGTGAAAGCTCTGGCTTCAGCAGAATAAATGTGGGAGATTTTCTGCTAAACATCAGGGTGGCTTTGGGAAGTGCCTGCCTCCTCCTCAATTTGGGGACAGGGAAGTTATTTTTGGGGTGAGCTGCAGCTCTGCAGGGAGGCACCACAGAGTTTGCTGCCTTCCCCTGCCCTCTCCAATCCCCCTTTCCCTCCTGTTCCCATCCCTGCAGCCCAGGCTGGTTAACGACATCCCCATGCTGATTTTCATTCCTGTGCCTCATAATTCCCCTCTGCCCCTCAAACCATCTCCCCAGAGAGGAGCAGCTCCCCCAGGATGATCCTCTGGAGCAGCTCCTCTGCTCATGTGGACCCTGAGGGATCACAGATGTGTTGATGCTGCCCTTGGCATCTCCCAGTGCCCAAAATTCCTGCTGTCAAAGTACCAGATTGCACAAAAAAAAAAAATCATCAGTGGGATCTCAGTGCCACAAAGAGCCAGAGCCAGCCTTAATTTATATATTCCAATATCACTGTAGAGATCAAACTAAATATAGGCAAGGAGAAACACACCCCCAGTGCCAGCACTGCGCAGGACAAATGGAGACAATTAAGTCACAGCAAGAAAAGGAATTAATCTAATGATCTTTACAGGCTCAGCATCCAGCAGCCCATCAGCTGTGAAGGGAAAGAATGACGAGGAGCTCAGCTGAACACGATTTTTCCACTCTCTTTATGGGCATTTCCAGTGTGTCCCTTTCTTTTGCTGCAAGGAGAGGAGAGGGGACTCTGAGGGTCTCATCTGGAGCACCTCAGTGGTCAGGCAAAACCAATCTGCTCAGCTTTGACAGCGTGAGAGAGCTGGGGATGGAGAAGAGAAGGCTCCAGGGAGAGCTCAGGGCCCCTTGCAGTGCCCAGAGGGGCTCCAGGAGAGCTGGAGAGGGACTGGGGACAAGGCATGGAGGGACAGGACACAGGGAATGGCTCCCACTGCCAGAGGGCAGGGATGGATTAGAGATCAGGGATAAATTCTCTGTGAGGGTGGGCAGGCCCTGGCACAAGGTGCCCAGAGAAGCTGTGGCTGCCCCTGGATCTCTGGAAATGTCCAAGGCCAGGCTGGAACAACCTGGGACAGTGGAAGGTGTCCCTGCCCATGGCAGGGGGATGGAACTGGATGATCTTTTAAGGTCCCTTCCAGCCCAAACCATTCCAGGATCCATCCAAAGAGAAACATCTCCTCTGGAGATGATTATCAGCCAGAACCTGCCCCCTCAGCAGCTTGGACAGTGTCAGTGCAGCAGCTCTCAGCAGAATTTAACCTTTTTAGAAGGAACAAAAGTCTCAGCAGCAAAGGCAGATTTCTTTCTGCAGGGGCAGCGTGTTGGGCACAGCGACTGCTCCTCTGCTTTGGGGTCTGTGGGGCCAAGCTGGCCCCTGTTCTGTCCCCACAGCTCGGTGTGGAAGGGTCAATTTGCCCTGGTTTTCGCAGGATGGAAGGCAGTTATCAGCAGGAGTGAGATGGGCCATGATTTCCTTCCCTAGAAACCTCCTGTCACTGTACCCCAGGTGTGTCCTTTTTGCAGCACCCCCCTGTTCACAGGGAAGGAGCCAGCTCACAGTTTGGGAGTTTGTCTTTCCTGGGCTGGGCTGAGAAGATGGAGCATCCTCAGAGCATCCCTGGGGGCAGCTCCTCTGGCTGGGCCTCCAGCCCTGGGCTCAGGGCTGCAGAAATGCAATATTTTGTCAACTGCTCCATCTAGTGCCGTTTCAGCAGAAAAAGCACCCAGAGCACAGCACTCAGAGCTGTGCTGGGGCCTGGGCAGCTTTCCCTGCCTGCTCTCTGGAGTGGCTCCATGAGGATGTGCCAGCACCCAGCCCTGGTCCAGTGCTTACCTTGCAGACTCAGAACCAGGAATCTTTACCCCATTTTTTCTCATCCTTCTCAAAATGGGACTATAAACCCATATGTGGAAACATCTGCCCTGGAAAACCTAACATTCCTTAGGAGCTCTTGAACTGTTCAGGAATCCCTTAGGCTGGATCAGGCTTGGAGCAGCCTGGGGTAGTGGAAATCCCTGTCTGTGGCAGGGGCTGGGATGGGATGAGCTTTAAGGTCAGTCCCAACCCAAACCTGGGATTCTGTGATCCTAAATAAAGAGGGAATAAAGAGTTTATGCTACCACTGCATATTCTCCCTTTTTGTGCAGGAATTGGGAGTAAACTCTGCTTCACTCTGCTTTTAGGAAGGCAGCAGAGCCCTCGGAGCCCACCTGGAAAAGGCTAAAAGCAAAGTCAGGGTGACCCTTGTTCCTTTTCCATTTGGGATGCTGCAGAACACGGATCTCTCTGATTTGCTGCCATCCTAGGAGGTGCAGCTATCACAGGAATGTGCATTTTGGGGAACAAACGCTACTAAGAGGGGTAACAATGACCATGGCAGTGTTTAACCAGGACATCAATCCACCCAACTTCCAGAGGCAGACGTGTGAACCTGTGGGGAAAGATGATAATGGAATTATGCATCAACACCCAGCACAACTGTAAAAACTGATGTTTTATACATGTGTGACATTGAATTAATTCACTCCAGTGCTTTCAGGCAGAGGGACATTAGCTGCTCCATCCTGGCATAATCACATTACCTCCACAGGCTCTATGGATGTCACATTTCCAGGGTGGTAATTGCCATGGGATTAATTACAGGGAATTTAGGGGCATTACAATGATTCCTCAGCAGCAGGATAATGAGGTGGAGTCCCTCACCCCTCCAGGCTGACCTGCTGGCCCCACCAGCTCACCCAACACCAGCACATCATAACCTGGTTATGAGTTGGCCAAGAAATGCCAACAGCCCTGAGATGGCTCCTGGTGCTGTCACTGCCAAGAGCAGGTTATTCCACGTCTCTCCAGGTGAGGAAGCTGATGGAAGGACTGTGAACAGCACAGGGCCCTTCTAAAGTGAAGGCTCTGACACCTGAGTCCTCAAACCAAGGCAGGAGAACCTTTAGGACAAGAGGAAACAGAGGAAAAGTTTTGCCAGAGGAGGTTTAAATTGGATATCAGGGCAACATCTCATGCAACAGCTTTTAACACTGACTTAAATTAAAATTCAGAATAAAACAAATGCACAACTACTTACGCAACCGAGCTTTATTTAGAACCTTTGAAGTCATAAAACATCTCATTTTACTGATCTACGTAAACATACAATCAGGAGGTTTAATTGCTTTTTCCCTTGCGCAGAAATAAAGTTTTAAACAAACCAGAACACCTCCACCCAGACAAGCGTGATGCAAAATTGAATTCTCTGCCTTGGCCCTGCACGTGGAGCATGGTCACTGGTTTATCCATTAGTTGCAATAGAATTTTTTTTTGGCAGTAATATATTCGAACACACAGAGTGCAAATTACAAGAAGCAGAAAATGTTCTCTCTCCTTCTGAGCAACGAGAAGTGCAAAATGTCTCAGCCCATAAATTCTATTATTTATGTCTATGAACTGCATGTGCATCACAGGCTAATAAATAGCCGTGTACAACTTCACTGATTAAATGTGGCAACGTCTCAGGGTCGGAATGCAACGGCTATAAAAACACAGGACAGAGGAATCATTCCCTTTGGTTGATAAATCCCACACACTGCTGCTGAGGGTACCTCCCCACACCTCACCTTGAACTCCTGCATGCCTCGGATACTTGTGCAACCAAAGCAGTTTGTTAAGAATTCTCCAATTTTCTACATCTGGAGATATTCCTGTGCATCTGCAATCAAGATTCCACTCACACCTCACTTGGCAAATCAAACAGGACACTGGGAATCCACTGAAATAGTCTCTTCCAGGCACTATTAAGGAAATACCCACCAATGGTTCCAGCAGGCTAAATGCACTTTGTGATTACGTAAAGTTAAGGAAAACTTTCCAAGGAAAATAAGGAAAACCCTTTTCCATGAGAACTTAGCGCAGCATTCCTGTCTCAATGTAGTTCACCTTGCTTCAGGACTGGTTCCTGTATGTAAAATGAGGAAAATTCCACTAAATTACACAGAACAACTGTACCTTTAACACCCCCCTGCACTGCTCAGTTATTATACTGCAGATTTGCAACCTTCTTTCCATTTAATTCCTGGAATTTTTCACACAAAATGAGCAGCCAGTTCTGACCCTGCCCCCCGCTTTCATTTCTCCCAGCTACATCACCATTCTAAATTATGCCAAATAATTCCAAATCAGACTGGGCTGCTTCCTCCAAACCCCTCCTGCTCCTCTGGATAGGAAGATTAACCCACAATGCCTTGCACTGCCAGGAATCTGCCTGCCAAATTCATCTGCTAAATCACCAAGGCCACACTCATATAATCACTCCTTGATGGCTGGGAGATGGAATGAAGTTGGGAACTTTTGGCTGAACGTTCCTGCACCCCTCCTCCACAGGGGGACTGGCCCAGAGTGGGACCAGCCTTGGGAAGGCTCCTCTTGGGCTTCAGACCCCAAAAATTGGCTGGGGGATTCAACTGACCTGGAGGGGGTTGAGGAACCTCATCCCAAACTGCTGCACCTGGCTGTGGGAGATCATCCCAGCACTGCCTGGTAGTGCCCAGTGTTACCCAAAATTGCCTCTGGCAGCCCCAAGAGAGGAGCATCCTCCATGATCCATGAAAGCCTCTTCCTGCACCACCTGATCCTGGGGACACTCTTGGAAATGCACATCAGTTTGCTGGTTAGGATGAACTCCATGGAGCCGGAGGGACCGCTCACTGTCATTCCCAGGATCACAGGATTGCATTCCCAAAGCAAAATTTTTGTCTTCATTAAAGTTTCAGGATGAACAATTATGCTGCAGCTTGGCACGACAACAACTGCCTTTGTATGCGACATGCCTAGCATATATCAGCACATTTCTTCTTAAAAAATATAATTAGAATAGAATGAGCTACGCTGTTGTTGTTCATGCTGCCTAAATATCTGAAAAGGCTCAAACATTTCAAAAGCCTAAAAAAATAAACTTCCCTCTCCCCTCGTTTATTTTGCATGCTAAAGGCTGCAAATTGACACATCACAGTAATTACCTCTGACTAACTTCCACAGACCTACCCAAAGAGATAAACATGAGAAGTTCACATTTGACTATCAGACTTACTGTGCCGAGCACAAATAATTTCCCAGAGGAGAATTTGATATTTCATCATTTGGAACAGTGGTAATTTAATTACATTGCTAATGTTTTCTGGCATACTTGAAAGAACAATTAGCATAAGTAAATCATGAGTGAGATGACAAGTCACCCAGCATTTATTTCTGCTCCTCAGATGAGATCAGTTGATGATCTGAATTCTCTTTTGTGCGCGAACCCATCCCAGGTTCAGCAGTCGCAAACGCGGTTCAGACCAGCGGGGACAAACCCACGCCTTAAATAAAGCAGAAACAGTCTTATCCTCTGAAGTTCCTTAATTAAAACTTGTCCAGAGCAACCTCCGAAGCCACCAGAAGTCGTGGAGGGCGGGGAGAAAGGCTGAAAAACCGCGGGAGGCCGAATGAAGCTGGAGACACACGCTGCCGCGCCCGGCAGCGGCGGGAACGCTGATCCATGTTTGCCAGGCTCTGCAGGGGGCTGGGCAGTGTTTGACGGCTCTACTGATGGCCTGGGAGAACTCTGTCGGTCTCAGGACAGCACTGTCAGGGTCACCGTCCCCCTCTGGCGCTTCAGGATGGCCACGGCCTGCTCGTGGGTGACGCCTTCCAGGGCCTCCCCGTTGACGGCCACGATCTGGTCGCCGCGCTTCAGCCGTCCGTCGTCGGCCGCCGCGCCCTGCAACGGCAAAGCAGGGCTCAGCCTGGTGGCACCCCCGGCCTCCTGGAGCCTGGAATGCTGCCTGGGATGAGGGATGGAGCTCTGGGAATCCCTCATGGCCGGGAGAAATGGCGGCGCTGAGCTTCCCCCCCCATGAGCGCCGTCGCACGTCGCTTCCCACCCTGCCAGGGTACGCGCCCAGGAAGGCAGAGTTGGCTCTTCCCTGAAAAAAGGGTTGGGCAGAGACTGGTTCTGGATTTTATGATCATGGAGAGGCTGGTTAAAGCAGCATTTAAATGTACTCCATGCCTCATGGCTGAGAAACAGCTGAGAAAGTGGGGAAGGAGAGGGAACCAACCTGGGCACTGCCCCCAACCCCAGACAGAGATGAAGAAATGGCCTCAGGTTGTTTAGGTTGAACATCAGGACAATTTTGTTCACCAAAAGGTGCCAAGCATTGGAGCAGACTGCCCAGTGGAGTCCCCATCCTTGGAGGGGTTTAAAAACCACGTGGATGTGGCACTTGGGGACATTGGCTGGGGGAATGGCTGGACTCGGTGATGTCAGAGGGTTTTTCCAACCTAAAAAGTTCTATGACAGTCCTGAAAGCTTCCAGAGAGCTTCAGAAACAGCTCCTCTCCTCCAGATGTCTCAGTGAAGTTCTTTTACCTAAATCCCAAGCCCTGCCTGCCCAGAGGTTGGCTCTTTCTGCCCCACCAGTGACTGCAGGAACGTTTTCAGGTTCCATTTAGGATTTCTCAGCCGTGCTCACATCTAGAAACTTGGAACCCTGAACACCAGTTAAAAGGCACAATATTTTAATAATTTAAAATTGTAGAAATACCAGATATTTGTGGTTTGAGCCCCAGAATAGCAGGAGATCTGGCTCCTACTTCACCTTCAGACAAAGTTTTCTCAAGTACCTCATCTACCCTGCCACAAGTGCTGACACGAGTGACACCAAGTAGGCACAGGGCAAGCAGCTGCATGTGACAGACTTCACAATTATTTTATGGAAACTATCCCTAACTCCCACTGGTTTTCTTCCCTCCCCTTCCATTTCCACAATTCCCCTCATGTGGCCACGCCTGACAAGTCTTGCTGGCTCATTTTTAGCAGGGGATGGGTGGGAAAAGGGGCATATTTCCCTCCTGTAATATGCTGTATTATGATTCTTCCCCAGCCTCAGAGGCTGGAGCTCTCTGTACCTGGCAGGGACCCCCATTCCCCCCAGACACTCAGGGCTGGGATCAGAGATGGGCTAATTCCTGTTTTTTCATCAGGATACAGCATCTCTGCAATTTCCTCACTCCTGCTCAGTGGGAAAAAAAAAAAAAAGATGCCTTCAATACCTCCTGGAAATCTCTTGGAGATTTACAGATAGAAAACTGCCTTATAAATATTTTAATGTACAAACCCAAGTTTCCCAAGTACACAGAGCAATTTTGCTGAGACAAAGTGTCTTGTTTCAGCCATCAGTAATATGAAATATAAACTGAGAAGCCAGCTATGAGTTCTGGGTCCACTAACTCACAGCAACCTACTCAGACAACACATTTTGCTTTCTGCTACATAATATATTATCCAAGCCCAATCTTAGGTTTATTTTTAAAGATAATACAGAAAAAAGGGGAGAAAACAAAAAATAAAAGATACCTTGGCAAATATAGTCTTGACATAAATGGGCAGGTCTCCATGGGGACTTCCATACCCCCCTACAATACTAAATCCCAGTCCATCAGAGCCTTTCTCCAAAGTAATAATCTTAGGCTGAGGTGCTCTGAAAACACAATAAATATCACTTAGATAAGCAATGTCTGTCTCTGGGGACTTTATGCAGAAGGAACACTTACAGAGACATTTATCTATCATGAGTTTTTTTCACACAGTCACAAACCACAACCCTCGCACTGGAACATTCCTGCAAAGCCCAGAGTTCAAAGGCTGCTCCGTGTGCTCCAGCTCCTCACTTGGAAAAAATTATTTTTAATTGTTATACTATACCCACATGGCTGTGCTCACAACTCCAGAGCTCATCAGTTGGAGCCTGAACTCTTCAGGGGTTTTCTCTGCCTACACTGAGCAAAGGAAGATTTTTTTTTTTAATGGAATTTAGACCACTGGTATCAATTTATCCATCTCAAATTTGAAATTAGTAATTTCTACATAAGTAGAAAGAACTGTTGTGGACAGAAGGTGGTCAGGCAGTGGTGGAGTCCCCATCCCTGTGTGGATGTGGCACTTGGGGACATGGGTCAGTGGTGGCCTTGGCAGTTGGACCTGATGATCTGAGGGGGGTTTTCCAACCTAAACCATTCCATGATTCCATGAAAGATTTGGCGTCTTCCACCTATCTAAAGGTGCAGCCCAAGCTGAGTAATACCTATGCATTTTTTAGGACATACCTAATTCTGTTTCATATTTTCACCTCCAAATTTCCCTGCTGCTTTGATACGAAAAAAAGAACACAAATCCTTTTGTAAAGCAAGCAGTTCTCCTTAGGGAGCAGCAATAAAACCAGTATCTCACATTTTAAGACCACAGAATGAAGCACAAATAGCTCAACTTTTACACTCAACCCTCCTGAGGTAGGGCAGCAACTTCTTAAAATAAACAGACTGAACCACAGAATGAAAATGAAGAACATAATGAAAATGATGAGCTGAAATGGAGAATAAATGAATTTCAAAATGGTAACTGGGATGCTACAGTGTGAAAAGCACACGGTGGAGAATGAGGCGTGGCAGGGCTGGACCTCCAACTTCCATCACCCCACACAAGTGCTCCAAGCAGGAATGATTTTAATTGGATTTTTTGGACTCATAAATCTATAAAGATTGAAAAGACAAAGCCCTGGGACATGCTTTGTAAGGTGTCTTTAACACCTCTGGCATCAGTCTGCCAACACCAAATTATTTCAAATTGCTATGATCAGAACTCCTTCCAGATGAGGAAGCCAATGGACAAGGGCAGAAATACCATGTCAGCACAACATTAAGGAAGAAAATGGATACTTTTTTCCTTGAAAAACACCCAGAAATAGTGCTTGGAAACACATTTTGTGCGTGTTTACTCCAGCAATTTCTGTCAGCAGGTGAAGACAGACACCAGCCCATCATCAGCTTGGGGAAGGTCACAGAGCTTTCATTTTAAAGGTGATGGAAAATTAGAGAGAGAAGCAATGGGAGAGACCTCCTTGCAGCCTTCCCCTAGCCCAGAAATCCACCCCAGCTGTGCAGGAGGGCAGGAACTCACTCGGGATCCTCGGCGGGATGCTCGGAGGGCGGGCTCAGGCTGCAGCCCGTGGACATGCTCTCCAGCTGGCTGGCAATGGCACTGATGTTGGTGTCAGCCACCACCTGAGCAAGAGGGATGCAAGGAAATTCAGCTTGGAAAATCAGCTGTTGGTTTGGTTTTTTTTTTTCCCCCCCCAATCAAGCTTTAAAGCCAAGTCCTCCTCTCTTAAATCTCCACTGATTCCGCACTTTCAGGTAAGAGCAGCCACCCTTCTGGGGGCTCAATGCAAATTTTGCTCTGAAGTTTTCTCTTGCCCTCACAAAGCCATCACTCAGGCTCTGAGCAAAGGGGAAGAGTCTTTCTGGGTAATCCAGAGAAAAGAGGTTGCTTTTCCAAGGAAAGAGAGTCAACACAAAGGGTCCAGGATTGGTCTTGAAAGAAACCTCCATAACCTTTAAGAGAACACCAAGATCCAAGGGACTCTCAGGCAAAGACCCTGAAATGCCTCAGACTGGTTTGTCTGATGAGCAGGGGACAAATTAATCCTTGATTTTGACTTTTCTGAATTTTTAGCTTGGAAAAAAACTGGATTGCTAAATTTCCCAATTCTGGGTCCGCTATTATTCTGAAAACATCCTGATTGATGCTCTGAGGGCTGGAGCACCTTTCTATGGAAACAGGCTGGGAGAGCTCTTGGGGGGTGTTCACCTGGAGAAGGCTCCAGGGAGAGCTCAGAGCCTCTCCCAGTGCCCAAAGGGCCTCCAGGAGAGCTGGAGAGGGAATGGGGACAAGGGATGGAGGGACAGGACACAGGGAATGGCTCCCCACTGCCAGAGGGCAGGGCTGGATGGGATATTGGGAAGGAATTCCTTCTGTGAGAGTAGTGAGGGCCCTGGCATTAACTTTATTTTTTCTTCATTGATGCTGATTTTTTCTTTTTTTTTTTTTCTGGAAAATTTTCAAAGAAACCACTCTGAAGTGGTTTGGATTTGAAGTATTTATGGCTGAAAGGACATCCATTTCCCAACAAGTACAGTGGTTATCCCCTAACTCCATCTCCCTCTGAGGAGATATTCTTCTCTGCCTGACATTTACTGCAGCACAGGAATTCAGCTCAGACACAGTGAAAAACAGCCAGGAAGCACAATTCCAATATTTCCTCTAGCTATGGCCTTATTTTATCAAAGTGAGCAGGTACTTCTTCCACTCGTTGCTGTGAACTTGGCTTTAAGGAAAACTTCCCTTTTCAAAGTAAGAAATTTCTTCTATAAATCTGTTTTAACTGAGTGCTCACAATTCTTCCATAGCAATATTTCCCTCTTCCCCTATCATCTGGAGCCAAGAGGGTGACAGAACCAGGAGGTTTCCATGCAAATTTTGTATCCCAGGACTCAGGTTCCAGGATGCTCCAAGGGAAGGGGGTCCAGCAGATGGGAACAGCACCTGGCTCAGCCAGCAGAGACCCCACCAAGGTTCCCTTCCTGTGGCATCAGAGAAAGGAATTCCAGCCAGGATTTGTCATGTTTTTTTTGTTGTTGTTGGATAAAACGAGCGTCAAACCAAATCTATATTCAAAAATCTTCAGCTGGCAGCAAGAACGTATCAGAGTTCAACAACCTTGTAAAAAAGCTCCCCCTTATCTCATTACTACACCTGCAGAAAAGAAATTAAATTAAACCAAGGCATCAAAACAGCCAAGAGGGATGATTGTTCCCCTGAGACCTTAATCTCCCATTTGCAAACAGCATTTGCAAACTCCTTCCCAGGACGTTCCCATAATAAGCCTTTCCACCCCACTGAACACAATTATCTGACCTTTCAGAGCAGTTTGCCACAAAGTGGTCTACCCTGATAATAAACAGAATTACCTAATGGCACATCAGTCATGATGATCCCAGCGATAGGATTGCTCCATTTGGATTGTTTTGATTTAAAAAAAAAAAAAAAAGGAGCAGTTTGGTGGTGGAGAGGTACCTGTGGTTGGTGGGGAAGGGAACCATCACCACGCTTTGACACTGCTCCAGGTGTTAAAATACAACATCCCACCTTCCTAGAGCAGATTTTTAATAGAGGAAAGCAGACTCTATTCCATCCCAATAAACCTCTATCATTTGTAAACAGTACCAAGCTCATTTTAGTGAGACAGAATGCTCAGAGAGCAAGAATGTGGAAGAAAAACAGCCAACTGACAAACCCAAAGGCACTTCCAGAAGAAGCTCTTTAACCCAGTGGCCTTTCTAGAAGAACCTCTTTGTTTGTGTGAGCAACCCAGTGACAGAGTGCTCCATCAGGAATATTTTTAAATCCATCATGAGGTGCAATATTGAGCTGTATTACAGCTTTCAAGATGAGCAATTTTGGGTTCTGCAGCAAGCTTTCATTTTCTATTCAGGGAACACTGTTGACATGAAAAGTGAAATTACTCAACGTTAGTAACAATATGATAACTATAATTTAACAGAGAATCCTCAGCTGGTGTAAATCTGTGTGTTTCCTCTGACTTCAATGGAACTACACAAAACACCATCTGCTCTGGAACTGGCTCATCACTTACTGGGTCAGCAGTTCATGGACAGACAAAACAAAGAATAAGCAAGTCTCAAACTAAGTTTATTATCATTTCATTGCCTTTTTTTTCTTCCCCCCCCCCCCGCCCCCAACTTTTTTATAGTCACATTTGTGTCATAATACAAGCAAGAAGCTTGCAAAAATCCCTCAGGATGTGTTCTAATCCAAAATGCTGTGATATTAAAGAGAGCTAAGGGTAGATTTTAGTGGTGCCTTCAGCTTGTTTTCCAATTGTTGCAATAATTCTGCAAACGGGTAGAATTTTGATTTCTAACTGGCAAGTTATTTCCCCCATTTCTCTGTGTAAACATAAAAATAAACTATGGATCAACAGAGTGGCAGGCAGCAATGAGAAGCAATGTGGCAGAAGATGTCCCTTTTAGCTACCAGAGAAACACAGCAGTGACAGCACTGTTTTCTCTCCTGAGAGTTTTTATCCTTTACCTGATGAATAATCAGTTCCAGGCAGCACTGTCTTAGAGATGATGCCATCATTTTTCCTAAATTCTGCCAGAATTTCTTTCAGGGACAAGGAAACCACCCTGTGGGTCTCTGTCTCGTTACATCACAAGCGCACACACACATTTTCTTGTTCCTAGTTAACTTCCAATTAAACAAAAACCCCACAACTTGGAAGCTTGTTGATTTATCACGTGTGGCAACAAGTTATTTTGTTCCCTTTGTCATGCTTTTACAGAACCATGCTCACAGCCTGTATGAATGGCAATAAAGAATTTTTGAATGGAAATGATTTCTTGCTCTCCTTCTGTGTAATTCCCACCAGCAAAGCACCCTGCAATTCTGTGATGCCTTATGCCAGGGATGCTCAGGGTTTTTTTTAATTTTCCCTTCCTGAATGCCATTTATCTACCCTGCTGCAGCTGCATGTTCAATTTATCACCATACCTGCAGGATAATGCTCCCATAAGCATTCTTTAGTAGATTAACTGCATCTGCATGAGACAGCCCATCCAAAGGTTGCCCATTAATGCTGACAATCCGATCTCCAACCTGAAAGTACAACAGTAATGGAAAATTACCAGCATTAGGGAAAATTAAAATTAAGAATGCTTAAAATTCCTCGTGAACTTGGCACTGCACAGTCCTGCTTCTCTTTTGCAGGATCCCTTTTGTGAGGATTCTGCACTGCCAGTGATCATTTCCCATTCTTTTTTTAACACTAACAATATGATCAGAGCAACAAAGATGGGTTGTATTTTACTGTTTCTATTTGCAAGCAGAGAGGGAGGGAGATTTTCACTGCTGTCCTCCCATCCAGAAAGGATTCATTTGTGTCTGAATGTGCAGACAAGTTCATATTCTTCCAGACCTTGTAAGCACATGCTGAATGTTGTATAGAAGAGTAGGAACTTCTGATATTAATCCAATTAACCTGGATGATTTCTTCTTCCTACACACAACCCTGCCATGGTTTAATTCCATTAGAGACAAGGCATGAGTGTAGCAGCATGTCCTAATGAATCTCATGGGCCAAAGCATGTGGATCTGCATAATAAATTCTTTTCAGTTCTGATCATTCCTTGAAACTCTCTCCAAAACTGGAAGTGTTCACCATGGCCATGCCTGGAAACCCACACGTGCTGTGGGTCTGATACAAGTGCCTTATTTTGCTTTTTATTTATAGGGGCCTTAAGATCAAACAACTAATTTCTGATCTGGTTTGTACCTGGTTTGAGCTCTAAATGATGCCCAGTATGGAGTTCCCAAAATACCTGTGGTTTCCAGAGGGCCTCTTGCTGCCCTGCCTGGGTCTGGATGAACACAGACATTCCATGACCACTACAAATGCATTTAAGATCTTTAAGATCTTTCTTTTAACATCACTTTTCCAATACGGGCAGTAATTCCTCTTATTCCCAAAATGAGAAGGGCAGATTTGTTTTTTGACGTGTTTTTGTTTTGTTTGTTTTGCTTTTATATTAAAAGAGGCAGAGCAGTCTGTAAGAGATTATCAGTGGCAGCAGATACAGAAGTGCTTGAGGCTTCAAGGGACACGTGGGAGATGGAACAGGAAATATTGAAATATTGAGGGCCCCTGTACTCACTCTGAGCCTTTGTGTCCGAGCAGCCACTCCGCTGGCCTGGATCATAGCAATGAAGATGGGAATGTCCCCCAGGGGACTGCCCTTCCCTCCTGCTATGCTGACACCCAGTGCATCACTTGGGCCCTGGAACACAGCAAAACCAAACATCTGGGGCAACTCACAGAGTGTTCAGGGTATGGCAATAACTGAGTGCTTTGGTTCGTGGAACAGGGAGAAAATGGGTTTGACACACACATCTCCTCAGCCAAAGCACAGGCACACATCCAACACCCGACTGCAAACACAAATAATGCGGCTTGGCTTGTGAGAAATGCTGCAAAAATGAACAACTGCAGTGAAAGGAGTTGGCTTTATGAATGGATAGAAAACAACTCACTGACCCTTGTTATCTCCACAGTCCTTGGGCCCGTATCGGCTCCTGCTAATAAAGAAACAAACAATTAGCTTCTGTAATTAAGAGATAATATAATTAAGAGATAACACTGTCAGGTGACAACAGTCCCTTGCTGCCTAGGCAGAGTTATCACCAAGCAGGAGTGGAGCCTTCCTGTGCCAAGGCAGGCAGTGCTGCTCACGTGAGGAGGAGGAGGAGGAGGAGGAGGAGGAGGAAGGATGAATGCGGTGTAATCCCTCCGGCTCTCGATGTCACCCTGACTCCCACGGTAGCCCAGCCACAATCTGTGGAACAGCAGCACTCTGCCAGCCTGGAGAACAGCCCCATTGTGCCTTCACTCAATTAAAGATTGGCTTATTATTCCTAAATCACAGCGTCCTTGCACAAAGGGCTCTGGGAATGGTGCAGTTCCAGGGATCTCCTGTTCCCGTTTGTGCTGTGTTGGTAAATAATGGACAGGCAGGAAGTCAGGCTGGTGTGTATCCAGTCACAGGGTGTGGAAAAGTACTCAAAATACTGGAAAAGGGGAGGAAAAAGGGAAAGAAAAGGGGAAGGAAAAGGGGAAAGTAAAAGGGAAGGAAAAGGGGAAAGAAAAGGGGAAAGGGAGTAAGGATGAGAGGGGAAGGAAATAAAAGTGAGAGGGAAAGGAAAGGGGGAAGACAAAAGGGGGAAGAGCAAAGGAAAAGGGGAAGAGGAAAAAAGGAACAGGGAAAAGGGGGAAAGTGGGAAAGGGGAAGGGAAGGGAAGAGAAGAGAGGAGAATGGAAAGTAAAGGAAAAAGGCAAAGAGAGACTTCAGAGGCATTGTTCAAACTGCAACTTTTTCAGCTCAACAAGCTGATGTAGTCAGGTCCTGAGCTCTGCTACACTCACCCCTAACTGTATCAGCTTTAATGAAGCTGTTTTAAGAGCCTTGCAGAAGGCTGGCAGAGTAAATCTCTCCCAAAATTCCATGATTCTTATCCCCCAAACTCCCCACATCCATGCAGGGGTGCCCTGGGCAGGAGGACCAGGACAGCTGAGGTCTGTGGCACTGGGAAGCCCAGCCCTGGGGAGCCCAAATCAGGGTCAGGAAATGCCCAGTGCTGCAGGGCCTGTCCAGACAGCACAAGGAAGGATGCCCAAAAGCCACCAGGCTCCTGCAGTGCCTGCAAACCAGCAGAAGAAATGTCTTCTCCTCCTGCCCACGGTCAGATGTGAGCAAAGATTCGCAACTCCCCCCAGGCTGCTGCAGGTCGTGGATTTTTAACGCTCTCTAAACCTGCAAATTGCAAACTGGGCATTGTGACTTTCTCATTACAAAACACCCCTTTATGCACTCAAGAGCAACAAAGATATAAATGAAGTGGTGGCAGCTTTATTCCCTGAGAAAATGGTTTCTAATGCGAGAACCATGCCTGTGCTAAGCCTCTGACAAGGGTGTTGGGGAATAGCAGGGCACAGGAATTCTGCACTTAAAGTAGAGGGGCCATTAAATAAATAAATAAAATAAAAATAATGTCATCTTCTGGGAAGTGTTCGGGTCTTAAAAACATCCGTGGGGCGTCTTCTGGGAGGCTGGGCAGGAAAGGCAGATCCAAGTGCTCAGTGTGGCTTTGAAAGCAGCCTGGATATAAAGCAAATCACACTCAGCTCTTCTGACAGCTGCCCAGTTTGTACCTGAGTTTCTCTGGGATGTGTCTGCCGAGGATCTTTTTGTGCTGACAAAGTTCTGCAAGGTGGAGAGGACAGGAGCAAGTGTGGGGTGGAAGTGGCTGTGGACGCTCTGTTGGCTCGCCTGAGGGTAAAAATAAAAAACAAAAAACCCCGTGAGTCAAACCCAAAAGTGAACTTTAAACCAGACCTTGTGACAGATGGGTGCAGCTGTGCTCTGTGCCAGCCCCACTGGAAATGCCACATTGGCCACGCCAGTGCAAACCCTTCTAGGAGGGGAAACCAACCAAAATCTCCCCCTGGAGGTGAAGTCACCACCCCTGGAGGGATTTAACAGGCGTGTGGACGTGGCACAGGGGTTACTGGTGGGCTTGGCAGTGCTGGGGAATGGTTGGATTTGATGGTCTCAGAGGGATTTTCCAACCTCAGTGATTCTGTGGTGTTGCTCACAGTCCTACAGACCCTTATTCCACACTTACGTGTTCCTCAGGTCAGCTTTAGACAGTGCTCCCCCCTCTCTCAGTTGCTCCCAGGGTGTCTCCACACCTCGGGAGAAGGGGAAATGATGGGCACCTTCCCTGTGATGCCCCTGCATGCAGAGGCACCCAGGAGGACAAGCAGCTGCTCTCTGACGTGAGGGGGGATAACAGGGACACCCATCCTGTCACCTGGCAGGAATCTTTGTTGTCTTAGCTGAACACACTGCAGTTGCCCCTGCTCCTTCTATCTGCCCAAGAACCTCCTCTCATTTCCAGAAGAACATGGGAGCTGACACAGGAGAGCCTCCAAAGGGAAAAGCTCGCTCCTGCTGCCCTTTCCATTTCCCTCCTTTTCCCTCTCTCCTTATCTGGCTTTTATCTTCAGACTCTGCCCCTCGAGGAAACCCAATAACCAGTTTAAGAAGTGCATCTGAAGAGGTTCCACCAAAGGCCAGACCTTTCCAGCTGGGCTGCCCTGTCCTAAACAAAGATCTGGTTCATCCTTGTCCATGCACAGTAGAGATTTCTCCCCAAAAACTCCATCAGCTGGTGACTCAAAAGCCCTGACACATTTATCCCACTGGCCAGTGTGCAGCTGTCAGTGACAAACACCAGGCACAGCACACTTTCCACCCCTGGGTGCCAATTCATGGCCCAGTTAACAACATTTGTAATGCATGCAAGAAAGAAACCCCTGTCCTGCACCACAAGGCTTCAATTTCCACTGCTCAAGGGATGCAGTGGGCCCAGAAAAATGCCAAGTGAGGACAAAAGGTCTGGATGCTCTTGGCCAGCACCTTCTAAAGCAGCACTTGCAGTTGTGCAAATCATTCAAGCTGATTTGCTGCATCATCTGCCAAGATTTTTAGAACTCTTGGAAGGGTTTTGGTGGGAAACATTTATTCAGTTTTCAGAATCACCAAGTCACTCTGGAGCAGGGAGATGAAGGCTCTCAAAGGACTCTGCATCAAGGAGATTAGGATTTCTTGTATTAAAAGAAAGGCAGGATTTACCAGGTTCCTGCAGAAGCCTCTTATGCTACAAAAAAGGGAGAGGATATCTTTTGATCTGAATTTTTACCTAGACTCATGTTAGATATTATGGCATTTTGCTTGTCTTTCAGCATGAGCTTTACATGGTAAAACCAGGTGGGTAATTTTTAGCTGTCACTTTTTGATTACCTTGCTCTTGCTTAGGCTTCATGTTGATACAATGGCCAAAACAAAATGTAATACCTGACTGCTGACTTAATGCAATCAGTGCAATTTCCCTCTGTTACTTCACTTCTCCTTGCCTGCTGCATGCACTGCAGATGTTTCTCCAGAGCCATTATTTGTAAAGCTGGGCTTAGCCCAGCTGCTCCCACATGGCTTTAGCCCTTCCTGGTACCTCACCACCTCCAGCCAGCCAGGACCACTGCTGGCCTTTAGAAGTGAAGCAATCACACCATGCTGTGATAATTCTGGCACCTTTTTGGGGTTGTTCATGGACAGGCCTCTTACAGACCTCCTTAAAAACACTCCTGCTTTAACTCACAACTCCCCTAAGCCTCCTATGGCTCCTCCTCCCTGTTTCCAAAAAAGAAACCCTTCTTTTAGCAGTGCTGGACCCCCTCATGTGCAGTTTCCCCATGGCAGAAAGGGGCCAAAGCCCCCCACAGCCTCACCCTGCTGTAAATCCACTCTATTTTAGAGACATTGGCACCTTCAATATAATGGCAAAGCAGTCAATTTTCAGAAGGAGACACCATTAAGAAGAAGTTTTCTAAGTCCCTGTGCCTTGCTTCTCTGGCCTGCAATCCTCCAGGTTTAGCACCAAGAATTGGTGTCTGAGCAGACTGGGGGGCACAGGGAGAGGGGAAAGGCCCTGCTCTGATTGAAAAATGAATTGTTGTCCTCGCTTCAGGTAAAAAGCAAGTGAAGCAGGAAATTGCTCTGTGCTTTCTTGGAGAGGAAAGCAGCTCTCCTGTGGTTCTGCTGGAGGATAGGCAGAGACACAGTTTGGTTTCATTAGCTCGTTTTGACAGACAAAACAGCTGCAGAAAATACATTCAAGCTGTTTTTGCAGGTCTTCAAACCAAAAATTTCTGGGCATCACCATTTGAGAAAGATTTTACAGATCTTTGGTGTGTCTTGGGAAGACACTCCTTCAACAATAAATACACTAACCAGCTCTTCTGCTCAATCAGCATTTCAGCTGCAGTTCAGCACAGAAAATTATGGGGATAAAATATTTTGTATTCCCCACCCTCAGCAGTGTCTGTGGAAGGATGAGCTTCATGTGCACATCTGTGCACCATCCCCGTGCTCTGCCCTTCACAGCTCCAGTTTAAACAGAGGAATCTGTCACTAACCTGACTGTTTTGGGATGTTTTCCGTGATGACAGCCATGACCCAGCTCGCAATCTCCCAAGCTCAAGATGCACCAGGCCTTGAGCACACTTGGAAAAAAAAAAACAACCCACAATGTACAATTTAAGTAGACATATAATATTTCATGCTCTCCTGGAGAGAATTATGTTTATATTCAGCACCACAAGTCCGTGAAGAAAGCCACAAGGAATGCTCAAAACATGAACACTTGTATTTAGACAATACAAAAAGTGGATTTAGGCTTGTCCTGAAGGTTTCTCCTGGTTGTTGAATTTTGTATGAATCTCCCCCTTGCAAACTGATGGCCAATTTACTCAGGAAAAATAAACAAAAAGCCCCAAACTCTTTAGCAGACATTTGAAAAAACCCTTCAGAGGCAAAATGCTGCAGAAAAGGGTGAATTTAACCCATATGGATCCAACTTAACAAAATACCCTCGTACCACCAGTTCCCAATTCTTGAAAAGGTAAACTTTTGGCAAGGTACCAACCCTGAATGGAAAAAGCAAGGAAATAATTAGCCTTTCCCCTGAAGAATGAAAGAAATCATGTGCAGAAACACTGGTGGGGATGGCAGGGGGAAAGCCCTGGAAGCAGATGCAGTTTGGAATAAAATGGGTCTTTAGCATCCACTGAAGGTACTCGTGGCCATCCCACCCCTGCCCTCTCCCCTAGCCCAACCAGCCATGGAAAAAGGCAACTTCTCCCAGAATTTCAGAGTAAAATCACTCCTGGAAGATGGGAAGCTGTGCAGGAACAGATTTAAGCTGTCATTTTATCCCTGCAGGTCAGTACAGCAAAGCCAAAGATTTATTTCAGTTCTGGTTTGTGTTGCCTCTCCCATTTCCAAGTGTTTTTCTAACACATGAGATACACAGTTGCATTTTCAAATAAATGCCTAAATACTAAATGTGCCTCTGTGCTCCTGCTTCATATCATCCAATTCCTGGAAATACACAGAGAAGTGACTTGAAATGAACCTCCCAGCTATTTCAGATGAAATTCTTGTCTCAGTAATCAGCTGGGGCTGTCCTGTGTATGGTAAATAGCACTTCAGCATAATTACCTTGCACAGTGTCAGTAACTGCAATTCAATATCTCAAAATGTATTCTGTACTCACCTTAAGTATAGTGGCAACAGTCTCTTGTGAGGCATTTCTCATATCCTCCCCATTTACAGACAAAATCTGATCTCCTTGAATTAATCTTCCATCTAGGTCTGCAGCTCCTCCTTTAACAATGTCAGAGATAAACACTCCACTTCCATTTCTAACAATGCAAGAAGCATATGGCTAATTACACAATCCAATATTCTTTGGGAGACCAATTTAGATTACTTGCATTTAAGAGACATTAAAAGAAACCTGTGAGCAGAGGAAGAACCAGTTTTACACCCCATTCAGCTGTGTAAAAAATCAATGGGTTTTTAAAACCACAGCATGTTTTGCTAATATTTAATGCTGGCTTTCCCCTTGAACTGCCACTTCTGACTGTAGGATACATACAGATTTATGGAAAATACCATTTCTATGAGTAGAAGTCCGAGGTTTGGTCTATAATGGAGTTAAACTATCTCCTGATGGGACATGGGTTAGTGGTGGACCTGGCAGGGTTAGGTTAAAGGTTGGACTCAATGACCTTGGTGGGCTTTTTCACCCTAAATGATTCTGTGATTCCGTGGTGTGAGCTGGTGCCAGCTGCAATGCCAAGATCTGGCTTTTTTTTTTTTTATCCTTCTCCTGAAGGACACAACACTTCCCACCCTGAATTATACCTGGGTGCCATTTAACAGACTTCAGCAATTGGGGTCCTTCTGAGGAGGGGATCCCCAACTCTGAAGGATTCAGGACTAGCTCAGGAAGTTCAGCACAGAAGCAAGGGGAGGAGGGCTGGAGACTGTGATTACCATCTGCAGGGTAATTTACATAATCTAAATTAATTGCCCACCCCACAATCTGCTCACAACACCTGGGTTAAACACTGCCATCCAAAACCTGCTGCTGAAACTCTACTGACCATAGGCAGTCAGGATAATCACAAGGTGCTTTGTAATTGCAAAAGTAAATTATTTTTGGCAATACAGGATGGCAACTCCAACAAGTGTCATGCCATAAATCTCTTTTAGCAAAGGAAGATTAAAACTATCAGTGCTCTGGTTTGAGTGATCTAATAGAAGTGGTTTAGAGATGTATCAGGAAAAAGTCACATTTTATTAGGCTGCTGTTACTTCCTACTGTATTGCTCTCTACAACTCCCTGAGACGAGGGTGGAGCCAGGACAGGACAAGAGGAAACGGCCTCAAAGTTGTGCCAGGGGAAGTTTGGGTTGGATATCAGGAAGAATTTCTTTGTCAGACATTGGAAGGGGCTGCCCAGGGAGGTTTGGAGTCCCCATCCCTGCAGGTGTCCAAGGAAGGGCTGGAGGTGGCACTCAGAGCTCTGGGCTGGGGGACATCAGTCAAAGGTTGGACTCCATGACTTTGGAGGGCTTTTCCAGTCCCAGTGGTTCTGTATCTCAGGTTCTGCTCTCTAAACTGCTCTCTGCAGTGTGGCACAGTCCCTTGAACTGCTCAGGGTTTGGGTCTAACTCAGCCTCCCACCCTCCACTGACCTCAGTCCCTTTAAACTGAGCGTGAGCTCAATCTAATTCACAAATCCTTCTGCAAAGGCATATCTTGGAAAGAGGTAGGGTAGGTTTATCCCCCAGTTTAGAAACCAGAAAAGCCACGGTTAGGGCCTCCAAAGCCCTGAGACACAGCTGATGCCACAGAAGAGTGAGCCCCAAGCTCTGCATGGGATTTCCTCTCTGTGCCCAAAGCTCTCCTGGGCAGCAACAGCCTCCACTTCTCAGCTCTGCTCTGACACAGGAGCCAGAACCATGGCCCCATTGCATCCTGGAAGATATTTACATATAAAATCCTGCTCCTTATGGAGTTTCCCCTTTATTTCACATTCCATTTAATGGCTGCAGTTGTTCACCTATCAAAATCCCAAATATTTCCCATTGGAAGCGCTGTCAGATCAGAGACACTCTTACCGTTTCCCAGCTATGCTGAGCCCCAATCCCCGGCCTGTTTTCTTTTGGATATCTACAGAGAAAATCTCCAAGTTTTCCTCATCCTTGTAATGTGCTTCATTCCTATAAACCACCAGCTGCACCTTCTGGGGTGTCTGCCGGAGTGCAGTGATGGCTTCCTCGTGGCTGGCGCTGCGCAGATCGATCCCGTTCACCTGGAATAATCAGTGTTTGCTTTCCAAATGACACGGAAAAATGATCTTTTCATCACACCCTGCCCGTGGGTGACAGCACACATTTGTCAATTTGACACCCCTCGGTGCTCTAATGGAGTGTTCCCATTTCCAGAGGGCTGAGATCCTGGGTCCCCCATGGAGTGTGAGCTCGGAGCTTTGTGCCACTGCCTGGAGTAAATCCCAACAATCAGAACGTTTGGGCTTGGAAGTTCTGGGTGTTCTTCCCTTCTTTTTAACCCCTCAAGGAATGCTTTTTTCTCCAGCTACACAAGTGGCACGTGCTCCTTTGAGCTCCCTGTGTATCTCAGTACCCAGATCCCTTCTCCCCCAGCTCCGTAACATCATCGAGATGAAAACATCAAGAGAGAATCAGAAACACCAGCAAATAAATGGCCACAGAGAATCCCAGGCAGGATGTACTAAATGGTGATTTTCCTTTTTTCCCAACAGATGGCACACCAGACCGCTGCTGGAGCAGCCAGCTACAATTCTCTTACCATAACCTGAGAAGGTTTCAGCATTTTAGTAATGTCAGACAGAACAAGAAGTTCTGTTTAAATATTCCATTAAAAAAACCCTACTGGAATGTGAAACTTAATCTGATTTTGCCAAGTCTGATCCACAAGTGCCCTTTAAGGTGTTTGCCAATATTCTGTCAACTAAATCATCTTTTATTTCTTCATACCAAAACATATCAATACTTAGACATTTTTGAAGCCTCTTTAGGAAGTAGTATGAACTGTAACAGGATGACCACAAAAGTTAATCCACTTCCATAAGTGTTAAGGCAATGAAAATATTTCTCAGAATTTCTAGATATGCAAAACTACAATCATATCTAATTTTACATTAAGATAATTAAGACTAACCTTTATTCTCTATATTCTTTTGTACCAATTCTGCACACATTTATTTGTAAATGCATTGATATTCTTTCCTTGACACAGGCATCTACGTGTGCTTTATCACACTAATCTGAAACTAATTCAGCCATCTTTTTGATTAATACAGCTTTTAAAAGCTGAAATAATAACAATATTATGGCTCACAAACATTAGCACTTTCCTGTTTGGCCAGAGAAGAATTAATTAACCTGCTCCATTTTTACCCCCTAATTATCGTGCTCTGTTAATACCCCGTTATTTATAAAACCCAAACAACACTCAGCCTCAACGCTAACAAAAATATTTGCAGTGCAAGAGCTGTAAAGACAACTCCCCAAGTACCCCTTGCTATTTTCCTAACCCTACACACCGAGGCCTTAATGGCCATGCTGGGAATTTGTCCTGAGCTGACAGCAGAGCTGCAAAGCAGCTGCGCTGAACCCTGACGCAAGCTTCATTTGCAGACCAACACTTCTCTCTTAACCCTTTCCCTCCACTTCTCCCCTGCTTGTCTGGGGGAAAACCAACAAATTTATTCACAGCAGCCATCCCCCAGCTGCGTGAAGTGTGGCCTGGGGGAGCTGGTAGCTTCTGCAGGGATGCTGGGAGGGATGCTCATAGGGATGCTGGGAGGGATGCTGTGGGTTGATGCTGACAGGGATGCTGACAGGGATACTGGCAGGGATACTGACAGGGATGCTACAGCCACCTTCTCCTCCTCACCCTACGTTATCCCAGCTCAACATTTGGATTTCAGGCAGAGCAGAGATGCAGGAGCGGTGTCAGGAGCGCAGGCCTCCGAATGAAAGATTAAAAAGATGAATAATACTAAGCTATTGGACATGACAGCTGAACTATGTAATTCAAGAACTGCCTTGCTCAATTAAATTTAATGTATTCTCAATTTGTACCTTCAGTTTATATGAATATATAAGGAAATATGAATTTTTCAGGACGTTCTTAGTAACAGCAGGGAAGCTTCGAGAAAGGATCCTATTTGACCTACAAGGGACCTCTGCTGAACTGAGAACAAGTCTCCACAACCAAACACAGACACAGAGAATGTCATTTACCTCTAGAATCTGATCACCAGCCCAAAGTCTGCCATCTCGGGCTGCTGCTCCTTCTTCATAAACTTCATGGATCACTATGGCGTCCTGTGGGAAGAAGGCAGTGGCATGAACCCTGCTCTCCAAACACCCCCAAACTGGCCACCATGACCCACCCCACACTCCCCACCAGCTCCACAGTTAAAAATACAGCACTGCAAGTCAGGAGAAGCAAGAGTGTAACACAGGTTTTTAAAATTTTCAGTGTTTTGGGATAAGAAAGTGACTCCTGTAATCAAAAGCTGGGATAAAGGTACAAAGGATTTTGTTCCCCAGTTCAGGGTAGTCTTGTCTAGAGCTTCTTCCATCATTTTGATACATTGGCATCAGCAGCACGTGAACTCAGTGTGAACTGTAGTATTAATATCGTCTACTTTTAATGATATTATTTAAAACCAGATTCTTTGGAGCTATGAATATTTTTAGGGATTTGGCATAGACCTCGGCTTTAAACAAGAGCTGAATGCCTTGTGGTAAATAGCACTGGTTAAATCTGTAAGAAATGAAATCCAGAAGAAAGGAACAATGGCAAATGTTAGTTTATTACTGAGGTTGGAAAATGTAGGCAGTGGCAGATGTAGCTTCAGGGAAGGTTTCAGTGATTTAATCTTATTGCCAGCAATAGATGTCCCCAAAGAAAAAGCATTACAAAGAACATACTGTTCTCTTGCTGGTGCTTTCCCTTTGAATTGTTCTGGTTTGTTTGTTCCTTTTTTTTTTTTTTCCTTCTTTTTCCTTAAAAAAAAATATAGGTGAACGTCCTGCTATAGTGCTTCAGCTTGCAGGATGGGATGCTCCTTTTTGGGTGCAAAACCTGCTCCTGTCCTGAGCAGCACCAGCAAACCCTCGGCCCCAGAGCTGAGCCACCAGCGCTGACCCTGGGCAAGCACGTGGTGATTTTTAATTACACACGTATGTTTGGAAGGAAGAAACAGGAAAGCCTTATAAATATGACTGTTTAGACCTTGAGAATATGGAACATATAAGTGAAATAGAATTGAAAGCAAGTTTCCATGTCTGAGATGCCGAGCCTCTGTTACTGAACAACAGAGAAACAACAGTGTGGCCAGCTGAAGGTAATCCCCTTTTGATTAAACAATGCCCTTCTCCTCACCAAGAGTCCAAGGGTCAGAGCAGACCCTAGCAGCTTGGCAAGAGGGGTCCAAAGAGTAGTTTTTAGGGTTTAAAATATAACATAGTATGGTAATGTAGTGATTCTTATAGGCTATATGTAAATGCTATAGGATTTGTATCTTGTACTACATTGTTAGTGTAAATCAGAATATTCAGGATAGAAGAAGATTTAATGCATTGTAATGGGAACTTTACTCTCTTACTTTACTCTCTTACTCCTGCTCTTTACTCTTACTCTTTACTCTTGCTCTCACTCTCTTACTGTCTTACTTTTGCTCTTTCTCCTGCTTTTTGCTCTTGCTCTTGTACTTACTCTCTTACTCTACCCTTCTCTCTCTGGGTCCTGCTCCGAGCTGTGACTGGCAGCTCTTAGCAGGACATCTCTACCCAGGCCCTGTGTAACAAACCTCATGCTCCAAGACCAGCCTGGATTCCAGAGACCTCTCGTCTCCGTTTGTCCCATCACGGACCGCCCGCAGTGCCACACACGTAGGTTCTGGATAACCCAATCTCAAACACAGAGCTGCTGCTGTGAAGCCCCTCACCAACAGGATGTGCAATCCAAAGAGGATTAGGATTTCCCACAGTGCTCCCAAGAAAGGCTGGTGAGGTTGGAGCGTGCGAGCCCCGTTGTGCGATGGCTCCTCGGAGCAGGGGCAGGGAATTGCTGCTGGGGTGGGAAAAGGTCCCTCCAAGTTTGGAGAACACTGCTGGACACATCTCTCATCACCAATTCACCCCCTGCTGCTCCATCATCCTTTCCCAGCACAAGAAACAAAACTCAAATGCCCTTCAGGTGACGCTCAGATCACAGCACTGAGAGCACTTTCATTCCCACTACGGCTGATTTAATGATGGGGATTTGCTGGAGCACAGCACCACTGCCACAGGTTCCCTCTGATCCATGGACATCAGCTCCTGAAAAAAGCCTGGAGGATTGCAACCACAAATGGATTACAGCTGATACAAGAGTTCCAGATGGGGGAAAAAGAGATTTCAATCTGCATAAATGAAGGGGAAACACTATGAGCCGTGTACCAAGTAATTAAGAAAATTAAAAGAGTGGTTTGATTAAAAAATAAAGTAAAATATAGATATATACATATACCCCTGGCAACTGCAGGGTTTTTTTGCAGTAACTGAAGCAACAAATACTAACAGAATAGAGCAACACAGGCACGTCCATCTTCTCCCTGTGTGGGGTTTGGGTTGTTGTGGGTTGGTTTGGGGTGGAGGTATTTTTTACCTTTGTTTTACAAATGATGGTGTTACTCCAAAGCAATGCAAGGGACTTCAGCCTGGAAGAAGTGGCCAATGAGAGAACACAAAATATTGACCAGCTTGTTAAGGCAGCATCATTCACCTGGGACACAGCAGGGCAGTGGATGACCAGGAGGTTTGGTAGAAAACTGGCAGTGTGAACATGGAATAGCACACTGGGCACGTACACAGGATGGTCAAATTAAACCTTTCCAGACTGGATTTAATCTCATATTTCCTAACCTCTGAGCAAGGACCTTTCAATCACATTTCTCTAAGTTTGTTTTCCATCTGTGGCTGCTTTTAAAACATCCACCAACCTGGAGTTAGCAGCTTTTCCCAGCGCTGCTTTATTAAATGTAGAACTGCACATACCAAAGGCTCAGACCCAGGAACCACCGAGTGTTATCAGTTTGGATAATCTGCATCATCTATTTGAAAAGGCAACACTTCGGTGTTACACTGTGGTTCCTGCATGTGTGAGAAGCCAGGCCCAGGACTAAAAATACATATGGCATGAAAAGGTTCATTCCTGCTCGCTCTGTGCCTACCCTGCAGAAGGAAACATCTCGCTGACCTGCCAAAACACTGTTTTTCTTAAGCAGGGTTTCTTTTAAAGTAGTGCAGCTGAACCAGGCTTATCATATTGATTAAAAACAGAACAGAGCAACGTGTCCATGATGCACTGTAAAGATTTCTAAATAGTCCATAAGCATAAATGACAGTTTTAGTTTTCCTTAGCTTATGAACCATGGCAAACATCTCTCTCCTCTGATACTCCTGGGATCAGCTCAAAGTACTTAACCCAGAAGTAATTTTTTTCCACTGGATCTAGTGGGATCTGGATAAGACTCCGTTAGTTTTGATCATCCATGACAAATCACTAAAACCAAACTACCGATGTTAGTGAACATTTTTAATCATATCAATATTTTAAAGGAGTTTATGCAGTGATGAGATGTCATACTCCAGCCATCTAACCAAGCCCCAAGCTGTAATGACTCTATCAACAGGCATGGATTGAAGCTGGAATACCCCTCTCACTCCCTCAGAAAAAAACCACAGAATCTAGTATGACTTAAACAATACATTTATTTAAAGGATAGCTTTTGATTTCTGGACATCTGCAGCTCCTGTTCAAATTAAATGTGTGCTTGAGATCAAAGCCTACAGAGCTCAAAATCAATCAGTCAAGAGGGATGAAGAGAAAGTGGTGTCAATGTTCAGCTAGAGGTTGTGAATTCATGGTGGCTCTGGACAGATTTTCCCATCCCTCCCCACCTCCTTTCACCACCAGTTTCATACACATTATGGCTCTCCATGGTCGAGCTTGGCAGAGTCGCAAAAACTCTTCGTGCAGAAAGGGAAATAAAAACACTCCCCTATCAAGAACACACTTGTTTAAAAAAAGATACCCAGCTGCTGAAAGCACATACTTCATAAAGTTTACAAATCCATTCAACAAACTGGGGCTTTAATCTTTGTATATTTTGACAAAGAACAGTCTGGGACCATTACACAAATGGGGAATTAATGCAGAGCTGAGCAGCTCTTGCCCGGGATGGAAGGATGAGGAACACGAGCCGGGCCATGCAAGCAGTTCTTTCTCCATGCTAAACAAAGTCCACGCTGGCAGGTGTAAACTGAGACTGTCCAACCATGAAAACACTGAAAGAAAGGCAGATGTGAAGGGAATTTCTCTGCTACTGCTGAGGTTACCACCCTGGGCTCAAATGTGTTTGCACTGAAGGGCCTGCAGCCCAAGGAAATGAAGCTGAATGCACTGGGACAGCACTGCATGGCCACAAAAATCACCTGCAAGCCAGAATGGCTCCTGAACATGGCAAGAGCACAGCTGGATGGGATATGATGTGCCCCAAGCCTGTTAAGAAGCAGAAATGGTCACCAAACCTGCCAAAAGGAGAAGGTATTTTGTAGGGTTCGGACTGGAGCTGTGGGACAGCTGCACCCCTCACCAGCAGGGCATTGCTCTGACTGAGAATATCACTGGGACTGCACAGCTGTGGAGCAAAGGGAAGGCACAGGAGTGACAAAATGAGGGTTTGGATGTGGAAGTAAAGGCAGAGAGGCAGGAGGAGCTCATGGAGCTTCTTGGTCAAAACCTCAAAGAGCGAAGTTGGTGCAGAGTGAACAATAAACAGTGAGGGCAAGGTGCCTGACAGAAATTAGCATCCCACCTCTGGAAAATAAAGCTGGTACCATGTGCACAGCATGATCTGCACTGCACTGCCCTTCATCTGAGGAGGGGAAGAACCCTGAACTCCCAGGGAGCTGGATCTCAACTCCCCGCCACCCCCCCCAGGCTGTGGATATTTTTCTGCTTGATTTGTAATGATTCAGAGACCCGTGAGGGGAAGAATATCACACTCAGCCCTCAGCAAAGGGCACAAACAGACATGTTAACTCTGAGAATTAAATTCAGTCAGATTGACAGCTTAATCTTTGTATCTTAAATATCAAGAACTGGTATGGCAGAGACCCCAGGCAAGGACCACAGAGCACTGCCCTGAGTGAGCCTTTGGGAGGAAGGTGGTGAAGTCAGCATCCTATTCAGGAAAATCACTGACCAAATGACCCTTAAAAGCCTGCAGGAGCATAAACCATGGTGAGAAAGCCTCACAAGCTGCTGGCTTTAGGCTTGGGCTGCTCACATGTTCTCTGCAAGTTTACAGCTCCTGAGCCAGTCTCTCCAGTGTTTCTTTTCCACTGTGCAGCTGCTCCTCAGCAGGACAAGAAGCAGTTTTCAACTGAAAAGCCACTGCAAAACAGCCCCCAGGCTGTTACTGGGAATGCTGGGAATAGAGGGTGAGGGAGGAATAGGACACAAGACATGCAGGAGGCACAAATATTAAGTACCAAGGGTATTTTGATGAAGTTGTATCCTGTGATGGATCAGTGTGCAAAAGAGGTGATTTCAAAAGAAGCGGAGCAGAGAAATCTCCATGTTCCTGGTGTTGGCTGGACTTGGCAAGTAGAAAAGGTCCAGATTGTGGTAAAGAGTCTTCCTGCACAGCCCTGCACTACTGCGAGTCCTGCTGCTTTAACTGAGCTGAACTTTGCTTGGGGGTTTGTCTTTGCTGAGCTGTTTCAGTCCACGAGCTCCAGCCATTACTTGGACAGGATCAAAGGCACCTGGCAGAGGGAAGGTGAAGCACTCCCCACTGAGGACTGCACTAACCAGCACAGAACAACTGGGAATGAACCCTACCAGCAACCATAACCACATATCTGGTGTAGGGAATGAAGCTTTCTGCATGGATCAGAGCACTTTCTCCTGAGGAAGACAAAAAGTAAACTACATATAAAACCACGCTCTGGAAAAGATGTTTTTCTGATTTAGTTGACAAGTTGTGTTTTCCTAAGCTAACGTTACACATTTCCAACTAATTTCCTACAGAGCTACAAATGTTACACTAAATTAGCATTGTTAAGGATAATAACACTGCAAGGGGTTTTGCTGACTGCAGCATCAGGGATTTATCTCCTTCCCAGGGCAAGCACAATACTGTTAGTTATTTCCTTTTCAACTTCTACAACACTTTGTCCAGAGCAGTAAAATTGTAAAAATTTCATTTTTACAGGCTGGTTCCCAGATAGAAGCAGAAATCAACTGGTTGCACAGTGAGTTTCACTGAAGAATTAACCCCACACAGGAATCTCTCAGTAGTTAAAATAAACTCAGCTGCTGGTTACTTGTAGGCAGAGGAAATGACAACAGTTATGTTATGATCTCTGACCTTCCATTTGCAGATCCAAATGGAATCTCCAAGATAACTTTCCAGCAAGGGAGGGTGGAGGTCAAGCCCAAGCAAACCACCTGACTTCTCAGAGGGGTTTATCTCGTGCAAATGCCTCCTTCTGGCACCACAGGATTTTGCCATTGCTGGCGCTCACAAACCATTAGCAGGCACCCCAAATCCTAAGCCAAACACTACTGCAGTAAAACAGGCTGCAGAATGTAAAAATCTATTACTGTGTTAATGCAGAAATGCTTCACAGTGCACGAGACCCAGAAACTGCCCAGCTCAAGGTCAAAACAAAAGGTCTGTTTCCCATTTAAGAACAAGCCCTTGCAAGAGATGGTGTTCACTTGCCAACTTTCATAAAAAAGATTAATCCACAATATCAATATGAATATAATTTTTCATACTAAAATACAGATTTATTTTAAGGAAGTGGATAGTATTTGTATTACATTTTATAGGCCCCTATAGTTACATCTGGTCCTTATTTATTTAAATTTTATTCAGCTTGCATAATATTTTTGCTTACAGTTATATTCTCTAAGATCAGAAAAGCTAAAACCTGAAAATTCAATGGCACTATTCATTAACATTCCTTCGCTCTGCAGTCATAGACATTTGCAAGCTCTCCTTTGATTCTGAAATAATAAAACTAAGGTAATAAGATGTTTAGTGTAAAAATATATGACTTAAGTCAGAATGATAGAAAGAGCTATGTTCCTGTGAATCACATGCCAAAGCAAACCAAAGTTTTTCAAAAAGTATACATGCTCATTTTAGAGGGAATAATAAAACACAGAATGACATATTAAAACCTTAACTCTCTCACTCTCATTATTTTATTAAGTTACCAAAAAAAAAGAAAAAAAGAGAGTTTGCAGCGTACAGAGCACAGCACAGGTTATAAAGAATGCATGAGGTCCTGGATGTGTGTGACACAGGAAGCCAAAAGCCAGGGGTTTCACCCAGCAGCAGCCAGGATCCTCCTGAAGCCCATCCTGACAGGTCCTGCTGCTTTTGTATATTGTTAGCCTAAATTTTATGGTTGATTTACATTCCTGGAAGACATCAGCTCCTTCAAGCAAGGCCCTGCTATGCAAGCAAGCCCTACCATCAGCTAAACCCTTGCCAAAGACCCATCAAAGACATGATTTGCAAAACTTACTGCCCTAATTCCCTTTTGTGACAAGTCATGTACAAAGCAGCTTGGGTTGGTCATGCTCCTGCAAGCCAGCCTCCTCCTGGAATGATGATGAATCCACCAAATCCACTTCAGCATTATCCAAGCAGGAGTCAAAGCCATCCCTCACAATTTCAGGCTAACTGCATTTACCACCCTGTCATTAAATTGCCTTCTGCTTTATGAGTGTGGGCAGGGGTTTAGGGGGAATTGCATTTTTCCCCTCTCCCAGCCACAGACCCTCCCTCTGCAATACCCAAGCCACGATTAAAAACTCAGGGCTGCCATCCCCCCTTTTTCATTCCATTGTTCCATTCATTGTGTGGGGGATTTAACAGCAGAAATCTCACTTTCCTTCCCAGCAGCAGCAGCAGCATCTACAGCCCACATACTGCTGGAACCTCCCCAGAGGTCAATATTTCCCTTCTCATTTGTAGTTACAAGGTGAGCACGTTTCACTAGAACACTCCCAGTCCTAGCTGCACTGGGTGTCTGTCTGTGCAGTCACTCAGATGTTGTCTGTCTATACCTGATAAAGATATTTTTGCCTGGATTTAAATAGAACTGAAGTGGGGATGAGAGCTCAGCCAAGGGAGAACCTGCTCAGTAACCATCACCAGAGCCCTCGTGCTCAGGTAGGTCCCCACTGCTGACAGACTGCAGCAGGGCACAAAGCAGAGCTCTAGGCTGGGCTTTGGAGCAGGAACAGCCTGGTTTTGGCAGCACAGAGCCCTCACAGGGTAATTATCCCTCACAGGGTAATTATCTCTCGCAGCTCCAGGGGCAAACACCGGGGCTGGAACAGCTGCAGCTTCAAGTCACAGTTTTCCTGATTATTCCCTTGCCCTTCCTTAACAGATGGGGTTTATTCAAGGGATGACTCACCTGGACTGACAGAATGAATCTAAATATTCTTCTGTCAAACTGCATCCCACCCTCAGGAAGCTCCCCAGAAAACCACTGGGCTAACCCAGGTGATCAGGGAAGCTTTTTGCTCCCCAGCTCCAGAGTCACCAGCTCTCACCAACTCCTGTTAGCTGAGCTAACAGGAATATTCTCTTATTTTTTGTGTTCCAGTTCCCTGGCTTTGTGGATCACTTTATTTTACAGATGGAGTACCTTGAAGTTTGTTAATTGCCTTAAAAATGCTTTTTATTAAAGTCAGCTGAAAGCAAAAGTACAAAAAGAAAATTTACCACATTCAAAGCAGACAACCCAGTATAAAAAGCCCTGCATAAGAGGTTTGATGTTGTTTACAACAAAAACCACAGAGGATGAAGTATATTTTTCTTCCTTTCTGGGTAAGGCTGAGATTATGACCACCCCCTACCCCACCTCCAGAGAGCCCTAAGTTACAGACCCTGCAATCTTCTTTTTTATCAGAGGTGCCTCTTCAGCAATTAGCCGAAGTGATTTCCAGCCCCAGCTGAGCCTCTGAGCCCTCCTCCCTCCCAGGTTCTCCAACCCTGCCTGGAGGAACATCCCCAAACCACCCTTGAAACTGCTGAATGCCCTCTGGCATGTCTGAGTGTCTTAATCACCCAGGCAGCAAAGCCAGAGTCAATAACTACCAGTAATCAACTCGACCATCACTAAATTACTCAGCTGGCAGCAGAGCTGTGCCCCCACCCTGCAAAGAAAATGTTTGTATCTTAGAGCAGTGCCTCTTCCCTGTGCTGCCAGCAATCAAATCCCTGAAAATTGACTATCCTGGATTACAGAAAATCATTGCAAATTGTTAATTGGGTGAGATGTGGCAGCATTCACCCACTCTGGGGTGATAATGGGTTGGGATTTCAGAGAATCATGGGCTGGTTTGGGTTGGGAGGGACCTCAGAGCCAATCTCATTCCATCTCCTGCCATGGGACACCTTCCACCAGGCCAGGTTGATCTAAGCCTTGCTCAACACCCACACCTCTCTGGACTAAGCCCACATCCCATCTGGATGAGTACAATTTAAGCCAATTCCCTGATGCCCTGTTCTCTGAGGATTTAGGATGAGAATCTCACAGGTGTCCTGGGGAGCAGCGTGAGATCCTCAAACCTTATTTTGGGGATGCTTCTGAAAACACTTCTTTTCTTTCCCCCTGTTTTAAATTCCCACTCTGAGGTTACTTTTACAAGTTTGATTGTACTACAACCAAAAAAAAAAAAAAAAGTAAAAATCACAAACTGAAAGCCCTGTGCTTCAGCCAGCTGCACTCTGCACTTTAATTGCTTTAAAGCAGAGGCCATGTGTTGTGTTCTCTCAGGGGTACGTGGGAAGGTGAAATGAAAGTGAGTGAAGAAAAAAAACACTTTATAAAAAATCAGCACTTAGAGGGAAATGAAATAGAACTGCTCCAGAGCAGTCTGAAGATCAACAACATGGAAACAACTCTCAAGGACAACCCTTCCTTGCCCATGCCTTCCCTGCAAGCACATCTGTCCAGCTGCTGCTCCCCAAGCACAGAGCCCCAGCCCTGGTTTCTAATTCATCACTGGAAAGGGTTTGGAGTTTAAGGGGATGGACATCTCCTCACCAAAAAACATTTCACAGGGGTTAAGACATCACTTTCCAACCTCCTGAACAAATTAACCTCCCTGCTCACAGGCTGTATTTTTCAAGTCTCTACTTGGTGATTCCTGATGAGATTCCTGAGGTTATGGCTTAAAAGTTGCACTCTATATTTCATTTTGAAGCAGCCTGTCCCTGGCTGCCAGATTTATTATTCCAAAAGCTGGGCCTGTACATCTTGTGCTCAAGTAAGATATAAAATATTCTGAGAGAGCTTTCCCATCCCATGTGAGCTGCTGTTGAGTACCCTCAGCTCAGCATTTTTAGATCAAGAGCATTTTAGTACAACATGGGTGAGGCCCTTACAGGCTTGCCACGTCCATTTTAGACTTGACTCATTCTGAGCAGCATTCCTGGCTTCCCCCACACTGATAAATTGCTTCTGAGGTCCCAGGAGCTGGGGGTCACGTCCTTCAGGGGTTTGCAGGCACTTCTGCTGAAGCCAATTACAGTTCATCCTAATTTCTCTGCACTCCAGCAACCAGTGTGTCTTGGACACAAAATTTCTGCCACACGAGACCTCCAGGACTGATGAACTCCTTTGATTTTGCCTTTTCTACAATACAAAAGATGTCCATCTGTGTAGCTGAGTTAAAACCAAATGACAGAGAGCAAGATCCATCACTCAGCTCCACAGACCTGTTTTGTTGTATTTTCTCTCTAAGCCATGAAACTCAGAAAGACAGAAACTTTCCAACAGCCCTGAGCAGTATTTGCTTCGACTCCTCATTATGTCACGTGAACTTCGATTCAACTCTTTACAAAACGTTTTCTGACTCCAGGGCAAAAGAAAAAAATAAAAAGGAAGGCATTAAAACAATTTGGAGAAGATCAGAAGCACAAAGCAGACAGAAATTTGGGAGGTTTTTGGGGAGGGGGTTGCAAGTGGAGGATCTTTAAGGTTTCCAGCCCAAACTCTTCCAGGATTCTGTGATCAGCTGTGGCCAGCTCTGAGCTCCTTGCCTTGAGGAGAAGGGTTTGCATGGGCTGCTTTGGAGATGGAAGTCATGGAGAATCCCAGAGAGGGTCTGTGCACATGGCAAATGATCAGGTTAGGCTGTGGTTTCCCAAAAGCACCTTGTTTCCTATGAAACACCATGCCTTGCCTTTCAATGAGCAGATTCAGAATTATGAAAAGAAACAGGGACTCATTTTGGGTAAGTCCTGTAAGTTGAGGATCTGAAAAGTGGGGAGTTGGACCTCCCTCCCTTCATGGTTTCAGTTACTGCACTCCAGTGCATAGACTTTTAAAATCAACTCCTAGGAGGACACTTTAATGAATAAACTAATGAAAGCATAATACTTAACCAAAACCATTTACTCAATTCAAAGAATAAAACCCTTTGCATTTTTCTCATCTGCTCTGTATAGCAGTTATTTACAATTTTCATTTATTTATATTAAAATCTCATTAAAGACACACACCATATTGCATCTGACTGACTGCCATGTATTATTTCCAAATTCCAGTTAAATGAAAAAGCAGGGAGATGACTAACATGGAGCAATTTATTTGAATTTACTCAACACTGAGGAGCTTGACAAAAAAAAGGGGGACTGGGGACAAAACTGTGCATGGCTGGAAAGAGTGAAAACTAATCCAGCTCCATCTCCATGGGAAACAGAGCAAGTCATCCCAGCTCTACATAAACTGGAGAATGGGATAAATGGGACCAAAACCTGAACTTTTTCCAATTTCAGCTTTAATGCTGTAAAAGATCCAGCCCACACTCTGCAAAACAAAACTTTCTTTTTCCTTTTGACTTCCTTTCTTCTTTCCTTTCAATTTTTTTCCTTCTTTTTTTTAATTTTTTTTATTTTTTGCTCTAGAAGTAGGCTACTACATTGCAACTGTCTGTACCTGCTGACACTCACTGCACTTTGATGCTTAATGATGCACCACTGTGATATTTTGGGGAAAAACTCCATGTACCAGAGCAGTTCCACTGCCTGAAGAGTCTCTGTGTCAGGGAATTCAGGAGAACCCAGCAAAGACACCTCTGCAACAGACTTGTTTACTGAAAGAACTGAATTTGACATTTAAAAAACCCCAATCTGGCTTCTCTTACACTGCAGGAAAGCACCTCTCAAATGGGAAGTGGAGAGGAGACAGCAAGAGCAGAGGCAGAGAGGGTTTAGCATCACTAATTTGCTGAGCTCACGCTTGAACTGATACATTTTAATTCATCTTAAGATAATTTTTTTTTAAAAACCAACATATCCAGGAGGCAGATTAAGCCAAAAGACACAGAAGGCAATAAAAGATTACCTTTGGTTTACCTCTGTTCTGCAAGGGCTTTTGCTGGCAGGCAGATAAATCACAGTTTGTTTAAACAGCTACTGAGCATTTCTGCTCTCAAGACAGAGGTGTTCTCCTTGCTGAGACAGCCCCACCTCTGCAACATTAATTTCTAGCCCAGCCATTCCAGCTCCTGATTCACAATGGTTAAATAAAAAGAAAACACATTTGCAGCCTCTGACCACAGCAGAAAAACCACTGGAACCCAAACAATTTAAACAGGAGCATCATCTGACCTGACACAAGGCAAAATTACCAATTCCTTACTGGAGGTTACAGTTGGCTTGTCCTCCCTGTCTTCAAGAATTTATGAGAGCAATTACACATTAAGAACATTATTATTTTCCATGTTTTCTGTCTTTGTCTGCAGCAAACACTGGAACTCACCAGGGGAGTGTCTTTGCCCCCGACGATGCTGAGCCCGAGGCCTGAGCGACCCTTGGAGATCTCTATGGTCATCTCCTGCCCTGGAATTATGGCACAAGTTGCTGGATCCACAGGCAGTGGAGGTGGGAAGACACCTGAGAACATCAAAAGGGCAAGAAATAAGTCACACAACACAATAAGAAAATGAGAGCCACCAAAGGAATGGTGAGACAACAGCTAATTAAGATTTTTTTTTTTTTTTGCTCTTCACCTTCATGAAATTGAACTAGAGGACCACTCTGAGTCACTTCTGAAGTCTCTAAACCAGAGTGACTTGAATTCTAGGAGTAAATGCTCCCAGTAAAAGCCTGTGGGGACATCTAATTCAGTTTTATCCTCTACAATTCAGATAATGATGGAAAGGGGTACTCCTTTCAGGCCAGATAAGGCCATACTCCAGCACCATGGAAGGAACAGCATGTCCCAAATTGTTTTTCCTTCTATTTAGATTGAAAACAAGACCATCTTTGTATGTAAAAGTCAAGAAAACTAAGTGAAGACACCTTCAGGCTCTCAAAAATTGTGACAGGAGAGAAAAATACAAACAAATACAAATACAAAGTTACAAAACAACTTAGAATAGGTCATTGGATGTTCAAAGAAACAAAACCTCAGCAAAAGTTATCTGTAAAACAAAATGAAAACGTCCATCTTGGGTTAGGGAACTAAAACCACAGGATATTGTGGCAAAATCACTGGTTCCTACCACGGCTGGTGACTTCTGCTTCTGCAGAAAGGTGAGGAGGTGCTGGCTCCAGGGGAATCTCCTGGGAGCTCACTGGGGCTTTTGTGGAAGATTTGGGCTGTTTGATCTGGCTGAGGACCTAAAAGCAAAGCAGAAGCAAGAGACATCAGTTCTCAGTCACCAATGTATGGTGAGGTCATTGTCACCAGCTGCTGATTATTGTGCCTCACGAAATCCTCTAAACCAATGCAAGGAAAACAAGCAATTGCCACACATTTAAAGAGGAGCCAGTAATTTTTTTACCTTTCCATCAAGAAAAGTATTTTAATGTCTTCCCAGTTAATCCCTTCCCCCCATGAATCACTCAATCTTTAACCAAATCAAGCCCTCAGAACCCTCCCTTTCTGGTTAACACAAACATTTTCCTAAACACACGTACATTTTCTGGGAGCTGCTCCTCTGTCTCCTGCTGCTCTGCCACCACTGGTGTGTCAGCTTTACATTTCACATCCTAAAAAAAATCAAAAAAGAAAGCGAGGTGTATTGAAAATGTCTTGTTAGCTTCAATAAAATATCCTCCAAAACTCAGAATGATGATTCTAGGGAAATACAGGGATGTTTTGGAGGGACAGGACACAGGGAATGGTTTCCCACTGCCAGAGGGCAGGGATGGATGGGATGTTGGGCAGGAATTGTTCCCTGGGAGGGTGGAGAGGGGCTGGGATGGAATTTCCAGAGCAGCTGTGGCTGTCCCTGGATCCCTGGACGTGGCCAAGGCCAGGCTGGAACAACCTGGGACAGTGGAAGGTGTCCCTGCCGTTCCATGGATGGAATTTAAGGTCCCTCCCAACCCAAACCAGTCTGGGATTCCGTGATTCCTGCACGTAAGCCCATTTGTAGCACCAAGCAAAGCCCAAAACCTGAAAGAGGCAAAGCTGCTGTGAGCACAGGGAGCAGCAGGAGTTACTGAAATCCCACCCCTCAGTTCTGATGGGATTTTTGGGCAGGAGATTATCACACGTGCTCTGTATTGTTCCAGAGCTCTAGGAAGCTGTGGAATGACTGCGATGGCAATTCCCAAGCTGTGTGTAGGGACCCCTCAGTGCCCACAGCAGGGAAGGGGTTCCAGGTCATCTGTTCTCTCCTGCCCCTCCTTTGCTGGCTCTCCTAAATAAAGCAACTGCTTAAAATGCATCCTCCAGCCTCATTAAAAAGATCTCCAACAATGGTACTTCAGTCACTGGCTCCACTTGTAGCCTCATTTATTTCTCTACCTTTGCAATACACAAAAATGTATTTTTATCTCCTACTTCTACAACTGCTTCCAGACAGGTACAGTGCCCTCCCCTGTTAGCTCTTCACTAAACTTAGGCCACTTTGATCCAAGTAATAGTTATTTTTCTGATCCCATATTAAAAACCCCTGATAAACAGCCTAGTTTGCAGAAAAACTAAATACCAACTTCCAAGGATTACCTCAAATCTTTTTCAGATATTCAAAAGCTACTCTGCATCTCAGAAAGAATTTCTAATTAAGATGACAATTTCTACATTAAAAAAAAAGGTAAACAGAATTGTAGGTACCTCAGCTTGGAAATACTGGCCTTGTTTGCTGGAGTTTTATTACATTAAAAGATGCCAACCCCCACAGGATCTTTTTTTTTTTCCCTTGAATTTTTCTCCAAGCTTGCTGTAACTCTACAACTGCAACTATTATCCAAAAGGATAACAGGAAAAAAGATAAAGTGGTGATCTCATTGTATTATCAGAGGTGTCAGGGGAGAAATGGAAGACTGCTTTGTCATTTTCTGAGAGATTGTTTTAATGAGCAATGAAAAATTACTTCATACTTCCCTTTCTCATTGTGATATGTGACTAAAATCTGAAGCTTCATCTTGCACCACAAGTAAGCACCAGGCACCACCTTTACATCTCCCTGATCTTTTAACTGAGGCTGTGCTAGAGGTACCTGAACAAAATAAGCACCAAATACACTCAGCATTTGTCAAAAGCTTGCAGCCCAACTGGTTTAATCAAATTCAAGCCCCTCAACTCCATCCAAAAGCACTTTTATACAGCCCCTCCTCCTTGCTGGTGTTTCAAGGATGTGTTTTCTGTCTGTGGTGAAGACAGATTATTGCTCCAAGTTCAAGCCTTTAAAGGCAAATGAATCCATTCTCACAAACCATTTTCACTTTGTCAGATTAAATCTTCCAAGAGCATCTCAAAGCCCCCCCCCCCCACCAATTATTTTCCAAGGACACCTTATAGAAAACCAGATTTCTTCAACCCTCAGAAAGCCAGGACCTTCCAGGAGGCCACCTCAAACCTCAGCTAACAAACACACAGACTGTGCCTAACACTTCCACTGGCTCCAGCTCAGAAACAAAGTTGTTTTCCTTCCCCCTTTCTTATCATCCAAGCCTACAATGATGTCCATTATACAACTTTATAGCTTTTAAAGTGATGAAGTGACAACAAAGGGTATGTTGTGAGAGGCTGACAAATTTATCAGCAACAGATGAATAGAGAATGATGTGAATTTTTTAACTTTCCTTTTATTATAGCTGTCACTTGGTGAGACATCCTGCCCATGCTTTGAGCTGTACATACTTGTGGAAGATCTCTGCTGATAAGCACATACTTTTTATTTACTCAGTGAACTTGATCTTACTTGTTGACTTTTACATTCCTGATTTCTCCTGACACGTGACTGAGAAATTCAGCAACAATGGTGAGGCAGCACCGAGGCTCTGGTAGCAACATCGTGCTGTGAAAAACAAGGCACTGTTTTCTTTTGCTTCCCCAGTCACTGGAAAACTGCAAGACCAATCTCCCTTCCCAAAACCACCAATTTCTGTTGTGCTGCACTGCAGAGTCAAAGTCTTGATGCCAGCTGTGCCTACAAACCCACCCCCTTTGGGCCAGAACCACCAGCACTCTCCCAAAACTGAGATCCACTCAGAAGTATTTCCCATTTAGTTTTAAAGTCCTGATGGTAAGAACACTCTGAAATTATGAAACTGGCTTTTGCCATTATTTCTCATCTATTTATACCCCTAAACCAAGGGCTGGCCCAACTGAAGGCATTATGGAATGAGCAGTTGGGTCTACAGGAATTCCAATACTTTCCTAAGTGTAGGCCTTTGCCTTCTTTTACTTCTCTGCCATTGCTCTCTTTTGGACAACTCTTTTTCTTTCTTTCTTTTCTTTTACCTTTCAACTTGTGCCCTTTGGCTCCACAGTTCCCTTCTTTCTTGCTCCAAGTCTGAAAAGAAGCTGCCAATATATTCTGGGTTTCCTGTGGTTCCAAAGGCATCTTCCCTCCACACTTACCTTGGATTGCTGCAATTTCTTTTTCCCATTAAATTCAGCCCTCCTCTAACACCACTCAAAGAGCTGCACAGCACCATAGCCTACACCAAAAGTTCACTTTTGTGTAAAATATTTTATGTATTTTTATCTGCTTCGGTCTTTGAGCAATTTCTTGTATTACCTTGCAATCCCTCTACAATTTCCTGCCAAGTTGAGCAAGAACTCCAATAAAACCAGGTGAGTGACACCTGCAAATACATCCAGGGAAACTCTGATTCATTTATATTCCAGCCCATCAGAGGAATCTGCACTGGGCTACCAAATAGCAATAACTCAACCTTTTAGTAATCCATTAGGGACATAAATCAATCCATGGGTGATTAATTCTGATGCTTGAATAGCACATAACACTTCCTAAGTCTTGGAATTTGCAGACTCATTAATTAAATACTTACTAGCTACAGAGCATTATGTATATTCAATTTATATTTGCAAACCCCAAGACACTCCTTGCAAGAGACATGATGGAGCAGGAAAAAGACATCCAAGAGGAAAAATATGCAGAAATGTCAGGTTTCCTTAGCTGAGGACACACAGCAAGTCCTGCACTCCTTGAAACTGGAGCAGGCAGCAGAAAGACTCTCTCAGCAAATTTTGAGGTACCTCCAGCTTAGCCATGTTTAGTGTTTTCCATTTTAAACTTTTAACACAGCGTCCAAAAAGAAGAAATTAGAGCTGCACCCTGAAGGACTTTCAGATTCCTGATAATGCATGATCCTGACCTATCAAACAACAAAAAGCTCCATCTGTATCACTGAGAAGTTCAGTATTTATTACAGTGCACACTGACAGAACCACATTAAACCACAAGTTATGGCCTTAATGCAGAAATCAGAGAGCAACTCCATAGCTGTGTTATTCAGGAGGCACAACTGGATTATGATAATAGACATCTTGGCCTTAGAATTTATGAAGCTATGAATATAAATGAGAATATGATTTACAGACCAGGCTTTTCCCAAAGTTTGTCACACACGGATTGTCACACATGGAAACACAATCCCCTCACTCACCCACAACCCAAGAGAGGGCCAAAATGCTGCAGGAAAACTCTTATCTTGGTATTTTAACAAGTTTTACTGAGTGCTCAGTTCATGAAAACAGGCTGGGTATGTAAAGCTGAGTTTGATTCTGCTTTTACAGGTACTGGATATTATTTGACAATAATAATAATTGGAGTGTTGTTGCTGCAACACTCCAATAAAAAGGCAGAGAAAACCAATCAAGCCCAGTGAGCCTCCACATTCTGAACTCTAATCATCATTAAACATTGCCTTAAGTCACTCACAGCTTTGTTGGACTCCTCATCAGTCAAGCTTTTCATGACAACTTCCAAACTTGGGTCTTCCTCACCACTTGCAGGTTCAGTGCCACTGTGGTCCTGGGGGAAAGGATTGACAACAGCTTTTAAACAGAGGTCTGGGCCCCCCATAACAGCAAAACAGAAGAATTAGACAGTTTTACCCTTTTTTGTTGTTTTTTTGTTTAGACAAGGGGCAGTATGACAAGGTAGAGAGATCCACAATTAAAGCCAATATAATCCCAGGGTCAGGGGTGAATGAGGGGTGTAAGTCTGGGAGGGCAGACCTTGGTCTCGACTTGGCTGACAAAAAACACCACAAGATATTCCCAAAACTGCACTTAGGGGCAGCTCTGGGGCAGCTTTCAAGGCCAGACTAATCCCTGACAACTGTGAAAGCTGTGGACTTGGTTTGAAGAGCCTTTCTCCAGACCTCTGGCACGTGCTCAGCACCTTAAAGGAGTCCCAGTTTCCTTCGCACAGTCTGAACAACTTGGGAAAATCATGGAATGGTTTGGGTGGGAAGGGACCTTAAAGCTCATCCAGTGCCATCCCTTGCCATGGGCAAGGACACCTCCCACTGTCCCAGGCTGCTCCCAGCCCCAGTGTCCAGCCTGGCCTTGGGCACTGCCAGGGATCCAGGGGCAGCCACAGCTGCTCTGGGCACCCTGTGCCAGGGCCTCCCCACCCTCCCAGGGAACAATTCCTTCCCAAAATCCCATCCATCCCTGCCCTCTGGCAGTGGGGAGCCATTCCCTGTGTCCTGTCCCTCCATCCCTTGTCCCCAGTCCCTCTCCAGCTCTCCTGGAGCCCCTTCAGGCCCTGGAAGGGCTCTGAGCTCTCCCTGGATCCTTCTCCTCTCCAGGTGAGCACCCCCAGCTCTCCCAGCCTGGCTCCAGAGGGGCTCCAGCCCTGGGGCAGCTCTGTGGCTTTCTCTGGACTCTTTAAGCCTAGAAACAAAACTATTTCTGAATTTTCATTAGGCTTTTTTTTACATTTAAGTAAATGTGAACTCAAATGTCTCGACCACCACTCGAGTGGACAAAACACCTCTGTTCACTGTTGCAAAAAAATACCTCATTCTGTGGCTTTCTGGTGACTGAAATTTCTAAAAACGTATTTTACAGCAATTAATATTTAATACACTCTGTTTCTGGTGGTTTGCCCACAGTATCACACCACAACAGTCTTATCCTGTCCTGCAAGACTCTGATTTAAGGTGTATTTACTGTTTATCACTTTTCATGTAACAAAGATAAAGTGATAAGCTGCAGATAAAGAGATAAGATAAAGAGATAAGCAGAAGAAAACTAACACACTAATCCATTGTAACTGTGGCACCCTGATATTCCATTCCACCAGCCAGGCTGTTTAACGTGATCTGACAGGTTACATGTAGGGTGCATGTAACACATAATGTTAAATATTTATGTGGTATTTCAAAGATATTTGAAGATATAATTTCAAGATATAAGACTATTTTTTCTTTATTTAAAGACAGGAAGAGCTGCTAAAGAAAGCAATGTAAACTTCTGTATAACATCACTATATTTGGTTATGTTGACTTTATATAATAAAAAGATACCAGCTGGAAGTAAAAACCTGCATTTACTTATAAAACAAACATAATGTAAATAGTAAGAACTTGCCATTAATGCATGAAACTCAACCCACAAGCATCTACCTCTAAAGTCAAACAAAGACACACTCTGGTAGAGTCTAATTACAGCCATTTGACCCCAGTACAGAATGTGCCTCAACAAAGCTTTGTGCTTCATCCTGAAGGCACAAATATCAAACAAAGCTGGGAACAAATGCAGGTATTAAAGAGTCAACAGAAATAAAAGGAACTCTGTGAATTGTAAAGTAATTTATAAAGCACCAGCTGCACCTGGGACACACTGCTGGTGTGGAGGAGAGAAGGAAAAGCCAAAGCACTGTCCAAAAATGACTCAGATCCAAATAAAGCACGAGCAGCTCTTGCTCTGTACAGCACGAGGCCTGCAAGGAGGTGCCAGAATCTGGAAAACAACAGCAGGAGTGCAAACAGGAGATGCATCCAGCCTTACCTCCCATGGCCCCGTGCTGAGGGATCCCAGCCACGCTCATGGAAATGCCAGCAGTTCAATGCACATGAATTTATTGAGGCAAGACCAAACCCCAATTGAATTACAAAACATCTTTTGCTTTATTAGCTCGGATAGAAATAGGATTAAAAAGCAACAGCACGGCTAACCGTGTAGTTTATCTAGAAAATTTCGTTACACCATATTGAGATGTCAAAATGATAACGAGTGTGGGGACTGCAGGGATTCCTGGTGCACAGGGGAGCAATCAGTCTGCACTGGGGCTGAGGTAGCACCAAAAAAATCACAAAAAACACTGGCAACATTACCACACCGAGATTGTTTTTGCCCTGGGAGATTACTCCAGGCAAAACTGCCTCACCACAGCTACTCCGACCAGCTGAAAAAAGGAGCAGGACAGGAGGTGGCAAGGTTTTAATTTGGAGCCTTCTCTTCCTCCTGTACAGCAGTGCCCTGTTTCATACCTGCTGTTAATGCCATGCAGCTCTGGCAGAAACAACCAGATCAATAAAAAAGAGACAGGGCAAAATCAGCCCATTAGGCCCAGTCTCTACCCCAGGTTTAATCAGACAAGGTGCTCAAACTTATCAGGAGCTGCTAATTATGATTAATCTGTCCAATTTAGCAGTCTCTAATTAAAAAGAACAGCCCACAAAGCTTACCTCAATAGCAGAGTGGGAGCCTGAAGGCAGTGGGAAGGGAGTGACAGCCATCTGGTTGACTGCATCTTCACTTCTGCACAACAAAACAAACACCACGTTACACACCAAACCAGGGTGGGCAAACTTTTCCTTTGAGCTGGTTCTGCTCATAAAGAAATTACCCTTCATTAGCATGACAACTGTTTTTTACCAGAGTTGGAGCTTAGAAAATCACTTCATTTTTGCTCTGGCTCCTTGCTCCCCAACAGATCCCATCCCTCCCTGGGACCAGAGGAGGCTCATCTGGGACTCACTGACATCATGTCCTTTGGAAATCTAATTTTGTGTGGATTATCAGAGAATGCAGTTGGAGTTTATGGTCCCTACACATCCATAGATGTGCTCACACTTAGCCTATTTTAATGGTCTCTACATCTGTAAACTGCTTGTTTATAGTTTCACATTCACGTTACTGAAATACAATACCTGTTTTAATATAACAGATTGCTTTTTCTCTTTTTGTTCTTTTCTGCTGAGGTCTTTCCTAAAAGATTCAACGCAAAAACCTGGAAGAGATTTTATAAAATGCAGGGAGAAGAGGAGATGAGCACTGATTCTCCCTGCATGATATAAAGTGAATTATTCTTCCAAAATGCTTATGATGTACGGCATCTTTTTCTCTCTCTTTAAAACACCTCTGAAGCTGACATCTGATTACTTTGTTTTTTATTTAACAGCATTCTGCCTTGCTGATGTTTTTCCTTGACTGCCATTTAAACTGATTCGTTTTCTGGAATTAGCTCTGCATTTTTTTGGCCTCTGTAAAACAAAACCAGGTAACAGATGACTTCAGTGATATCATTTAAGGCAAATCACCACAGAATCACAGAACGGTTTGGGTGGGAAGGGACCTTAAAGCTCATCCAGTGCCACCCCTGCCATGGCAGGGACACTTTCCACTGTCCCAGGCTGCTCCAGCCTGGCCTTGGACACTCCCAGGGATCCAGGGCCAGCCACAGCTGCTCTGGGCACTCTGTGCCTCACCACTCTCACAGGGAGGAATTTCTACCCAAAATCCAATATAAATCCATCCCAGCCAGCTAAAAGCCATTCCTCCCTGTCCCATCACTCCATGCCTTTTCACAAAGCCCCTTCTCCAGCCTTTCTGCAGGAGGAATCTGTGATGCTGCTGCCTCACAGGTTCAGTTCTCAGATGAAAGGAAGTGACTTCTCATGGCTCTCCCAGGTTTGATTTCTGGTCCTCTTTACCACATTCCATGTTGCTGTGGCACGAGCAGAATTTTTTCCTCTTTAATTTCTGGAATAAACTATTAGACTACTATGTGTTTTAAACACATTTTTCTGGAAGTGCCTGAAAGAAAAAAGCCTCATTTTCCCCCTGAAGGGTTAAAAAACACATGGAGCTAGCATGTTCTGATCACTGAGAAATAACACTGTGAACCAACAGCTCTCAGCACAGCAGCAAACGGGAGCCACAGGCATTTGAAATGATAAATCCTGCAGGCAAAGGTTGCTGAATTCATTTACTTATCTTCCACCACACAGCCACACAATTCAAAGGAGCTGGCTGGGTGCTGCTCAGAGCTGTCCTGGCTCCCAGCCTCTCCTCCTGGCCCTGCTCAGAGCCTTGCAGGAGCGAGAGCCCAGCCTGGGAGTGGGCTCCTGGTGCTGCAGAGATGCAGGGCCAGGACAGGAATGCAACCAAGCCCATGAATTTCATCAGCATTTCACAATTTCCAAGTGCATTTTACCCCCCGGGGCATATTGGGCAAGGATGTTTTCCCTGCTCTTATCTTCGTGAGACATCGATCTCATTAGGGTTGGTGCTTTTCTAACCTACAGGAATAAATCAGCACAGGAGAGGCCCAGTGATTTTGTGATTTTTTTTCCCTTGACTGCAGAGGTTTTCCTGACAATAGTTTATGTGAAGTACAATCAGCATGAAACTCAACCCCACTCTGCAGTTCACAATGCAGGCTGCATGCTGTGCAATTAGGAGCAAACATGGAAATAAAGAGGAATACATATATATGAGCTTTTGTAAGAAATACCCTAAAAAATTGCTAGACAGAAGCTTCATGACAAACTGAGGTGTAATTAATTATCCAAACTAGTTTTCACTTCATGCACAAACACCTTTGTATTTTTTTCCATCAGTGGGAAAAAAACATCTTTATGCGGCTTTAAGTGGATGGCCATTTTTATTCCAAGCAATAAAAAAACACTTATGGTAATTCCTCTGGGGGAGAAAAATGCAAAAATATAAAAAACCCCAAGGTTACACAGTGTCACAACTAGTAATCTCCCCCTGCTAGGACTCGTACATATTTAAATACTTTAATGCTGCTTCAAAGGAGAATGCTTCAAAGCAGAATCAAAGTGGGAATATATTTTAAAGTGACAGATCTAATAATAAATTGCTGTTTCTGTTCTCCACTTCCACAAGTGTCCTCAACTAAAATGTGAATTTATTTATGACTAAAAGGAGCAATCATTTTCTTTTGATGCAGGGGCAGACATCTTAGAAGTCTGAACATCATATTCAAATTACAGTGACTGCAGATGAGCATTCAACATATTTGCCAATAGCTGCTCCAGAACCACCTCCAAAAAAGCTGTTCCCAGTTGCTGGTGCTCAATCTTACTCAGGGTTAAGGTGTCTGAACCTTCACACTCAACATAAAGGCTTCATTCTTTACTACATTTTACTTTCTAGTCTAAACAGGACCCCTGGGACATTCCCCATCCTGTCTTGTAGACCAAAAAATAAAACTCCTGATGTTTTGCTCCATCCTGCACCTTTGCAGCTTAAGCAAAGACAAAGACATTTATTACTGACTTAAATACCACAAGAACTTGGTACAAAAGAAGCCTAAAGAGAGCCAGATGCAAATTTAAACCCAAAGGGAGCCCCCATTCCATGCTGCAGGCAGGAAGCCTAAAGGGAAGCTGAAGTTGGGTGCTGTAAGACAAAACCAAGAGAAATCCCAAACCAGACCCACTCAGAGCACCTAAATGAGCTAATTCATCACAGGACACACTGAATTGCTCTCTGGGGGCTCCTGACAACTTCTGACTCATCACAGACCTCCAGATGTCCTCTGGATGTCTAAACCAAGGGAGAAGAACCTCCTGCCAAAATACCTGCAGCCATCAACACTGAGAGAGCATCCGACAACAGCTTTGCAAGGGGCTGTGGATGCTTTTTTTGTGGGAATACATCAAGAACCAGAAGAAAAACCCAACAGCTTTGTATGAAGTGACACAAAATCTTAGCTAGAACAGAGCTGTGGAACAAGGGAATAAATGCTTCCTCTGTAAGGTGACACCAGGATATAAAGTCCTGCAGATTACTGAAAGCTTGTATTGTCCACATCCTGCTTGTAAAGTTAAAATAAAAAAGACCCAACAAAACAACAAATCAGGATCTTGTATTTTCTCATCTTTGTCTTCCCTCTAGAAGCTCCTTTGGAAAAGAGGAGCTGCAGGAGCTGAGCAGACACACTGGGTTTCTCCCCCAGCTGGGGCAAGGCAGGACCTTTGTGCTGTGCATCTTCTTCCTGAAAAAATCTCTCCCACAGCAGCAAGAACAGTCTTGTTCTGCACTTCCTCTCCATCCACTCCCAATTACATGGGAGCCACAGGCACACAGGTATTTTAAATGAACAACTAATGTTCATATAAACTGCAGCTTAGGTCATCAAAGGTTTTGAAGGAGCCCAAATTACTGAACTTCCTGAACCATTCCTGAGCCTGTTCCCACATGTGTATGACAGAGAGGAGGAAACAGCTCTGGAGAAAACAGGAAAAGTTCAAACTTGCACACACACAGGGCCTGGCAAGGCCTTATTTTTAAAGCTTTCCCACATGAAAGAACCTCAGCAATCAAAGCAAGTAAAACCAGGAGTTTATACCCTTAAAATATGGCCAATTATGTAGGCTTGAACAAACGTAAAAATAATTTCTAAAGCATGGCAGTATTTGAGAGTGGCACTAAACATAAAATGTCACTTTTAGGGGCTCTGAAAGAAGAGTCAAAGTCACAGCAGTGGGGAGTGTTCAACAAGCCAGACACTCCCCAGTCCCTGGAGCAGAAGGATCCCTCTCCTCTGCACATCACCATAAATAACAGGAGATTACACCTGGAAATGGAAAGAGGGGTTGGGTGACAGATTTGTGGGCTTCACAACTCCACCAGCAGGAAACAACAATATCAGAGCAGTGACTGCAGTGTGGGAGGGCCCAGGACAGATAACAGATGGGACTTAAATCAGAAAAATCCCTCACTATTAAAGCATTTCTCACGGCTCATCACAGCACAAGGCAATTCTCTTTTAAGGGGTAAAGGTAGACCAAAGAGTGACTCACAGGACTGAACACAATGGGAGGATGGTTTGAAATCAGTGGAATTCACTTTGATTCAAGCATTCAGCTATATTTGATCTGCTTATTATACCAACACTGAAGCAGCAAACCAGATTAAAGGCAGTTAAACTGAGCATGGAAAAAACACTGAGTTTGCTGAATCATAAAATTCTCACTGCAAAAGAGCATTCTGATGTGAACTGGATTTCCTACTCCAGATGTAAAATCTAATTATATTGTTTCATTATGCATGTTACAGGGATGGACTTACAACACATGACCAAAACCCACAATGGGTAGAAACACATCCTATTTTGGGAACTGGGGCACAGACACTCCTAAAATAAGCAAGTCCCTTTCTCAAATTATTACCTGCTAATTCCTGTTGGAGAATCAGAGCAAGAATTTCAAAAGGCAACTAGGACATTACATCCCTTATTGCCACTGAAAAAAGGAAAGTGACACTGTAACTACAAATATTTTAGATGCTCTTAGAAGCTCAAGTAATTAATGAGACCACTGGGAAACAGGGCTGTGTTAAGACTTATATTTTGGAATCTGGCCAAAATCAACTGTTTTAAATAATCATTGTCAACTTAATTGAGGAAAAGATGCTCATAAAGCAGAGTGAGAAGCCTTCAGACATAAGGGGGTGTCTGTGATTCTCACAACAGCTCCTGAGCTGTGTCTCATCAGCAAAAATTCCAGGAAAGGGTGGGAATGCAATTGTAACACTACCTGGGTGTAAAAAAGCGTGAACAGACTTTTATAGCACACATGGTAAGCCAGGATTTTAGCAAAAAGTCAAAAAGGCTGAGGATACCTTTTATCCTCTATCTTTGTCTAGAAAAAGAAATAAATTTGGGGTTGGAGCTGGATAATCTTTACAGTCCCTTCCAACCCAAACCATTCTATGATTCTCTGAAGTCATTTAATGATAGTTATTACAGCTCTCACAGAAAGGCTTTTCTGTGCCCAGGAATTTCTGGGCTTCTTTCACAACTGATTAAGGAGTTTATGGAAACATCCCCCTGCCCTGCACATGAACCAAAACACCAGGAATAGGAAAACCTGGATGCTGTTTCCTGCTTCCAAGTGGAAAGCAGCGTGCTTATCACTCAGCATCCTGCATCCCAGGGAAAAAAGGCCTCAGGGTATCAGACAGGGCACTTGGAGTAGCCCAAAAATTCCACCAGTTTGGCTTTTATGCCCTTAATCAGCTTAGTCAGGACCTTTTTAGGCTGTGGATTGATGTGTTTCTACAGGATTATAATCTACTCAGGTTTTTCACTGGTGAAATGAGAACATTCTGATTTTTATGAACATGAAGACCAAATTAATTTCTCTCACAACTCCTGCAGTCCATGTCATTTTGCTATGGTTAGCTGTGGTATAACGTAGCCAGAACACATCCAGTGGCACAAAAAGGCCACAGCTCATGTTTTCACTCATCCACTGGGTTTGTGGTCTGAGGTGGAGGAATGGGAAGCACCAAGACAGACTGGGCTCATGGAACACAGCTTGCATGAGAAGAGCAAATAATTTTTGTTTGTCCTTAAAATCCACATTTAAGAGAGACAGTCTAATTTGTCTTTTGCTAGAACTCAACCACACATCAAAAAACAAGGGACATTTGTTTTCTCCCCACGTTTGGGGCAGTGCTCCAGTAACTAAGGACATCCTCTCAGTGGGAGAATTCCCTTTTATTGCTGTTCCAGTGGTTGCCTGGGCTGAGCAAACAAAGCCATCAGTTGTCAGTGTAAGCCCAAGAGCAGTGACAAGACATTGTGCTCTTGGGAAGATGGAAGTTTACAGCCTCATTTAAAAGTAGAAATTGGGTTGTTCTTTTTTTTTAAACTCTGAGATGGAAAAAAGAATCACCCAATAGTATTTCCACTATCTATTTCTAGTATCTCTTAAATATTTGAGATAAATTTTCACCCTGAAACTCACAATCCCAAAAGGAGAATTTTAGCTAAGAAGCTACACGGCTTTTGTGTCCCAAACATGATCCAAGAGACACAGGAAGGCTCTCCAGTCCATGGGAATTGGATCTGACAGGGCCCATTCCCTGGAGCTCTGCTTGGAGCACCAGGGCAGGCTGCAAGGAGCCCCCTGCTCTTGGCTTGGGCTTCCACAAGTTGTGGTTTTGCCTCTGGAACTTCCAACCAGACACATTTTCCACAGGCAATTAAATAATGGTGAGTGAGCCGTGGGACGTGACGTTTAATTTTCAATGGCTGGGGAAAGTAACACAGGAGCTGCAGGCAAGAGCATTAATCTCCTCCAGATCCTCTGAGCTGCCAAGGATAGCAACTCATTCCTCATGGTGCTAATGCTGCTCTTCCATCATTTCTGGGCACGCTGCACCAGGCAGAGCCATGGCAGTAAATGTACACATTTATATGCATTCACCCCCAGATTATTACATTGTTCACAGGGAGGCTGTGGATGAGCCAGGAATATTAAAACAATATCAAGTATGATGTATGTGTTGGTGGGAAGACCACCTTATAAAGAGGCATGGGGGTAAGTGCCCAACAAAAGTCACAGCTGGGATTTATTCATAACTACACATCTATGAAATTCCAGCCTGTTAAAGCATGTATGAGTCCTGGGAAAGAGGCAGCTTCTTCCCAGACCTCCTGCCCAGGGGTCAGAAGAGCAACACTTCCTGAACTACTGAGGGAATGCACGCAGGTGTCTTTAATTCATGTGCAAAGAGGAAAAATTTTCATGCTTGGAGCAAAAGAAAAATGCCCACATGTAATTTTTATGCAGATGAAAGGATGTTTTAGCATATTCCCTCCCACACAATCCATCCCAGCACTCCTTGGCAAAGTCAGGCTTCCCCTCTGTACAAACAAGCCCTTGCTCACTTTCAAAATCCTCTTTTGATGTCCACACAAAGGTATCCTTCAGACTTCCACCCAGCCCGTGCTCCATGTGCTTCATCCCTGCTCCTCTCCCAGCAATCCCAAGCCTCTGCACCATTTCCACTCCCTCCTGGCTGGATGAACAAGCTGCCCTCTCCAACCCTCTGCTGAACCATCCCAAAGCACTTTAGGAAGTTGTGGGAGAAGCAGCTCCCAAGCCCAAGAGGAACAGCTGAAGTTTTCAGCAGACACCCCTAAAATAAGCATTCATTTCCATTAGATTTATGGGGTTTTTTTACATTATTATGGAGAACTCTTCAACTGTTCCAAGAAGAATAGTCAGGGGAAAGGCTTACTCAGCTTCAAAGAGAACTCAGAAAGTTCAGCATGTGCAAAGCAGGCTAAATATGTAAATATGTCATGGAATAGGCTAAAGTGCAACAAATGTTTTGATGAGAATGGTTCTTACCGTATGAAAACCAACTTGACCTTTGATGGGGCAGTTTTAATGATTGCAGAAGCATTCTGGTGGCTTCTTCCATACAATATCTGATTGTTTATCTGTTAAAAGAAAACGATTTTCATGTAAGTGGAGGAGTACACCTTGTTCTAATTTATACCACCAAGACTTCCAAGTTTCCTGTGGGATAAGGAGATAAGACTCAAAGAAAATGTGGTCTCCACATCTTGATCCATATAAAACAGGAACCAATGCAGAGCTAATTTACTGTTACCAGTAAACCACAAATGAGAGAAATATTATTTTTTTTCCCCCCCCACAGATCCCTCGAATGGGTTTTAAGGATTATTCCCAGATTTTTGGAAAACAACTCGATCTGAGGAGAATCATATATATGTGACAACAGCACAGATGTTTAGACAGACACTCCTGCACTCTGCCTGCAGGCTCTGGCCATTTAGGAAAACTGGCTACTAAGATTGTGCTGACTCCTCAGTTGTGCTGAAGGAAACAGGAGTGGGAGTCAGGGAGATGAAGGACATTTTAAGGACGTGATGCTGCATCACTTTTGCTGTGATGGATCCACACCTGAGCACAGCAGCAGGCACCAAACCCTGCCCTGGACACAAGGAAATGCTGCAGCTTTCAGGGGAAAACAGCCTGGCTACGACATGACCCAGGTGGGCAACAAGGCCACGGCACCTGCATTGGTCAGCAATGGTGTGGCCACAGCACCAGGGCAGTGACTGTCCCCTGTGCTGGCACTGCTGAGGCACCTCCTGTCCTGGGGTCAGTTTTGGAGTCCCTAGTCAAAGAGGGACATTGAGTGTGTCCAGGGAAGGGAGCAGAGCTGGGAAGGGGCTGGAGCCCCAGGAGAGGCTGAGGGAGCTGGGAAGGGGCTCAGCCTGGAGAAAAGGGGGATCAGGGGGGACCTTGTGGCTCTGCACAACTCCCTGTCAGGAGGGGACAGCCGGGGGGGGTCGGGTTCAAGGGAAAGGACAAGAAGAAATTACCTCAAGTTTTGCCAAGAGAGGTTTAGATTGGATATTTGGGAAAATGTCTTCATGGGAAGGGCTGTCCAGCCCTGGCACAGCTGCCCAGGGCAGTGGTGGAGTCCCCAACCCTGGAGGGATTTAAAAGCCCTGTGGATGTGGCATTTGGGGACATGGGGCAGTGGTGGCCTTGGCAGTGCTGAGGGAACAGTTGGGCTCTGTGTCCTAGAGGACTTTTCCAACCTAAACAATCCTATGCTTCAATACTGCAGTTTTTTCCTCCCACTCTAAATTTACAACATAATATTTACATTCACATTTGATATACCAATGCTGCTTAAAACAATAATGACAACGGGGCCCAGGAACAATTCAGTGATTACAGAAGGAATTTTTGTTACTGCAGATGTTTGTATTGGATTCTGGGTTTGTGATCTTAGAAGGATTTTTTTTTTTTTCATTCAAACAAGAAGTAACAAGGCCAAGTCTTCCAGCCTGGTGTGATATGGGCTAGTCAGACACATTAGGAATATTCACAAATCTTATTTTCAGTGGGTCAGAACATGATGCAAGTTCATCAGTTAAACAGGGACAATGCAAGGACAAGAACAAACCCCTTAACACTTGATTACTGGCTGGGATTGAAGTGCCAAACTTTTACCTACCAAGTCTTTTACTGTACTAAGAGGGACCCCAGAAAGGTTAGAAGGAAATAATATCACAATTCCCAAAGAGTTAATATGGTTCTGTCTGCAACTGCCATGGTGGAAAAGGCAGGGTGAGAAGCAACATCCTGGGTCATGCTTCATTGATCAAACATCAATTTAAAAATCCAGTGGCAAAAATGAATGAATGTTCAGCTGCATTCTGGCTTCAAGCTCAACTTGAAATCTTCAGTGATTTTGTTGACTTAATTTCTCTAAGTTTGAGAATAAATTGTTCACTGGGAATTCTGTATGCTTTACAAACTGTTTGGATTTAGTTAAATTACCATCAATTTTCCTAAACAGCAGACGTCTTAGATTAAAATTTATAGTCTTTACTCTGGCTAAATTAATCCTATTCACTACATGTATCAAATAGTCCAAAATTTAATTAGCTGTGAGCTGGGTCTCTAAGTTATAATTATTTAATTACTCCAAAATGAAAGCATAATCAAAGTAATATATCTCCACAAGGTTTTGGACTGTCCTACAGAGTTATTACACCCAGTATTAATTTTTCATTTTTTATTTTAAAGTACACTTTCTTACGCAAAATAAATTAATGTTCTGTGAGCTGCAGATACCACAGTGATGAGCAAAACACCAAAGACTACTTAAATAAAACGAAACAGAGAACATCTAGGATTTCAGAAGAAACACCATTTTAAATCTTTCAAATTAAATAAAGTAACATGTCAGATTAACCAAATAGTACTCTGGGAGTCAAAGCCTATAAATCTGTGCTCTACTTTTTGCATTAGAGATTAGAAAAGAAAAACAAAGCCTCACCTAAGCAAAAGAAATAAACTGATCTAAATCAACCTCAACTGTTCTTTATATGTCTCTTTGCATAACTCCTTGGAAAGTCAGCAGAGCTCAGAGAAAGATAAAAACTTGCTGCAGGTATGAGGTCAGGTCAGCACACAAGTTCAGCCTTTAATGTAATCACACATTGCTTTGTGGCAGATTTAATCACAGATCCCAAATGTACTGTTGCCTTCACCTACAAAAGTTTTGGTTTACAGTTTCATGCACTGAAGTAGCAGAAAGTACAAACTCACTGAAATACGAGCTCTTGAGTTCAGAGGAAAAAATCTCCAGGATTGTTTGCTTCTCAAACTTTAATTTGCAGAAGAGAAACATTAGATATGGATATTAAAAAAAACCCCAACCCACACTGTTTTTACTACGTGGCAGTAATGGAAATCCATAAAATTAGTATCATCTGATTTTTATGAAAATCAAGTTAAATGATACCCCAAAGCTAGTAAAAATACTGGCTTAGCTTTCTGTAATAATTATTTCTTTGTACAATGCACTGGGTTCCTTCTTACCACAGGAATTGTAGCATTTCAAGATACAACCAGACTCTCTGAAACAATGGGGAAAGTTTCAAAACCCTTTTTCATCAGTCAGATTTTATATACTGAAACCCCATAAAGCACACCAAGCTCCCAAGTAACAAAAGCACGAGGAAAAAAATCGGAGGGGAAAACTAATTAGAATGTGAATTTCCCTCTCCTCACCAAATTTCTTGCTGGGCACATGTTTAAACATGTGCATCATCTGAAGTGATCAACAGACCATAAAATCTGTAAGGACAGAGAATATCCTGCTCTGAGCTGGCAGCTGATCCCTGTGGTTCCCCACCTGGGGACTTGGAGAAAGGACATTGGGAAGCCACAGATTGTCTGTGCCCTCCCCTGCCAGCCTGACCTGCTGCCAGCCTGGAAATCACCCCCCCAAACCCAGCCTGGGCTGGGCAACCTGCACACAAAGCACACCAAAAAAAAAGGATTTGCACCCTCTTCTGAAAAGGACACTGGAGCAGTTTGTCCAGAGAAGCTCCATCCCTGGCAGGGTCCAAGGCCAGGCTGGACAGGGCTTGGAGCAGCCTGGGACAGTGGAAGGTGTCCCTGCCCAGGGAATGAGATGAACTTTGAGGCCCCTCCCAACCCAAACCATTCTGTGGCTCTGTTCTGTGATTCCACAACAAATAAACTGAGAATTAAATGCCAAGCCCCCACATCTTACAACAGAAATGGCATTGTGAGTTTGGCTGGGGAGCTCATTTACTTGGGCAAAATACTGCTGTATCTATTATATTATTACAGCATAACTTCTATTTATCTAAGCACCTTAAAATAAAATAGCAATAAAAATGCATTTAGCACAAAAGCTCTCTGGCTTTGAGCTATGACAAAAATGGCATAAAGAAATAAAATGTAGTAATTGTCCCTTGGGCAACAGTCCAGAATGGACAACAGGAAAACTTCTACAGCAATTTTTGACTCTGAACACTGGCTTTTACTCTTTCAAGAAGTGCTGTGGCCTCACAGAATAAAACACAGAAAGGGATGGGTGGGAAAGGATCTTAAAGCTCATTTCTTTCCAAATCCTGCCCCATCTTCAGCAAGAGAAGGGGAGAAGGCAGAGCATCCCAACATCAGTAATTCAGCATAAGAGGTTCAGTAATGCAGAGAGTAATTCAGTCTGGTTTATTAATAGAACTCAGTTGACTCTCTCAAGGGGAGATGATAATAATAATAATGATAATAATGGTAATAGCAGGGTGGATTATTCAGTGTGAACAAAAGCTCCTGACAGGACAGGCCCATGCAGAGCTGAGGAGCAGCAGGACTTGAGGCACAGGTAGAGCTCCAGGTGAACCTGCTGAGGGCCATGCTGGGCACAATCAGCCTCAGGACTGAGCCCAGCCTAACAAGACAAGAAGCAGGGCAGACACCTGCACTAAACCAGCATGAGAGCGAGGCAGGAGCACCACAGATGGCTCCTTTGCTTGGAAAAAGAAAGGAAAAGCAGAACTTGTGTCCTGTAAAAAAAAATATTCTTCTGCGCAGGGACCAAATTCTGACCCAAGTAGTCTCCCCACATGTATATAAGTAGGATGAAAAGTAGCTGCTTCCCTCAAAAAGCTGTTTTCTCCTGCCACATACCCATCCAAAATACATCACTGAAGAGGTATTAAAAAATAATGATCACATGAAGGTTTTTCACGTGACCTGCATTTCCCTCAATGTCAGGTTGTGAAAACAAGCCAGGATCATGCCCCCAAAAGGCTACTGTTGTTTGCAGAAGCTAAAAGTGAGCTGGTATTTCGTTAGTTCAGCAACCAAAGCTTTTATGAATAAGGAGCTGAGGCAGCCTGGAAGCATCCCACATCCTTCAACTGACTCCAATCAAACTCCAGTTCAAAAGAAAAATGAACAGGTAATATCTATCTGCCTAAATGGCCATCCCATTAACCTGAACTCCATCAGAAGCCACAGGGAATAATCTGCACACCCTGCAGTGCCATCCTCTGCTTTAATGGAGCAAGACTGTCCAAATGGGGCATCCCAGGACAGCCCAGAAATGCCAGAGACTTCCCAAGATGTGAATGCCTTCTCTTGCTGAGGGGTATTGAAAACTGAGGTGTAATTAAGGATGCAGATGCAAACATATTTTAGACATGCAGTTAGGTGAGAACCAGATGTGAGTTCTGTCATCTCACTGCACATGGCTAGTGCACAACCCATCCCTTTGTAATGCAGGCTGTTTGAATTTATCCTTTCCTGTAAGGAACTGTACTCCTGCCCACTGGTGGCACGTCTTAAATTGGATTGCAAGGATGAACAAGGTAGTTACTAAAGTCTCCTTGAATTTTTATTTGAGTCTTGGCACTTTTGAGATGGAGGATCTCACTTTCCATCTAGTGAAGGGAAAAAAAACCCACATTTTATTTCCAACTTACACAGGGAGAGGAATAAGGGCAACGCCATCACTTTGGGAAATGCTCCTTATAATGTGGCTCATCCATGCAAAACCCAGCCTTGAGGTACATGTGATTAATCCCAGATGGTGCCTCTTTCAAGTATTTAACTTTAGATCCTCTGCCCTACCAGGAACTACCTATGATATGCAATGCCATGAGTTTTTTCAACACACCCAAAATTTAACAAGTTTCCTTTTTTTTTTTTTTTCTTACCATTAGAATTCAGTGTCAGGGATAGAAAAAACATAATTCTGAAGGAGAAAGCAGTTTTCCTACCCTACTCCATTATGGTCCAGACCTTCATACCTTTTCTCACACTTAAAATGAAATCAACTTCAGATGATGGTGTTTTTCTAGCCAAAATAAAGTCTTTCTTGTACTATGTGTATTGAAACCCCCTAATTACAGAACTGTTAGACAATGACAAATGCTTGGACAATTCTGACTGTTCCCAGGGTACCCCCAGGCAGTCAAACTGCTTTTTCTTAAGTCAAGAAATGTGAAAAAATAGGTGGTTTTCTGATTGCACAGAGAGCTGCTGAAAGATCAAAGCATCACCACCCAGGGAGAGCAGCAGGTCAGCAAATCCCTGCTCCTCAGTGAGAGCCTTTCTCCAAGGGGAAGATCCCCAGGGATGGATGATGATTTCTTTAAACCACTGAAGCAATCACGACGTGGGGAATCACTGCAGGTACTGCAGCAAAATGTCATTTTGCAACAGCCCAAAAACCAGATGAAGTGAAGGAAAAGCTGTGTTTTCAGGCTGAAGGTGAAGCAAGGAGACTGGAGAAAAAGTGAAGACAAAATACTCCACTTGCTAACGAGCTCTCTTGCCTTGTGGGTGAACTCGTGCCAGACACAACTAAAGAAAATAAGTATTTTAAGCTGCAACAGATCAAAACAGATTATAGCATGAAATTTATTTTCAGGATGGGGAATATCTCTGTCATCTGTAAAAACACATATGGCAACGTTGAGGGGGTTTTGGCTTTTTTTTTAACGTAAAGTGTGAATTTCCCTGCAAACCACACATGCACTCCAAGGATTGATTTACTGTCCCCTTCCTGCCTTTCAACAGCCCCTCCCCACGCAGAGCTTGTGAACATGCTGAGAGCACAGACTTTGCTGACAAGACATTGCTTTTCACAGGCCAGTGATTTTTGTTTCACTGCAAACACATTTACCTGCCAAAGGCCAAGTTCTCTGTTGGCATAAATCAGCACAGCTCCTTGCTCAGCCACCTAATTCCACTTCCAGCTTTATTTAAAGGTTCAAGATGCCTCTCCCTCCCTGCACACTCTAAAGGGAACAATTACCTCGAGGAGTTCGTCCCCGAAGTGCATCCAGGAAACAAATTTTACCTCGAGGAGTTCATCCCCAAAGTGCATCTAGGAAACAAATTTTACCTCGAGGGGTCCATCCCGGAAACAAATTTTACCTTGAGGAGTTCATCCCCAAAGTCCATCCAGGAAACAAACTTTACCTCGAGGAGGTCACCCTTAAAGTGCATCCAGGAAACAAATTTTACCTTGAGGAGTTCACCCTTAAAGTGCATCCCAGAAACAAATTTTACCTCCAGGAGTTCACTCCCGAAGTGCATCCAGGAAACAAATTTTACCTCCAGGAGCTCATCCCCGATGTGCATCCGCCCGTCCCGTCCCGCGGGGCCGTCGGGATTGATCCCAACCACGAAGATGCTCATCCTGGAGCGGTCCTTGTTGCCAGCCAGGCTGAGCCCCAGCCCATTCTTGTCTTTCTCCAGCTCAATAATGTGCAATTCTCCCGGGAGATCTGCATATCTCTGCCTGATTTTTTCTGGGAAGGTCAAAACATAAAGGGGGTTAGAACGTGAAGTGGGTTACGTGCAGATGTTCGACAACACACACGCACAAATATGCCAGAAATTTATGGCTTCTCAGCAAATAAGTGTTTTTAACAGAGGTCTTTTCAGCACAGACTCTAAAATGCCATTTGCTCTGTGTGTATCAGTCATACAGCAAAATGCAGCATCAGCTGCAAATACTGTTCACATTAAACCCACACTATTTTAATTATTTGTACAACAGCCTGGTTCCAAACCAAAACTTTTCTGAGAGGAGGGTAAACAAGGAAATTCCAGAGGCACCTTTACCTTACAAAACCTATCAAATCCAGGAAACTCTCGTAAAGTTTGAGCTGGTTAATTAACCACTGCGGGGAAACTGAAGCACTTAATGGCTCAAACATTACTGCAAGCTCACATCTCAAGGTAAAACCTTCTGCTTCCTCCTGGTGACTCAGGAATCTTCTCAGCACGCTCTGCTTAACTCCACGGGCTGATTACTCAGAGCAGATGTCAGTGACAATGGAGATGAGTGATTGCATTTTTAAATGCAGCCTCACCTGATATTAAGGTAGTTATTTGTCTTTCATCTGCATTTCAAGCATTCCTGTGGCAGAGCTCGATATATTTACAAAGTTATTTGGAGCACACAGCGTGGCTGGGGATGCTGACAGGTTAATCTGAGTGTCTTTTCACCACTGGCATACAAACATCTATCACCATTGCTGGGGGGGCAGTTCTTTCCTTTCTGCTTTCCCTTTGCAGATTTTAAAGCCAGCTTTAACCCCCACTTGCACCCTTCAGCTGGGCCACACATTTGAAAAAGCAAGTCAAAGTCTACACCTGTGGGTGTCACCTTTAGCACAGAGCCCAAGGTGAGAGAAACTGCTGCATTATGCATAAAAAGTAGAAATAAGGGATATTATATGTTCAGCCATATCCCTGAGTCAGCAGCAGGAGCTAGATCAATATTACCACTTTCCTGGGGAAGCATATTTTAATAGTATGATTTAACTGCTGTAGTGAATGTTCCCATGACAACGAGAAAGAGGGAAAAGAGCTGGGGAAGGTGAGAGGGAGGCAACCAAAAGTGAATAAAAACTGCTGAGAAGAAAGAAGATGAGGTAGAGATGCTCCTTCCACAGCCCCTGTGCTGTCAGGGTGATTTAGCTGAAAATGGGACATTCCCAGTGGCTCTTTTCTCCAAGGGTCCTTCCTGAGTAATTGTTCCAGCTGCAGCAGCCCCTTGTGCCTTGGCAGAGCCCACTGGGACATGGAGAGCAACTTGCCATCTCCAGCCCCAGCTGCACCCAAGAGAATTACCCACACTGAGAGCAACACAGGCACCAACCAGCTCTCTCCTCGCTGTGTTTACAGGCTGGCATTTTCCTGCCACGCTCAAAATCCCCAGTGCCAGAGCCTAAAATCCCCAGGGTGTATAGGCAGAGTGAGATGTTATCCCTGGAAAGCTGCTAAAGCCCTACAGAGCTCTGCACAAAATCAGAATATATTAAAAAAAATTAAAAATATATCAAATAAAAAAAAATTAGAAAGCTCATTTGTTACTATCAATTACATGCCTCCCAGAAATTAATGTAACTATGTTAAATGGCAGTCCATGTAGCTGGATGGTTCTTTAATGCATTTCTTAACTAATGGGGTCAACATGTAATTAGAGGTGTGGTTTGCTACATGGATTTGGAAACTGTTTTGTCTTAGTGACAGAACAGCAAGACAGGAAGGGTCTCAAGAATGGTGTTTCTGAAAGCAGAGGAGATAGAGGCACACACAGCCACACCTGGTTTGTTCACAGCACTGAGGTTTAATTTCTTTGCCCACCAGGCCAAGTCCAGACCTGAAGAGCTCGAAGACATTTGCTGCCCACCACAATTAGACAAATAACTCATTACAGCACAGCAAGGAGCTGCAGCACACCCCAGAACAGGGCACCAGCACAAAAGGGTTTTTCTTATTGACTGCATTTTTGTGGCTAAAACCAAGAATTGGAGCTGGAGGGCTGCTGTCCATCACTTTCTGCCACAGCTCCCTCCACTGCTTGTTCTACACGGGTAAAACACCTCACTTCTGTTTGCCAGGAGCAAGGAACATGTCTAAAGCATAATTTTAACAACTCACAGCCGGGTGCACAGACAGGAGCTGAAGGAGCAAGGAACACACACGTGTTTAAATGCAGTGCAGATGAAGCTGCACATCTTCAGAGACTGCCTCAAAACTCATTCCTGGCTTGTCAGTAAAACCACATGAAACTCCCCAGCACGAGCAGCCCTGTGACACTGCAAACACACATTGCTCCAGCCTCTGCCTGCAGACAAAGTGCCTCTGAGTCCAAGAGTAAGTCTGTAATTCCACGGTGTTTCCTCCCCAAAATGAGTTTTCTCACATGGGAGCAATGTTGGCAGTTCAGAAGCACAAGCATATTCCTTTCTGAGCTGGGCTGAAACTAGAAGCGAGCTTTAGTCCTTCAAAAAAACCAGTAGTTTGGGCAATTGCCTGGGATGGGACAAAGCCCCACTAAAATTCCTGGTCAGGAAACCTGGTGAGTTGAGTCCCAGCTCTGTGCTCCAGCTGAACCAAAATACCCCTCTGTGGGAACCAATTTTTGCGCAAAGAAAAACTTTATCTGGCCAAAAAGCAGAGACCAGCTCCAGGGTTGGTTGCTTTATTTGTTAAGGGGCTGGGTTGTTTGCTTTTGGGTTTGTTTTTTTTTTAAAGTGTCTTCCCCGTTGCGTTATTTGTTGGAGGAAATCCTCACTTCCAACAGAAGGAAGCCTCTGTGTGGACTAAGCCCTCGATTCTAAATTATCACACTCATTTCCAAAGCAACTATTCCGTGGTTTGAAATGGCTGAGGTGACTAAGGGGTAAAACAGAGGAAGGGAGGCAGGAGGATGCTCCGTGCCAGCCCCATTTCCACCCTGGCAGGAGGCACCGCTGTCCTGCAGAAACAACAAGCAGAGACACCCCTGCCTTTAAAAGCACAGGCTGCCTCCTCCCTGGCCAACAGAAGGTTCTGGCTCTCCCCAGTCCCATCTCCTGCAGTTCAGCCCTTGGAAGGGCTGTCCTGGCCAGGCAATAAATGAAGAACAAATTCCCAGCGGTGCTGCCTCACTCATCCCATCTGCATTCAAATATCCTCTGGGCATCCAGCTGACTTCCTACAGCACTGCCGTGGCACTCTCAGTTTGCCTCTTAATAAGGATCTCACAAGATTATTTTAAACAAGTATTTACTGCTTAAACAAACCTGCGTCTAAGGCATCTTCTTTTTAATGCCTTTTTCAGCTGCTTTTTCTCCCCTCCAGCTGGTATCAGTTTTCAGCTCGCTGCCTAGGGTTGGGGAGCCAGTTAGCATCTGCTTTTGCAAAGAATTCCATTATCTGCCTTCATTACCAGATACTTTACACGAGGCAATTGTAATTCTGTTGTTGCTGCATCACACATGGGACACGGCTCTCTTGTTTTGGCACTGCTCGGGGCTGTTTCCACATTCGGTGACAATATGCCCATCACAACTTCTGCAAACACATCTCACCAAGGATATTTCACCACCTAATACTGCAGCCAGCTTCTCTTAAAAATACCACACAGATGTAGCATGAGCCAAAAGCACGAGTAAACGCCTTAGTGATCACTCCTGCAATGATATTTCCCAGTTATACTAGCAGATAATTACATTTCAAAGGGAAACCCTGGAAATGGAAGACAACTGCTCCCAAACAATCTACTATTATGCTGCTGCATATGTTTCCCTGCCTCAGCCACTATTCCTATTATATTAAACAGAGAGATAAAAGAAATAAATGGGGACAATATGGTCAGGATATTGGAGTTTGCATGATCTAGTACTGCAACAAATACACGATTTATCTGCAATACCAGAACCAGACACCACTTCTCAGGAAGGCAAAAGGCTCTTTAAATGACAGATATATAAAGCACTTGCAAAGGGCTGAAAGAGCCTGCTTCCCAAACCTGCTGAAATCTCCAGTTAAATGAGCTGAAGGGGAAGAGGTGTTGCTTTGGAAAATGGTGTCTCTGCATGATGCAAATGAGAGTCCATCCAGACAAGGTAAAAAGAGGAAAGAGAAGGCTCTGGATGACTCAGCGAGGTGATTTGGTTTAGTACCAAATGCTCAATATTAAAAATGTCAAGGCAAAATATAAAGAAAAGGGGAGAAAGACCACAAAGACAGACAACAGCTGATATTTGAATACACAAGGTGATGCTGAGGATTTCCCCTCCCTCTTGTGTCGCCTCAGATCTCTACAAGCAGCATATGCTGCCTTTTGGAGACCTCACTGATCAGCCTGTGCTCGCTCTAATGCGTTTATCTCCCGTTTTTATCCCAGAGCACAAAACCTGGTTCCAGCCCTGGCCCTCCCCAGCACAGCTCAGGCAGCAGTGCTGCAGCACCACTGCTCCTCACTGGGTAGTGACAGACATCAGAATGCAGCCAGCATCCCCTGCACACAGCCAACCCTGCATATCAACCAACCAATTCCTTCTTCATCTCACTGCAAACATTAAAGAAAATGAATGTAGGAAGTCCCTTGAAAGCTAACCCTAGAGCTGTGAGGGCAGCACGTCTAATTTACTGATTACAATTTACAAGAACCTAAATAAGCATATTGAAGGGACCATAATTGAACAAATGGGGTTTAGAATTCTCCCACTACTAATAATATAATAAGCTTATTGTTTTAATCTTCACACTAGCCCCTCTATTCAGCTCCAAGGAGGCAGACAGTTCTTCAAACCTTATCTCAAAAGTGATGCACTGATCTGTTTTCATAAGCTTTAAAGAAAAAATAGAGTATTTCTGTAATGCTTTTCTAAATTCCATTAGATTGTTGCAATTCTTCTCTCAGTGATCAGCAAGCATGAGAAAAAATAGGGCAGTTGTATTCAAAAATCTAAATGGAAGGGCCAGAGATGCTGTTCTCACCAGTCCCCCTCCCTCAGGTGATGAGAGAGGTACATCCTTGTACTGTCATCTCCCAACCTGGGGGCAGAGAGAGTTCCCCACCTGACCCAGAGACTCAGCATCCCCTACAGTCTCCCCCCTGACATTCCTTTGGCAGCACTTTGCCTCATCTACACCATTTGGAAATCATTTCCCAAACCTGAAGTGATGATTTGCAGAGAAAAACAAAACTCAGCATTCCTGTTTTCCCTTTGGCAGACTCCAATTAATTCTCCCAGTTAAGAAAAAGAGCTCCATGGCCCCTTCTTCCCCAAAATACTGTCAGCCAGAATACTCTAATATTACTCTGAATTCCACGAGGGAGAGAGCATGCACCAGGTGCCACAAACAGCCCAGGTGTGGGCTATACACCCTGAATCAAGAGAAAAACAAGCAGGCATTAAACTCTCCTGAGACAATATTCTTACCCTAAGCTGAAGATTTCCCCTTTTCCTCTTGTTTTGTGTGAAGGATTCGGGCTCTTATTTGGCATCTCCAAGTTTCTTCTCGCTGCTCCCTCCAGCTCAGGCTCCAATTCCATTTTGCTCCTCTCATGCTCAGCTCACAAAAGGAAACTTTTCCTTCTCTCCCAATGCTCTCCTTAAATCCTACCTGTCCCTCACATCACTTTTTTACAGCAGAAGGTGGAAATTTCTCCTGGTGCTTGTTAACTCACCCAGGAAGGAGGGGATGATGAGAGCCTCCACAATCCAATCCAAGTACCATTTCACCCTGCTCCCATGAGCAGGTGGCATTTAGAAACTGTCACCATTAATTACTTCTTCCTATAATCAAGGGAACCATCACACCCTCAAAGACAACAGCAGGGAAATAAGTGGCTGAAAACCAGGGTAACTGTGGTCCATAAAACCAGAGAGCACCTCCAATGTTTGCACCATTTCACACCAACACTTCAGACAAATAAAGTTTTTACCAACAATTTTTTTCCTTATTCAGGCCCAAGGCTTCATTCTCAGGCTGCACTTCCATTACACAACATTTACGTCCCCGAGGAAGAGACAGTGTATGTTTTTCTTTTTTTTTTTAATTAGATGAGAAGGCCATGGATGAGTGTATTCACACCCATGTTTATCTGGGATCTTTTAAAAGGAGATTTAGTGGAAGTGTGGTAAATAGAGCATCCCCATGCTAATAATTGGTGATTATAAGGGAATCTGCCTTCCCCTGCACACAATCCTTCCACTCATTTGCCTTTCAAATGATGCATTAACCCCCATGAAAGCACTTGGGTTTCCCCAGAAGTGACCTCCTCTGGGTGCTGTGGCAATCAGTGACTCACTGGAGCTGCTCCAGCTGATGCTCCCGAGGTCCTGCAGGCTCTGGAGGAAAGCACTGGCAACCCTGGGACTTTGGGGGTTTCCTCCAGATAGGAGACATGCTGCTGGAGCATCACACTGCCACTGCTTGATTAAACACAATCAAATAGCAACAAACACCTTATTTTTGTCCTTTTGGTAAAATCCACTGTGAGGATGCAAATGGTGATGTGTGAAAATGTATCACGCTGTGGTTATGCCTGGGCCACGAAATGCCAGACTGAAGGCATTTTGGAGTAATTAAATCCTTAAAATGTGAGGTAGGCTCCAAAGACAGCTGCTGTAGACCCCGTTTTTAAGAGAAAAATCCCACAAAAACACTGTAATGTAAATATCTCAGTGTATTTTGTGGCACTGTGCAGCTGAAGTCACTCAAAGCCAACACCCTGCACTCTCCAGAGCTCGGGAGCATCCTGGAGATAAGGCTCAGTTATCTCTGCTGCAGCTCCCCGAGGAAAACAGCCATGCTGCAGCTCTCCAGGAAGCCTGGCTGTGAGAACAGGGCAGGAACATCAGGAAAAAATGCAAAGTCCCAGGGAAATTCCAGCTGTCACCTGGCACTGAGCATCAGGGATCCCTGAGGATGCTTTAACGAACCCTTCCACAACTCTTTTTTGAGAATATCTCCCAAGTGGGACAGAAATTTCTTTGCTAACCTCCTCTCACAGATCCACAGGATCTCAGGAGGTGGGAGAGATCCACAAGGCTCATCCAGCTCCTGGTAGGAGCAGGTTTTCTGCCTTGCTCCTGCTCACTTTGCTCTGGTAGGATCTATGACCCGCTCCCTATATTTGGATTTGAAAGCTGCTCCTTCATCTGATGCATCTGAATATTGGGAATTCTAATCCATTGCTTTCCCCACTTGGTCTCAATGCAAACAAATGAATATTGTGAACATTTAAACTCTTTCCTCCCCTGACAGGAGTAATGTAAGTTGATCCTGACAGTGTTTCTCTTTAATAATGATGTTCCCACAAAGCGACTGGCACAGCCATTATCTTGGAATCTTTCTGCATGGAGTCTAATTAAAGAGAACCATGTCAGATTCTTGTCAGAAACTGAGAGTTTGTTAGCTAATGAAGACTTTTAGGGGACCAGTGGTAAGTAACTGCAAGAGGCAGCACAGAATTCGAGGTTATGAGACATTTCTCGCTTGGTGATACATTTAATTTAAGAACCTGCAGTAAGAGCCTGAACCTCCTCCATCTAGAGTGGGACTAGAGAAATTTGGATTTAATAATACTTTTTGAGCAGCAAACACAGCCTGTGTTGATGAGTCCAAAGATCTACAGAACATTCTTCAAGGAAGGTCTCCAGGGGATCTGCCAGGCGTTGTGAAATGTAGGAAAAATCTCAAACCATGTAAAACCTCACATAAAATCAGAACAGTTGCACTAACAAGCCATAAAAATAAAAAAAGACTAGGGATCTGGTTGTGGAAGAGCAGGTGAAGAGGACACTGGGATGAGAGATGGTGGAGAGTCCCAACCCTCCCTTTGCTGTGGCACCACAGCGCTGTGACACAACAAAGCCACGTCACAGTGACTTGACGATGACTACACCAAACTTCTGGATTAAAAACCCCACCCCCAGAAGTCCTAAATTTGCCTGCAAAGCAGTATGTAAATGTGCTGTGACAGTGATTAAACAGATTAAAGCTGGATGAATCACTGGGACTGTAAAGCCCAGGGAAATGCCCATGGAGCTGGGCTGGGAATTCCAGAGAGATCCTGAACAGCAAGAAGCCCCAGAGAAGATTGATCATGACCAGCTACTTCAGCTGTGAATTAATTCAATGGCAATCTTAATGATAAATTTTAATCCTCTTTGCTGTTTTTAGGTTTCAGTTTGTTTTGCTGAAGATTGATTGTAACTGTCAAGCTAGTTGCTACAAAAATAGATTTACTTGCACCAAAATATTGTATTAGCATTGCACGTTCCTTTTTTAGGCCTGCTATGGGGATCTAAATATTTTTAAGTATATATATAAGGTATATAAACATTTACGGAAATATAAAATTTACAGTAGATTTGGTTAATTAATGAATCACATCAGATACTGTAAAGAGCTTTCCTTCTATACTTTGTATTTTTCCTAACAACATGTACTGTTTGCATGTGGAGAGACATGAGAATGTAATTAAAATACAAACAACAGCCTCATAATAAAAACGCTCCACACAAACATACCAACTATAATTAATACAAGAAAAAATGTCTCTACTACCAGTTTTTCCTTTAAAACCGGGACATTTAACAGAAGCATTGCTATTCTCCTGGCAGATAATGGCAGTTCTGTGGTGATCAAACCTGGTTTTAATAGCCTAATTTCCACTTTGCCAAGGGTTCCCTCTGGTCTGTCTCTGGGTTTCACACACAGCTCGTTGTGCAGTGACCTCAGAGGAGGCTCTGCCACCCCAAACCACTTCCACAATTCTCCAGCTGACAGCTCTCAGCTTCACACTCCCAACTTTTATTTGCAGGCCAGCAAAGAAAAATATCCTCTCTCAGCCCCTAACAAGTTGCTCAGGTTTGATAAGCTGTTTTCATTCCCGCTGAAGGAGCTGTGGAGAGAAAAGCTCTTTGTTTCAGGCTGCTGAGGAAAAAAGGCAAAAGCTGGATTTTTTACTACGGTCAGTGCTGGGTCCAGATTCCTCTCAATTCTCTGGGTGCACACATACTTTAAATGAAAAAAGCTATTCAGGAAAATCATGCTAATGGATTAGAGCATGCTCAGATCTCTATGCAGATTGCCTTTTAAAAGTTCCAATGCGTGTTAAAAGCGGAAAATGTTTGATTTAAATGAAACGCAAAGCCAATTCAAATTAAAAAGCAGCTAAATATTTAAAAAGCTGCATATCTAGCTTTTAGAGGACATGAGGTGACAGTGAGTTCACTCACAGAAAAGACCTGACCAGCCCCACAATGCTGCTCAGATGGTTTATCTCATCTTTTTTTTTTTTTTTAAATTGAGGCAGCTATCAGTATTTTGATAGGTTCATACCTGCTCTGTCTTCCATCAAACTAATTACAGCTCCTCAAACATTTACAAACTACCTGACCAATTTTGAGTTCTGAGCTATCAGCTTGTACTTGAGCCATCAGGCTCTGTTTAGGTGCAAACCTGAGTTTCCCAATGTCATGGCTTGCCTTTGATTGCTGAGGTAAAATGAAACATGAGTGAAAAATGACTGCGACACCTGGCACTGCTGCAGATTTCTGCACCTTGGAACAAAACAAATGCACTCCTACAATGCCCCTTTGAGGCCTCTTCTGTTCATAAATACACAACAGTCATTCTTTTGCTAAGTATTTCCATTTCTTCAGCTATCACGTCCCAGTTTATGGTGTCTGATGTGTTAATCACAGCCCAGCACTCTGATTTTAGATGATGTTTTAGCCCAGGAGAAGTGGAGATGAAGGAGAAGGTCCTTCCTCCCTCCTCTGTCCAAGTCAGCTCTCGTGCCACACTCCTACAAATCCATTCCTCCTTCCTGGAGGAGGTTTTCAGCAGAACATTAGAGAGGATGACAAAGTGAACACCTCTCATGTAGATAAACCACTAAAATACAAACTTCCAGGCTGAAAACACACTGCTGGATTATGGCTGTTACTCCAAAAGAGAAAGGCACCAACTAAATAAAGAATTCATTCAAAAGTCTCCTTAAAATGAGACACAGCAAGAGTTTTAGGAAGAATTCTCAAGTGTCTTATGTGACATAAATTGAAAATAAGTGGGCGCCCAGTGCTAATGAGAACACAGATCTTTTTCTAGCACTGCAAGTGCCACTCGATTTCTGCATTTACAGCTGCCAAATTCCTCTCCCATCAGGTGAGGCAGGGGAACCTGGACAGAGGAATGGATAACAATTCCTCCCCACACAAATCCCCCACTGAATAATCCTGTGAAATCATAAAGCAGTTGCATGCTCTCCCTAAATAAGCCACAAACCTTATTTAATCAGCTGTCCTGAGAGTCTGTTGGAGAAGTTAATCAGGTTTGTGCTGCACTTATGACATCATAACACTTGATAGATTTGATTACATGAAACAATATGTTGTATTAGAAATTCTATTCTGATTATTTTTAAGCTCTCCAAAGGACAGAGCCTGGCAGAACTGTTTTCACTTCCTGAAAAGAGTAAAATGAATGTGCCAGGGTCAGACACCTTTCCTTCAAATAAGAGGTGGTAAGCAAGGCATTCATTTTTCTGCAGAAGAAAAATTGTATCACAAAGGAGTGAAGAGAGTATTTAAAGAGATTATATTTTTTTTAGTACCAAAATATGTTATTAGACAACAAATAGCTTCTCATCTAATGTATTTAATGAAATAAAGAAATTAATGCATTAAGCTTTGGGCATTTTTGAAATGAACACAATTATAATCAGGAAATTGATGATGTATGTGAACAGAGACTTGCAATATGTCAAGCACTCTCTCTTTTTCCTTCTGGCAAAAGAAATCCATCCCCAAGGATTAATCCAGGAGGAAGAGCTAAATGGATAAACTTTACTATATTAAATACTCACTTTTTCCACCCTGACTGGAGGAGGAAATCAACTAAGGGAAAGTTAAAAAATAAATGCCTGAGAGAAAAGTAAGAGTGGGGTATGGTAATTTTTAGTGTAATTATTTTGCCTTGATATTCAATTGATTTTTTTTTTCCCCCCTCTTATAGAATTTATCCTTCAAATAAGATGATTCAGATGCATCCACAGCTCACTCTTCAGTAATAAACTCTGTCTTTTGGGTAAGCTGGAACTCTGTGGATCCTGCTTTCTATTTTATTTTATTTTTAAATTTACATGGCCACCTGACCTCTGGGAACTGTGCCTTGGAGCTCCACAAGTCTCAAGATGCTTCGTGTCTCTTATGACAGATGGCAACCCACCAAAGAGATGCCAGGTCTTCCCAATGGCAGTCCAGGGGTCATGCTCCAGTGTTTATTAATTATCTTGTAGTCCCTTAATAGAAATTAAGCTTAGGTCTGATAGGGTAGCTAGTTTTGCTCTGTTTTTCTACAGGAACACAGCATATGCAACCACCCCCTGTGCAATCCAAGCTCCTGCCCCCAAAACCTCTGGGCTGGCAGCAAATCTCATGGTGGAGCAGGGGTCCCAAAGGTGCTATAAAAAGTTCATGAAAATAGGCAGGAGAGAAAGCTGATAAATACCCTGACTGGGGGAAAGGCTTCGGTGTGAGCTCACACTTTATTAAAGTCAGAGAATTCTCTCAAGGGAAAGCCTCAGGAAGGTCTCAGCCACAGGAAAAGCTCAAAGTGGAGCTCACACCTTCCTCCACACCCAAGCCAGGCCAATAGGAGACACAAACCTGTTGCAAGAACATATTGTAAGTTTCTCTGTATGCAAGTCCACAGAAAAATTTTCCTATAGGAAAACATCTTTTACTGTTTTTTTATTCTGTATAAGTTTCTGTAAACAAAATTTCTAGTTTGTGTTTCAGAGACATTTTGGATTTCTCTGTTTATCTCTTGATAATGAGAGATATGAGTTTCTCTTTCAACCTATGAGGTGAAAGACTGTTCTCTCTCTAATATTGTAAATATTCTAGCATTCTTGTACAGAGCAATGAAGAAGTAAGCATCTGAGCTCTGTACCTGGGTACATTATAGCCCAAATCCTATCAACTATAGAGTCATTTTAATAAATCATATTTAGCCTTCTGATATTATTGTCAAAAGCCCTTTGTCAATGCATGCACCACGGCAATACAAACCTGTGGGAATCCAACTTCATTAGCTGCAGCACCCACAGCAGCACTCATTAAAACCCTCACAACCTTCCCCACGCCCGTGTCCCTGTGCAAGGCCTGCCCATCCCCACCCCACAGCATCCCTCCTGCACACACAAACAACAGCCACATCCTTCTGGCCCCACAAGGCTCTGCTGAGCTCCCCATTCCTCACAAAGTCCCTTCCCACCTCTTTCCCAGCCCTCTCCCACAAGCTGCTCATCCCTGCTCAGAGCTCTCCTCGCTCCTTCATCCATCACATCCCTGTCTCATCCCATTTTTTCCCCCTTCCACTCTGCTCCCAGCCCTTCAGAGATACCTCACTAGGCACCACACTGGCAGGCTGGTCCCTCAGTGCCTTTCTGCCCCTGAAAAACAGTGTTTAAAAAACCACATCTTCTACACAAACAATACTTTAAAAATCACATGATCTACACCTCTGACAGCTCAATCCTGAAATGAACTCTTGCTCTAAAATTACAGCATTGTCTACTTAAATCCGTTAATGATGCACAACAAAGTGATACTGTATTAACCCTCAAATAACCTCTCATCTCCCTAAAAGAACAACAGGTTACAAAATGGATGGAGGAAATTACAGCCAGATTTTTTTTGCCAAACACCTGAGAAAAAAAAAAAAAACAAACAACTTTCTGTTTCAGAACCTCGTGTTACGATTTGTAGTTCAGTGCAGGAAAATGTCCAGCTCTGAAGGTCCAGGTTGAGGTGAGGCTGGCACAGGGAGCAGGAGGCCAAGCACCAAGGGAAGCTCATCCTTTCTCCTGGCTGTGCTGAGGCTGAGCAGTGACTGCACCACTGAACAGCCACAGCTCTGGCACACACATTCCAGGACCATCACACACTGCAGTGATACAGCAGACACACTTTGGTGATGTTTTGGCATACAGGGAATGCTGTCTGCTCCCACAGCACCTGGAGGGATGGAGGCCCAGTAGCACAAGGCCTCCAAAAGCCATTTGGGAGGTGGAATCCCCTTCTGCTCTCACAGCACAGAGTTAAGAGCCATAACTTAGCTCCAGGTGCAAGTGCACAGACAAGAAAATGCCCTGTGCCTTCCCACCCTCTGGCTTTTTCATTCAAATCCCTCCCAGTCTGGGTACGTGGCTCACCAGTAACTAAGAGCACATTGCAAGTATGGGAACTTATCTTCAGTATCCTGCAACATTCCCAGGACCATCACACCATGGAAATGATGATTTCTCACCTCACCCCAAGGAGTGGGAAGTCTGTACTTTTCTAGAGATACACAGTTCAGGATACTATACAACCATAACATTTACAGGTTAAAAAAATCTACTTAGGCTTGCCACTCTGAAACTGCAGAAAAAACCCACCAGAATTTATAAATCTGTGATACCTAACGTGCTTGTTTTTCAGTTAAAGGGACACAAAACCCCTCTGAAACTACCTAATGCATTGAAACAGAACAAAAACCCCCACTGCTCAAAGCACTTAGTACCTACAAAACAATCACAAACGATCTGGCAAAGTCAAGGTTTACCACTCCCAGCTCCAGACAAGGTTTGTAATTCACCTGCAGCTCTGTCCCCTGGCACAGGAACACTCATCATCTGAGCAGCAGGTCTCACATTCAGCTGGCTCAGCTGCTGCTGCTGGCTCTGTGCAGGAAGAGAGGAGCAGGGTCCCCCCCAACTCTTGTCCTTCCCCCAGCCCATGACCACAAAGAGTCCCCTCACCTGTCCTGTGCTCCTGCTGTACCCTCCTAACCCACCACTGCTCCACCTGGCTCCCTTCTCCCCTTCATTCCCAAAACAACCCCAGGACGTGACGGAACATTAACTCTGCCCTTGGATCTTGGGTTCCAGCTGTGGATCCTGACAGCAGCTGGAGGGCAGGGCAAGGACAGGGCTGGCAGCTCACAGCTGCCCCTGAGCAGTGGGACCTGATCTGGATGCTGGAAATCCCTCCCCATTCCCCAGGTGGCCTGGATTGGGGGGTGACTCCAGGGAGGTGCTGACCCCATGCCTCTGGGGAGCAGAGCCCCATCCCTTCCCAGCCACAGCAGCTGAAATTTGCTGTTTCCTTGATGACAGAATTTGGGTTGGAAGAGACCTTAAAGCTCATCTCATTCCTGCCATGGGCAGGGACACCTCCCACTGTCCCAGGCTGCTCCAAGCCCTGTCCAACCTGGCCTTAGACACTTCCAGGGATCCAGGGGCAGCCTCAGCCTCCCTGGGCAACCTCAGATTACAACATTTCCTCTAACAACTTTTTGGGGAAGCAGAGAGAGGGAAGCACAAACCACGACCTCCAAGCACTGATGAAGAAAACAGACATGCACATCATCACAGTGATTATAAAAGGCTCATTATTGCTTCTGGGGCAGCAGAAAGAACCACCTGCCCTTCAGCCAGCTGCCACATCTCCTCTAAAGCCAATATGGCAAAAGTGTTCTGAATTTGGTGATAAAATAGAGATGCTCATCTGATGCAGCCAGCACACACACACATACAAATATATATCTGCATATAGATTTCCTTCCTAATGTCTATAGCTTGCAATCAGTTTTCAACACACATGTGGCCATTACAAGGCATAAAGCAAATTTTCACTGGTCTGTCACAGTGTACTGTAGCCAGCACACCTAGAGACAAATACTCTGGATTGCTCTTTAAATGCCACCTACCCTGGTAAAGAGCAATTACACACCTGCTCAAAATGATGAGCAGCCCCTAAGCCACGACAGGGAATAAGGGAGAATCAAGTCTTCAGACTGAGAAGCAAAAAATAATTTCAACTTTCTCCTGACAGTTCAAGAAGTGATTCTGGACAGCTGCCTCAATTGCTGCAATACTGTGCAGAACTAGGTAATGTCTGTAAAGAATAAAATTATTGTCATTTAACATTTTTTATATTTCCCTTCTGTTAGAGCCTTACTTGCACAATGTATTGGGAGCAGCTACTGCTTAAACCAAGCAGATAATTTTGTTACAGAGCTATTATGCAAATAATCTGCTCTGTATTCTAACTAGAAGCAGTGCTGTGCTAGTCTGGGCAAGACATGAGGCACTGTGGAGTTTTCTTTATAATTTTTTTTTTCTCTGTGCACTGGAGCAACATCATTTATGGTAGTAATGATGAAAGATATCTTCCCATCTAAAAATCAGGTTATTAGTCAAGAATATAAACACGTAACCACCTTTTATGAGCCGGAGTCTGCCTTTCATTTACCTATTTAAATATTTACATCCTTTTAACATATTTTTAGTTGCAAGTCATTGCAGTGATATTAAGAGTACTTTGGTGAGAGCAATATATAAAGATCTACTTGGATCATCCTTTCTTAGCAAGTTTGTACCTGTGTTTACAGATTTGCACCACAGACATTATCTTCTATCTGAAATTACTTATCTGTAGCACCGGAGCGAGATCAAAGATCCCAAACAACATCAGCCACCTGCACCAAGCCCCAGACAATGTAATAACCTTATAACATCAAATCAGTGCATTTCATGCCCAGCATTTCAGTGCTATTCTCTGGGTACCTGGCTGGTGTTGGAAGAAAAGATCTTACCTAAGAACAAATGCAATCTCAGGCAATATTTAAAGATTAGATTATCCTTCCCTGCAAATAGCTCATTTGTTTACTATCATGTTGCTTTATTCTTTGCTTTGCCTCCTTCTACTACAAAAATGCTGAATATTCAGTTTAGATTCCCAGCAGCTTTTTATTTTAGTCTAAAAACATTTACCTAACACATTCTTAACAAGCAAAGTGAAGAAAATTCAGCCATCTGTCTCTGCATTACAATAACAGTTATGGAAGAGTAGATTATTCTATACAGCAAAAAATTTAATGCTACAAATTCTTATACTTTAAGCACTGTGTGCTCCAGTCAGTTTTGTATACAAGAATGTTGAGCACTGGCATACACAGAAGCAATGATTTATAAGCAAACACAAGAGAAAATATTTTAAAGATACTAAATGCATTCAATATTCCAATCATGCTATATGTCCATGCTTCAAACTGAAGGAAAAAAAAAAACACCAACAAAAAGATCTCTGCTGTTATTTTCTTTCTCCAGCACTTCACTAGTTCTAAATTATCACAAAAAATGCTTAAAAATGACTTGCTGGAAACAAACACGACATAGAGATAGATGTGAATCCTTACCTGGGAAACCCCCTTGTACCATTGCTGTACCAGCATGTACTCAGGAAATCTGCATTCCTGACAAACATTCAGGGCTGTAAGCAGCTCAAATCCTCATCACACACAGGCTCAGGGCTTGTCTTTCTTCTGACGACCTTGGGCCTATTTTCCTGAGATTTTTCTCTCCTTAAGGGCAAACCGTCTGTCTGTTTCTATTAGGAGATGCCATCAATTATATTAATTTCGGGCTGCCCACAAGCTCCCAGTTCCATCTGCCAGCAGAGGAGAGCTGCCTGTGGAAGCACGCAGGGAGCAGCAGATCCCTGGATTCCCACATCTGACCCACGGATGCTCCCAGCTGCTGTTTGTGCTCTGCCAGCATCCGAGTGACATCTCCGTCCCCAAACACCAGTCACCCCCAGCGTGTCTGTGTGGCTGGCAGCTGCAGGTACCTTCCTGCTTAATGACCCACTGCATGGCAAAGGAGCAGTTAATAATCTTATTTATCTGAGCATCCTTCTCCCTGCCAGCTACAGGGGTTAAAAAATTAATTTCTCTCCCACAAACGGCTTCATTAAATCTGTTTTTCTCCCACGCTGCAAATCTTGCAGTTTCCCAACACTGATATGTGCTCGTGGCATAGGGTTTGCTTGTTTTGTTTTGGGGTTTTTTAAATGTCAGAAAACAAAACCAATCTGTCATTATAAAGCATAAAGAGGCTCAAACTTCATCATAACTTGTGTTTTGTTGAAACCCCAAACAAGCAGTATTGGTTTCGCTGCAATGAATGCTGAGCTAAAACACTGAAAAGACTCAAAATCCTTCATTTAGTAATTAAAAAAAGCAAAGATAAAATCTCTCTCTGAATTTATAAACATACTTAGTTATTTTGGGAAGTCCTACTAATTCTCCCTTCCAAAAGCTACATTTAAAACAACTCAAAATACTCAGTTATTTCGTTAATATCATTAATTTGTTCATTTTTAAAGTTCATTGTCCTTCCTTTAGAATATGTCTCACAGCACACACACAGCCATCTGTTCAGTGCATTATGTCAAGCACACAGTAAAAAAACCACAAGAAGTCCCAGCTGCAATTTTACTATTACTTCATCAAAAATGTAATTTCCTCTCGCAATACTTCATCAGATGATAACTGTGCGTGTGATTCACAAAGAAAGTGAGGAAACCAGCCCAAGAACAAAACCCCAAATGAGCCCACAACCTCAAAGTGCAGTGGCACCACCTCCCTCATCCCATCCCATCCCATCCCATCCCAGGGCAGCTCTGTGGCTCTGCCCAGCACGTTCTGGGTCTGATGTTAGGGCTGCTGACAAACCCCACGTACCTCAGCTAATTATGGGTCAGAACAAGAATAGGAAAAGAAGATTAGCAATGCAGAGTCACATTAAATTGAGATTAACACGGAGCTGAAAAATGAAAGTCTCTGCTCTGCTTGTCTAATCCTGGCTCTTGCCTGATCTAAGGAAATCCACCCTATTAAACACACTTGGTGCTATGTTTAAGAACATTAAATCTTGCCAATTACTACTTCTACAATATTTTATTTTCATAAAGCTTGAAGCCTTTTTCCAAGCTACATCTTCCCCTCTGAGCATCATCTCTGTTTGCTGTTGATTGCAGTGACATCTATTGGAGAGGCAGTGTTTGGCTGCACGAGCTGCCTCCACTGAAGATCAACATTTTCAGGTGATCCCCTCCAAAATGAAAAGTAAAAGTAAAGTTAGGATGGCTTTTCCTTTGTTTCAGCACAACTTTGCATAAACCAGACTCCAGACAGTGAGATACCCAGGAATGACGAGTGGGTTGGCTTTTATTTAGTAATTTGTTAATAATCCTGGCATTTTCCCAAAATGCTGATCATCACCTTGCCATCCCTGCCCACAGCAGTGCACAGACACTTCCAGAGATCCTGTTTCTGCCCATCCCATGAACCTGACCATACCTTCCTCAAAGTCTCAACTGAACTGGATTCCTTTATTTCCACCTTTTATTTTTAATGAAAGCCACTCTGCTCTCGCTGATCACAGACATCACTGGCACCTGGACGCTGCTAAAAACCTCAGGTGTGTTAAGAGCTGCCCAATCCCAACCCAACCCTCCTGCACCCACAGATTTATCACAATAGGGAATGACAGAACCGTGGAACAGTTTGGGTTGGAAGGGACCCTAAAGCTCATCCAACCTGGCTTTGGACACTTCCAGGGATGGGGAATCCACAACTTCTCCATGCCAGGGCCTTCCCACGCTCTGAGTCAAGAATTCAAAGTCAAAATACCAGAGAAGTTTTAAACTCTCTTGCTTTGGCAGAGAAACCACTGTTCCTCAAAAAGCATCTTTGGAAGGTAAATCATTATGCTTTCTTACAGCTTCATTGATTTCCACATTATCTAGAGACAAAATAAGAGGAAGGGGGCATTATTATCCCCTTATTAGATACAGTTAAATATCCTTGCAGACAGGAAGTCTGAGCACAGCAGTAGCCCAGTCCATTATCCAAGCCACCTTCCACAAATTTTTTATTACCATCTATTTTTATTATTTTAGACTTATTTGAAACCAACCAGATCGATCTCAGTCAACTAACTGACAAAAGATTCCACTGAAGATATAACAGCAATTGAAATTAAGGATTTCAAGTTCTCTCAACAGTTGTCCTTGCAGTTTTTCTAGAACAGTTTTTCAGCTCTCTCCTGTGTAATTTATGTTTCCTGCAACTTGGTCACAAAAGCACATCCAAATTGTAGAGCCAGGAATCCCCCCAAGGAAAACCTCACCAAAAATTCCATTACAAACTGCTCTGCCCATCCATTTCCTCTGCTCCTTTTTACTACCAACCCCTCATTATGGCAATAAGCCACCACGGGGTGCACACAAGTCCATTAGCAGGTTCTTGGAGCACACCTCCAGCCATCTCCACTCCAGGAAAACACACCAGTGCCCACTGATGCCTGCAGGACAGCTGCTCACAAGCACAAACAGCTCCTTTGTGTGCCTTCCCCTCCTTTTACTTGTTTTGATTAAAAAAAAAAAAAAAGAAAAAAATCCCATTCACAACCCGGTGTTTTTCAGATTTGGGAAGTCTGGGGAAAAAAAAAAAAACAAAACAACCCAACTCTTTCTCCAGAACAGGCTCTGCCACGGGCAAGTGTGGGAAGGGAAAACTCCAAAGTGTTGTAACATTTTAGGTCTGAAGGATGAAGCATTTTGAAAGCTCCTTTTGCAGCAGGATGGACATGCTGCAAGTTGTGCAAAACTGCCTCCATGCATAAACTGAAAGCCTTGAAACAGCAGCCTCAAAGCCAAGAGAAAACAAAACCTGGGTACAGATAAAGATTTGGCAGTGCCACTCGAAGAAGAAATAAAATAAGAGGAAATACAACTTTCAGCTTGCCTTCAAAGTCTAGGAAAAGCCATCTAAGAGCTTGGGAAATGATGCTGGAAGTACTGGAGGCATGAAACAAAGGAGAAGCAGATCTGAAACTAAAGGGTCTTGGGTGCAAGAGTCACATTTGAAAAAAAAAAACCAACCAAACAACAAAACACCTGGAACCTTACACTTCTCAAACCACAGAAACATGGAGGACACATCTGGAGTTTCTGTAAACCAAAAACTACCTCATAGTTCTATTCCCAACAAGGATTTGCCCTCTTTGGATCAAAACCAACCCTTGGAAAGAAAAGGGAGAACGTGTACAAGAAATGAGTATTTGTTCCAACAGGTCAGCAATGAGAGCTACAGTTTCAGCAGTGGGAAAGCAGAAATAAAAGGGAGCACTGCCAAAAGGCAAGTGGGTTTAGATTTTAGGGGAAATTAAAACAACACCAAAAGGTTATTCAGCCACTTTAAGGGGAAAACAGACGAAACATGGAGACTCTGAGGCAATATGGAAGGGACAGAAAGGAAAGAAAAATTCTCAAATATGGCAGGAAGACTAACAGTGCTCTGCTTTTTCACTCTGGGGAATGATGGAGGATGTGGAGACAAAAGATGAGAGGGAGGGTTGAAAGAAGTGATAAGCAAGGACAAAAAATGTCAAGCAGAGCAAATAAACTGTTTCTGGAGTTTGAAAGAAATTGATGAGCAGGTCCCTGACACTGCAGCTGTGTTAATAAGAATGATAAAAAATAAAGTAAAATCCATCAGGAGCAAAACAAGAGGACAGGTTTAACAGCTGTCCCACCTCAAAATGCCCTCCAAAGCTTTCCATGGTATGACAGAGATGGAGAACTACAGGAAACAAATAAAGGAGAGGTTAAGATGTGAATTTACCTGGGCTGACACCACATCTTCCTTTTGGATACCTTGTCTTCTAAATAAGGAAGACAATAAATCCAGCTCACCTGTTGATATATTTTTAGGTAAGGTTCCAAACCCAGTAGAATTAGCTGGATAAGTGGGTAAGGAACAGGGCAATATGAACATATAAATGGGCAGGTAAGAAAGACTAGTTCTTGTCTGGGTTGGGATTTCTGGGAGAGGTGCTCAAGAACCAGGGCAGAAGTTATGAGCATCAAGTAGTTCACAGAAACAATACTGTACTGGAATTTGAAGAGAAAACTTTAGTTTTTCAAGTGATCACAGAACAGGGACTCTGTAAAAGCCCATTCCACAGCTGCCAAGATCCTTAATGTCATTAAGTAGAGTTGGATCATTTCTAACATGCTTTTTACTGCAAGGGCTGAGGCACAAACTTAGTTTAAGCTTCCTTGGCCTGTTCTTATTTTTAAAGGAACAGAATGAGGTGAGGAAGAATATATCTCTGTTTCCCAAGATTCATGGAAAGGATGGCTACAGCAAAACATTCAACTCCAGTCAGTAAAAAGGAAAGAGAGGAGATTCCCCTGAACAGATCTGTGTGCTGCTGCCAAGTCTGGTAGGATTGATGAATTTAATATCAGCAGCAGCTTTACCATTTCAGCTTCCAGCCTCAGCCAGCAATATCATTAGGGATGGCAGGAGAGCTAAAAAATGACCAAGCCCATGAATAAGGAATTACTTCTGTGCAAAGTATTAACTTAGGCCCAGCAAGCGCTTGGATTGAGGCATATCCTAATTAGATAACTCAGGTGTCAGCCTACTTATCACACCTATCCTTTAACTGGGAATTAGAGCTTCACTAAGGAGCTGGAATGAGTTTGTTACAATTGGAGCTTTACCCAGTCAGTTTGAGAGCTCAAGATGATGAGAAAAATCACTGTAGCAAAAAAAAAAAAAAAAAACCAAAACCACAAGCTAAACCCCACAAGAGCCCACACAGAATCACAGAATGTTACAGAGATGGGTGGGACTTTGAAAATCATCTTATTCCACCTCCTGCCACAGGCAGGGGCACTTTCCACTAGACCAGGCTGGTCAAGGCCTCATTTCACCTTATCCTGATTTAGTACAAAAGAGCATAAAGATTAAAAAAAAAACCAAAAGGTAGCTGATTTTAGAAAGTAATTTAGGACTCCTAATTGCAAGTTCAGTATTCCTAAATATTTTACTGCAAGATAAGCTATGGGTAATAATATTCCATTTAACCAAAGTTGTAATTAACCAAAGTTGTGATTCAAAAGCAGCTGGAATCTAAATCATGCTGCCAGGAGCTCTCCACTTACACTGCTTCCTACTCCTTAGGTCCCTGCTGTTCCACAGAGTGAGCATCACCACAAACCACTGCCAAACCCCAAATGGGACAATTGCAGAACCTTTCCCATGCTGAGTGCTACAGAACCAGGGGATCCTTTCTTCAGCAGAGCACCCAACAACAAATCAGCAGATTTTTCTTTTCAAAGGAACCCATCTTGCTTGAATAGCACTGCCTGGGATCAGCTCCAGGTTTTCTGGTTTTTTGCACCAGCGGTCCTCAACCTACAACTGCTCGACTACCACTGAAATTAGAGCAGTAAAACAGAACATCTGCAGCCACTGCTGGCATCTCTGCCCAAGCAACTCCTCCAGACACAGCTCAGATGTTCTGGGACTGAAAATAAACTCAGCCCTCCCTGTATCTCCCCAGAAGAGCTGAGCTCTGGGAGCCTGGCTGGGGAGAAGAACCATCTAAGTTACAAACCAGGCTGAGGACTGGTGCTGTGGCCACACTGAGCACCACTTCCCACAGGCAACAAAAGGCATGAAGGCTTATCAGCACCTGATTGTGTCCCACAAATGTGATCTGATGCAATGATTGGAGCACTACTCACCCTCTGCACAAGCATCCTCATCCTCCTCTTCATCCAGAGCAGCCTCCTCTGCGTGATGCCTTTCGAGTGCTCTGTAAGGAGGTGGCAGCTTCATGGGAGGTGGAGCCCCATATTTTCTCTGCTGCATTCAAAGACAAAGAGTTACATGTTTTGTAACCTCTGAGCACATGAAAAAAAAAAAACTCATTGTCTGTTGCAGTGAATGTGCACAGACACAGCACTTAATTACAATGCTAAATTCTGCAGCAAAGGCTTTTTGTGCAAGAAAGCAGAGCAAGAAGTGACACTGAACATCAAGAAAAAGAAACTAAAACACAATTGTGCATGCACATTTACTTGTTGATAAAATACTTGTGTATTGTCATAAACATCAAAGTGTGAACATTAACCAAGGGTTAAAAACAAACATTAAATTATACCCTGTTTCTTATAAGCCTCCATAACAAAACTGTCTGGTGCTGATAAACATCAATTTTTAAAAAACATAAAATAAGAACTCAATCCTCTTAGTCCATACATGAATATTTAAACATCACAGCCCGTCCGTATTTTGGCGTAAATTTAATAAAGATTTTGAATTATGCCTCCCAATAAAATTCTATTACCTCACATAAATACAGGCAGCTCCTATAATGATGCATATAGCGGCGCATGGCAGGAATGCAGAGCAGGCTCTGAGGCTGGAGGAGGCACTGGCTCAGATCAGCAATTGGTTTTACAGCTCCAGGGAACTGGGTCCTGCCTTGGTTTGCACCACAACTTCACCAAATGATGCTCAGCTGCATCCCCTGCAAGCCCACTGCTAATAGCAGGATGCACTTTAGACAGGGAACACCAGGGAGGAGATGCCATTAGAGCACCCAGAATTCCTGTAATTAATTCCTTCTGTGGCTGTGAAATATGACACAACCCCCAAACACATCAAGCCCAGGATAATATTTGATATATATATTTTTTTTTAACTGGGCGCAGTGAAAGCTGAACCTGTGTATTGATTTTTAAATTCTTCAAGTTGAATTTGTATAGAATGGTGCAAGGAGTGAGCTGTAATACGTGGAAAATTCTGAGAGGCAGAAATATCTGTCATCTCATCCATTTAAAAACAGTAACAGGAAAGTGCTGCACTGAACACAGAACACAGTAATAAATGGAATTAATTCAATCCACCAGTAGCAAAAGTGTGTAGTGAGAGCACTTGGAAGCACAACAGCTGTTTTCCAAAAGGATATAACACACTCAATGGTGCCTCCTACTTTTTTCTTGAAGCCAGCACAGACAGAACTGTGCAAAATCCAGATGATCCAGGAAGCAAGGGAGGACTTGGGTTCTACTTTACTGAGCAGGTAAAGATGGAAAATCTGCAGCCTCACTCTCAGCTGCCTATGACAAATGAGTCACTTTATTATTGCTGTAATTTAGTAATAACTTACAGTCTAAATGTTGACCCTTTGGCTTTTTAAGACCTTAAGCATTTGTTAGGAAGTCTGTGTGAAATTACATGAGGCACCCAGCCTTACCCAGCCGTTTTCTATGGCTCAGAGGGACAAATATCTCTTATCCCTCCTGTCCCACTGAAAAGCCAGATGAGAAAATAGTGCCTGGCTACTCCATTGCACCACATTTTTGTATCAACACAGAGGCAAAAGCACAGTTCACACAGCCAACCAGCAAAATAATGTCGACATCTGGTTGGTCCACTATTGTTTCAAGTGGTTTTCTATAAATTAAAGCGCTCATTTTGAAACAAACAGATCAATAGAGGAGGATAAACGCCAACAAATCAGAGAAAAACCTCCAGCATTTGAAAAGATACAGGAAAAGGCAGATTTTTCCAGCTGGATGTGGCTGCTTTCAAACCAAACTCTTTTGTGACTCTCTGAAGACTAGAAATATCACTGATTCCCCATAGGGATGTGGACTAATAATCCACTAATAGCAACTCTTTCCAACTCCGAGACAGCCCCACAGAAGTGCAGTACGACTGCTTTGTGAGCCCACGTTCAAAGCCAAAAAGGAGCCAGATATTTATGCACTGAAGCTCTTCTATATTCCACCCACCAGTTTATAGCCCCAATAGATGAAAAAGGTCTGAAAAAGATTAGGCTCCCTCTTTAACCTCGGAACGCCGCAGAACGCGACACACCGGAGTGCTGGAGATTAAAGGCAGCACGTTGCCAGAGGATGAGTGCTTTTTGAGATTAGAAATATAGATTAAAAAAAGCCACAAGAAAAGGGGATTGTAAGTGCTTCATTGGAAGTATTATCCTCTGGCATGAAAGCATGTCTTCAACACCTTTTCTGATAACCGAGCCTCGCTGCTCCTGTCCCCGACAGGATCTGAAAGGAGTCTCACAAAAAACTTTTGGAGGTAAAAGGGTCCTCTCAAGTACCCAGCAAACACCAGAGTGCTGAGTAGGATCAAATGGAAACTTCATCCTATTTGTAGTTAAACTGCACCAGGCAAAACTTACTGTCTGCATTAATTCTGTCTCTGCTCCTGCTGCTCTCACACCCTCAAAGTACCTGAACTACACTCCTCAGTCCGGGCAAATCCCACGGGAAAACACCAAGGCCATGAGAGTGATACAGCTGAAAATGAAAAATTAAATTTTCCCCTTATTCCATAATTAACACAAATTCCCTGTTTTCCACCAGACAGAGTGTTCTTTTCTATTTTAAAGCTGCTGTGAAGTTGTTTGGAAGTCAGTGTGCAGTAACTGCCTGACGATTAGCTGAGCAGCCACCCCTCAGTCATTCCCTCATTTTACACAGCTGTGGGAAATGCAGGAGACTCTGTGGACTCCATCATCCCATAACGTGATCTCACTGAATTTCAGGCAGCCTCACATTGAGGATATTATTTGTGTACATGTTGCCATTCCTCAGTTTCTGGTGAACAAAGGGAATCAATTTGCCTCCACACGGAGCAAAGCAGGTACTTCAGACAGATGACAGTGAGGAGCTGTGCTAAGTACAGGGTTTCAGCACCCAGCAGACACCCACAGAATAAATGTCAGAATATTTGGCAGGAATTTGGCAAAAAGTCGTAGAATCAAAGATATTTCAACAAAACACTTCAAATTTAATTTCAGACTTCAGAGGAAGCTTATCATAGAGTTAGAATACATGCTATTATACCATTTGATTTAGTAAAACCTGGGTACAGCACTGAATGGAATAAATACCTTATCACTCTTATTTTCTTTGTCTGCATCCTGATCTTTGCTGACTTTGATTCCCTTAGGCTGGGCAGGAGAAACCACCTGAAAACCAATGTACATTACCCACATTAAAGAGAGAATTACAGCTGCAAAACAAACATCCAAAATCAGACAAAGCTCCCCAGTGCACTCTGCACTTTGCCCCACGTAGAAGGGCACTGCAGTGCAGCCTATAAATTACATTCTTTCACTGGCTTTACTGAATTACATTCTTGCTCTCCAAAAGTTTGGAGTTTCTGTGTGTACTTTAGGCAGGTAGAATTGTATGCCTGCTCTTACTAAGGCTTTAAAAAGTTTCTTGCCTTGGCCTCAAAGATGAGGAGATGCCTCAAATGTGTTGGAAATCAACTTGCTCCCAGGTAACTGTTTCAGGTCTCTCTGGTGCCACATTTCACAAGGAGCTGCTGGTGTGAATCTGACTGATTTTAATTACAGCTTTGTTCCTCTGGATGACAGAGTTTATTTCCAGATTATGAAATATTTGAAATGATAAAATTATGACTATTAAATTACTTCTAGATTATGAAATATGGACAAATTAAAAATGCATAGGGCCAGACTCTTACTACACAGGTGGGAGAGTTGAATTAACACCTAGTCAACAGATTTACATCTACTCCGTGTAAATTAGACAAAGGAAGTTTCCAATCAGGCCAGAGAAGTAATCAATCAATCAACTGGTCTGTAACTGACTGAAAGGATCCATCCTTGGACACAAAAATTGACAGAACTGGCTGAAAGGAATTTAGCCAAGTTTAAAATAAGATGCATGCTATGTATTTACTAAGTTTTGTAATAAAAATAGAAACAAACTTACTTTTGGTACATTAGCCAAGCCCTGGACTACAAACACCACAGGATTTCCTGCATTCTTGATGGCTTCTACTGCTTCCTCGTGGGTGGCATTTTGTAGGTCTACCCCAGAAACCTGACAAACAGTGTTTATTTTTATTAGGTACAGAGTCATTACAAGGCATCACACACACTTGCAGGAGATCAGTGTATCTGAGGAAGGCATCAAAAACAGTCAAGAGTAATTATTTGTAAAGTATGTTTCGATGATGGTTTAAAGAAAAGTGTATTACTTGGTGTTCATAATTAAAAGATGGCCATATGTTGCCCAAAACAATTTTCTAGATAAAAACATAAGGAATAAGATTGTCAGAGTGTTACATGACGTTAGATCTAACTCTTTCAGGTTTTACCTGTTTGTGAACCAAACCTGAACAGCACTGTCAGCTTGGCACCCCAGATTCTGAAGTATTAATTTGAAGAAAAATGAGTAAAAAAAAAAATCAACCAGGTGAGAGGCAGGAATGACATTTTCCCCCGCAGCACCTGCCAGAATCAGGGATTTATCCCAAACAGTGGTTATCAGTTAACCACTCTAAATCCACACACACAAAATAACAGCCCATAATTCAGTATGAACACTCTGTGTCCTTCTATATATTAAATTTATGCTTATAGATGTGCTATAACTTATTCCTCATTTGTATGGGAGGAGGACACTCCCATTTTTTTCACCTCCCCCTCAGACACCAGGACACATCTTTTCTTAAATACAGAGGGCAATGTTAAAAAAGCTCCATAGTCAGACCTGAAAAAAAAGAAACACCACCAGAGGTTTCCTTTGGTTTTCAAAACAAAGTGTTGTCAATACTTCATGAAGTGGTGGCAGTATTTTGTTCCTCTCTCCACCCAAAGCTGTTTGAGTCAATTTTTATTTCTTAAGACTTAAAAAAAGGAAGGTTTATCTCCATTTACCTCAAGTATTTTATCTCCAGTTTTTAAAGCCCTTGTTCTTCCTGCTGGGCTGTCTTCCAAAACTTGTTTGATGAAGATCCCTTTAAGTTCTTCTCCATTCTTCAGGCGCTTTATGACAGTTTGTCCACCAACAATGCTGATTCCAAGAGACACGTGAGGGTCTCTGAAGATCTCAACACTGAAAAAAAATACATGGTAACTTCAAGAGCTTCAAACAGTTTTTTTTTTTTGAACTACAAATGCAGAGCCTTAAATAAATGTAAGCTCCTGGTCTTTCAAGAAGATTTAACAGAGTAAAGAGATAAAGTCAGAAGCCTGAGAATGCTCTCAACAGAGTTGAGTTTTCACCCTGAGCAGATCTCACCCCACAAAAAGAGCAAAATTCTGCTGCCAATCCATGCCCACTGGGCAGAGGCTTTTATTCCAGGGAAAGTCAGATCTTCAAGTAAACACTCATCCTCTTTCAGCTTGAGGTAAGTGTCTGGGAATGGGAAGCCCTGCAAGTGGCACGTTAGACAAATAATGAAGTATTTCATACAACTTTCTGAACACTGACTTCAGTGCATATTCATCACCTCAAGCAGGAACTTTCTGATCGTATTTCACTTGGGACCACAAAAACAATTCACCTAAAAATGTTAACAATACAACAAGGATGTGGCTAAAAAGTTGGCTTGGCAATTTGGAATCCTGCCACGGGGCTTTAGCAGGGAACCCGTGGAAAGGGAGACAGCACAGCACTATGTGCATTGTTCACACCTAATAGTTACTAAATGAGCAAGAACTTGTAGGTCATCCACAACCTGAACCAGCCAAGCTTTCCCAAGTCAGCTGTATAAATAGAAGGCAGAATTCTGCTGAACATCTGTTAAAAATTCCCTGTCTTCAGGAAAGCCCAAGGTACACAGGTACCCTAAAGTTATTGGCAGAGGAGGAGAGGGAAAAAAAACACAACCCACCCAACAAGAACTAATGTGGCTCACAGAAAAAAAAGACATAAGGTAAATGGGAAGGAATAATGTAATCATATGAACTTACATCCGTGGTGGTCCCCAGTGGCTGAAATTTGGAGTTTCTTCTCCTTCTCCTTCTTCTCTCTCGGGTAATTCACTAATTTGGGGCAGAGAGGAGGGGAGGAATAAAAAATAAAAGAGGAATCACCCATGCCAGGTCACAATTCCTCACATATTTTGTATCTGGCAGCGAGACAGCAACACCTTCTCACACTGCCCAGTTTAAAGCAAATGTACAGAGTCAACAGACCAGACAGGAATTTTTGTATTTAGGTTTAAATGTACTTAAGGAATGCTCCAGAAATAAACATGATGGGCAGACCAAATTTATAAGCTGCTCTGTGATACACAAATCTGCACTGCATTTACTCATTCAAAATGACTATTTAAGCAATTAACATTTACTTTCTGATAAATATGCTGTGATGCTTGGAGAGGGATATAAACATGCCAAAACCAGTAAGCAGATCATGATCCAAGTGGGAGAACAGATCCTGTGTGTTCCATTAAAACCTACAGAATTATCCTCTCACCTTATTGTTGAGCTGCTTTCCCTCTGAGAGGAGATTTCAGATGAAATTAGGGGAGTACTGAGGATTGGAACCAACAGGCCCCTAAGGCTCCACTAGCCACTGACCCCAAACTGGTGGGGAGGGACTGGGAGAGGTAAGGCAAATATCCACAGCCAGTGCCAGCCCAGGGTTCCTCAGCAGCACTGGCAGGACTGCAGTTTCCTGCAGAGAGCCCTGGCTGAACTGCTCCTCCCAAAAGGAAGAAGAAAGGGAAGGGAAAACCAGGAGGAGAGCTCCTTAAGGAGCCAGGAGTGAAGGCTGCATCCCTCTCTTCCAGCCCACATCCACACTCCCCTCACTGTGCAGTGCTGGCAGAGCCATTTGCACATTTCTGTCCCAATACTCAGGGGAGGAAACATGGGAAGTTTTCAGGTTTGAAGCCAAACTCCATCTCCTGTAACAGCTACAGACCTGGCCCCCTATGTCCATCTGAGCATTCCACGCAGCCTTTAGTCATGATTCAGCTGAGTAAAGCAAGAGGACAGTTAAGGCCATTAAATGAACGCCTTTCAAAACCTGAAATCTTCCTCCATACCTGCCTGATGCTGTTCTAGGCTGAGCTAAGGTGGTTAATCTCCCAGATTCCTGGTTCTTGGGAAAAACGTAATTCTCCTCTTTCAGTGCTTCCTTTCCAGTTGCTTCTGAATCAACAGCAAGCTCAGGTCCTTTGGAGTCTCTCTGAAGCTTTGTCCCTGAAATAAAAATGGGGGAAAATATGAATTTTTGCTTCCTCTGTCCAGGCACCCCCAAATTATTTCACCCTTGGAATTAACCCTTTATCCCACCAGGTGCCAAATGTGTTCAAGGCCAGGTTGGACAGGGCTTGGAGCTCCTTCCATCCAAGCAGGGAGTGCCACTTCAGGCAGGTTGATAAATTTATTTCTCTGATGAATCCACCAAATCCTAACCATCCATCTGTGGCCATCTGACAAGGAGAAACTTTGCTCCTGAGCACAGATCACAAACCCAAGATATGGGGCAATTATCTAACACAGATCACTTGCATATTTCTGGTTGTGCTAAAGTCACCTCCAGAGCCTGTCACTTCAATTCTGTATTTATTTATCACTGGCCAGATTTGGAGGAGGAAGCAAGATTATAAAGCTGAAGCCCATTTAATGCCAGAGTGTCTTGAGCCTGCAGAACTCTTGATTTGAGTATTTTCTCATTTGAAAGTATTTGTGTTTTGGTAAAAAGTTTAGATTTGTAAATATGAAATTACGAGACAAAGAGAAACCTTACAAACCTAAATTCATCTCAGTTTTCATTTCTGACTGGGTAGTTTCAGTATCAAATATGTCTTTTTGGTAGCTGCTGTGAGCTGTGGTTCCAGAAAAGTGTGACCTTATAGCAGCATTCTCTTCACACTTCACAGAGAAGAAAAGAAGTAATTAAAGCTAGAAAGCAATGGTATTAACTTACACAGAGGTATTTGACAGGAACATTAATTTTTACAGCAAACATACACATTTCCTCAGCTACATTCATATTTATTCAGGTAACTATGAAATACTAACTGCTCATTTAAATACTAACTGCTCATTTATGCAGTGCATTAAGAAGAAGCATGAGAAATGTTATATGCAATTGAAATATAAAGCAACTGTATCCTTCTCCTCATCTGTAATTCAGACAAAAATTTCTTTGCTCTTGCTCATTTGTTTTTTATAAGTAACAAACATATAAATTTAATATTGTGCACTCTGGTATAAAACTGTCAGTAGAAACTTCATTTTATCTGTTTATACACATACTGCTTAAGGGGACAAGCCAAACAAAACCTGAAATTCTCTGTGGCTGTGATGTCAAAACTTTTCTATTCCATTTTTTTCATATAAAAGCACACACATCTCAGAAGCTGGTGCATGGGAGGCTGATAATATCACTTTTTTGTTTGGTAAGGGGATGAACAAAGAATCAGAAGGAAAAAATAATTCTCAGTACCTGAGAAAGATGCATAAATAAGAGTTTTGCAATTTACCTGAACCTGTCTCCTCCTATTCCTTTATCAACCACTAGCCTTGCCACAGTTCCTCCCACCATATCATTTTTTACTGAACTACACAGTCTGGCTCAAGGAACCGATTTGGGTTTAAAAAAATGAGGAAAAGAGGGAGTTTGTTTCACTGAAGCCCCTGGACTATCAAACCCATGAAATAACATTATGCTGTTACTGACATGCCCCATATCAGCAAAGCTTCCAAAAAAAGAAACCAAACCCACAAGTTTTTGGGTAAAAAGACAAATTCAGGATGCCTGTAAATACACCAGCCACGTATTTCACCCCAGCAGGTAAATATACAGACAAAAAGTTACCTAAAAAACCTCCCAAAATGTACAAAAGGACAGACTGGCGTCTGCTAGGGGAACACAAGTAAATAAATCAGTTAAATTCTAGTAATTAAAACACTAGAGAGAGTCCTGAGGGTTTATTTTGGAGTCTGCCCTGAGGGACCTGTGCTCATTCCTTACCATTTGATCTTTACTGAAAGGATATTCCAGGGACTCTCTGGGACTTAGGCTAACACTGGATCTTAAATCTTGTATTTCAGCAGACTCCAGCTGCTTTGCCCATCGTTCTGCATCCAGGTTGCTGCCTGAAGTTGCCTCCTCTCCACCTGATGCACCATCATCATCATCATCACGCTTCAGGAAGGCTGAATCCTCTTCATACTCCTCATCCACCAACATTTCCCGTTCCTCCTCCACGCACTCTGCTCTGGCTTGCAGAAACTCACACATCTCCCAGGACTCCTTCCCACCCTCATCATCCTTCTGAGAAAGCTGGAATGACCTTCTCAAATCCAAATGGGGCTCATCAACGAGCTCTTCTTTAAAAGGTACCTCATCTCTGAAACCCTGCAGAGATCATTAAAGGAATATAGATTTTACACCGTGTTTCCTCCCCACTCTTCTAAAGCTATGCTTTATTTTTTTTGCCCAAATTAAAAGTACATCCTGATTTTTGAAGTGCAAATCTTCTACCTTTTGCACTTTCTAAAAGAAAATAGACTCTCTGACTTATGATTTTAACACCAAAAGTAGACAGTGCAATTTTTTTTTTTTCAATATAAAGAAATTTAAGTGGCACAACTTAGCTACTGCTGCAGCCACTTGGAAAAACCAATCTGGACTGAAGCTAGGGAATGGAATTATTAATTAACACTAAAACAACCACAGGAAAAAGTACATATAAATCTAGTTAAAGTATCTCTGTGCTTCAGACATATCTGCTGTTGCTTTATGAAGGCATGAACATTTCTTAAAATGCTATCAGCTAAATAAACAGCCTAAGAGTTTGCTTATGCAGCAGTGTCAGCAACTTAAAAACCCCAAAAAACCCCAAACAAAAGCCATACTTGCTTGTATGGATATTCCATCCCTACCTGCTACCTTGGATATTCCATCCAACTTTTACCCTGGGGCAGAGGGGAAATGGATGACCCACATACCCCAGAAAAAAGGATCTGTTCATAACTTTTCTGATTTAAGGAGAACAGTGCTCACCTTTCTACTGAACTCAAACCACAGAGCAACAAACCAAAAAAACAACAAAACCAAGGAAAAAGGTATTAAAACCCACTCTGAAAGATCTCACTCAACAGTTCTTTTCCTGGGATTCTGTCACGTGCTTCCCCAACTTCCAACAACTCCTGTTTCTCCCAAATGCAATGGGGTGCTATTCATTGGCTCACAGGGAGTCTGCACAGGCAGCTGGGATTTTATGCCCTGCACTTATCCCAGAATTTTGCCACACACTGAGAGCTTTCCCCCTCTCTCCTTCAGGCCACCAAGTCTCTGTGGCCCCAAGAACCCCCGAACCCAACTTCAACACCCCGAGCCCCCAGACTCCGACACCAGTGGACAGATTCAGGGCTCCTTCCTCAAAATGTTTTTGTTTTCTGCTTCCTGCCCCTTCCCAGACTCCCCAGGGCACTGCACCATTCCTGACCTTCGGTGTCAGGATCCTGTTTTCCTACATTTGTACAAATAGAGAAGGAAAGCCCCCAGACACTGCCAAGATGTTTGTATAATTCAAGTGAGAGGCAGGAGAGAAAACAGGAGAGAGGCAGGAGCACAAGGAAACAATGCAGCCAATAGCTGGCCCAAGAGCAGAACACCAGCAACCCAGAAATTAGCCCATTTTATTAATTTAACTAGCATTAAATGTCCCTTTAATCCCTTTGATCCATGTACCTCGATCTCACAAAACACCCAGGCTGAAGAGATCCTAATTCTCTCCATTTTCACTTCCTTTCCCTTCGCTCCTGCAGCGTTGTTCTCCCAACACTTCCCCGAGTCCAGGGCACATAAATCAGCTGTCTCTGCTCAGAACCACACAGGATTTGTGTCCCTGACCCAGCAGCTTGCTCTGCATCCTCCCTGACTGCTGCACTGCAGCACCAGACACCACCAGCAGCACAGGGAATGCTGCAAACACGGCACTGAAGGCCAATAAAATCCTCAAATTCCATCGTTTTGGGGGTGAAATTCTGGTTGCCAGTGCCTCAGAGTGGGAGCCACCAGAACACACCACTCCTGGCTACCTGTGTGAGCAGGTAAGATAATAAATGGACGGGAATTTTAGCTACTGCCAAAGCTGTCACACATGAGGTAAAACAAAATGCAAGTAAATTCCTCTGCAGGTGTTTTGTCCAAATTGATAGTTCCAGTTTCAGGACTTTAAGATAAAATATTTTCTTTTAAAATACTTAATGACATTGGTTTTATTTAGGAAGTAGAAAACCAGTCTGAGCTGGCAGAGGACAAATTCTCTGCAACCCTTCCCATGCCCCCAACAAATGCCATTTTACATTGTGAAAATGAGTAAATATAATTTATCATCATCCAGGCTAATTTCTTCACAGTATACCCACATCTATCCTATAATACTTCTCCTTTTGGTGTTTCTAATCTACCATTTCAGCATTAAAAATAGGTTTGCATCCAGAGACAGGTATATATGTTCAGCTACACGAAAATCTGGAATTTATTTTTCTTCCTGTGTTGCAGTTCTGGATGATCCTTTATGTGTTGTATTTTCTGGTATAAAAAGAATACATTTACCAGCATGAACTTTGCAAAGCACTTGAGAACAGATGAAAGTTAAAAGATATCCACATCTCCCTAGCTCTGCACTGGTGAGAACTGCAATATTATTGCCTATTTCCCTGGTATCTGAGTTTCTCACTATCTTTAATGCCACATCCTCCCACAATAAACAGAATTATTTCTCAGATAGTAAGGATGAGCAGAGTTGAGGCAAGAGTAAAGAAATCACACCAGAGAACATTAGAAGGCTATGAAGAAGAAAGTATTTCAAGAGTGCCTTATACTCTAAATGACTTTTTTGTTTTGCTTCATGATAATTAAAAGCATTCTGCTTCCATACTTTACTTTCTGTGCAAAGCTGAGCCCACCACTTCTGATTGTAACAACAACACAGCATTCCTATTTCATATCCAAGGTAACCCAAGGTATTTTAATGACATAATAAATTTGATAAGGCAGTCTGGGAGCTGCACTGGTGAGTGCTCCCAATGCACTTGGCACAGTTTGCTGTTAGAGGCTCTTTCAGAGGGAATCCAATACAGTCTTATCTGAAAAACATACTGTATTTTTTACTTTAAAACATCATTTCCTGTCTGTATAAACTGGAGTTGAACCAAAAAAAGTAACCAAATACCTGTGGTGCTTCAAGTATTACTGAGAAATTTGTGTTATCTATTAGTTCTGGAGACCCAGGGCTGCTTTTGGTGGTGCTGGTATCCACACTGTGCATTTTCTCCTCCTCTCTGCTTTCTCCCTTAAAAAGGTAAGCCAAACAATGAGTCAGGAAAACGACAGAAAAAAAAAAATTCCCCACATCTTTCAATAAATTAAAAGGGAGAAGGAGAACCAGCCATTAGAAAAGAATTATAAAAATACAAAGTCAAAAATGGAGAAGATGAAGTCAACAGCTTTTATTCTTTGAAGATATTGGTTCTGATGCATTAAAACCTAAATAGACAGGAAAGGAAAGACAAATACAAGGATATGAACAATGAAATACCAATTTTTAGTAAAGGAAATAATATATTTAACAGCTTTCCTACACTCCTATTTCACAACTCCTCTCCCACTTTGAATTACAAGCACTTTCTATTAACTGGGGCTTTAATTAATTTTGCCTGGGTGCCCTTGATGAACAATACTGCAGCATTTCCCAGTAAACTACTGTTCCAAAGCCCTGATTTCAGAAAAGAGAAATTCTGCTGGAATTTACAGTCTTGACTTCAAACAGAGTAGGTTTCTTTGATGTCAGTGGAGCTCAAGCAAGCACTCAGCAGTGTCTCAGAGAGAAATGGGCTCCAGCACAGGTTTAACTGGGCTGCTGAAGTGCTGGAACCACATTACACCTGTGCACAGGGCACATGGCTCTGCCCAGGCACATCTCCCAGTTCCACGGGGATGTTCCTGAAGGAGGAACTTGAGGATGCTGGTTTTCCAGTCAGACCTTCTGGACCCTGAGCTGCCCGTTTGCCAGGATTTTTGGCCCTCTCAAGGCATAGCAGTTGTTTCCCAAATGCACACGTGTGGGAAATGGATTTGTAGAGAATTCTTAAAGCCAAGAGAAGGCTCACATAGCATGTATTTGCATGTCAACTTTGAAACAAGAAATGCTGACTTAGAAATGACATGGAATAGGACAGATATTGTTAAGAGAGAAATGCAGCTAGAAACAAGTTTTAAAGGATGGCTTTGTAAATAAGACTAGGTAGTTTGGAGAAACAGAACTGTGAAAGATGCATTGTAGTAAGACCCAGGAGGGGTAATTTTAGATGATTGGCTTTAAAGCATTTACAGCGTGGTGTGACAAAAGCTGATAGGCCAAGAAACACTTAGAGTGCTTTGTAATTAGGGAATAGTTGGCTTCTGATTGTGGTGGTGTGAATTATAACATCTGTATTGTCTCAGCCTTCACATGAGACTGAAAATGGAACAGAAGTTTTTAAAACACCTCTCAGCTGCCCCATCTCTGGGTCAGAAAAGGGCATAATCTGACACACACGTACCCTATGCTGAATTCTCCCCACAAACACAACAACCCCATCTACACACGCCACGGGATGAAATAAGGAAAAAAAAAAAGTTAAAAATCAGTTCTTACCACTAAAGGCTTGCAGATCCCAAGGGAAACTGTACCTGGGGGCACAGATTTCAGCACTTCCACTGCCTCTGCCAAGGTGGCACCATCCAGGTATTTCTCGTTGACGAACACCAAGCGGTCACCGGGCAGAACCTGCCCCCCGCGCTCGGCCACTCCACCTGCCACCAGAGAGCTGATCACAATGGCTGTTCCTGCTGGATCCAAGGGATCCTGGGGGGGGAATAAAAAAAAAAACACCCCCAAGTGAAGGCCTTGAAGGATGATGTTTGTTTGGAGTGCGTGAAGAGCACTCAAGCACGTTCATCCTCTAATGCTACGGGACTGAAGCCTGCTGAGACGTTCAAAAAACAGGCTGCTAACACTGCCAAGGCTTACAGCGTGCAAAAAGGAAGATATTCCATCACTTGCCTAATCCATTAGGAAATGTTAAGATCTGAAAGGTGACCGATACCCTGCCTGCCCTCTCCTCACACACACAGGCACGGCCAGGCCAACCTGCAAACAGAACAACAACGCTGGCAGCCTTCCACCAGCCTCCATCCAGCCTGGGACGTGCTAATGTCACAGAAAATAACCACTCTGCACGTCACCCGAGGGCTTCGGAGCAGCGGAAAGGATGGCAAAATAAACCACGGCAACGTCACAAATTTAATTCAAAATATTAAGTTTAAATGAAACCCCCAAATATTGAAGAAATAGCAATTTATGTGGGCTGTGTTACTGCAGTGTTTCTGCTTTGTCAGCTCCACGTGACAATGTAGAAGAGATATTTTCTCCACCTTAACAGGGAACAGGAGACAGCAACAGAAGAGTAACTAAGAGTATTACTGAAGCCAAGGAGCACTGTGGTGGTGGATACAGAGACTGTCAAGCACAAAATATTATACACATTGTAAACTGATGCAAAGATACCCACTTCACTTAATCTTTTATCCTGTATTAGCCTTTTCTTTGTGCTCTGTACCATTTCTATGGTGCCTTCACTCATTAAAAAAATTATTCTCAATCCAATAAAATTATAAATTATTATATGCTGGCAGAAAGATATACAAAACAAATGTGTGGGGTTTTAATTTTTTTTAATGTTTTTGTTTCCTCATTCGTTTTTTTTAAGATTGCAATTATAGCCTTTCTCCCCCTTGCTAAGGGCTCATAAAGCTCAGAAATGGTCCTTGCATGCACTGGGTCTCCAAATGCACAAACATGGACTATTTTGCCCTCAGGACTTGCATCTTATTCAGGGCATGGGAGGGATAAAAAAAGGGCAAAATTGAAATCACAAAGACCACCATGAATTCAGCACCTCAGTGTTAATTTGAAAACAGGAATGCTTTTTAAGCTCTTTATTTTTATATGACTATACACTGCTTTCCAAGAGCACATGTTTTTTAAGGTATGTGCAAACATATGAGGCAATGCCTGTAGTATCTGTAAAAGGCTGAAATTAGAGAAGTGAAATTAGAGTTCAGCAGGAAGAACCACACCAGAGCTGGATTCAAGTAAATAAAGATCAGCAACAATTCTCTCCCGTTCCACTGCTCGATCCTGCTCTTTTACAATTTAATAATTTTACAGTTTATCCGCAGTGCACACAAGATGTTCCTCCCTCACGAGTGTCATGTCTTGGCAGCCAAGCCCAGCAGGCTCCCTGTGTTTGCCTCCTGTGCCAAGGTGCTCGTGCTGCCCCGGTGTCTGTGCCCAAACCTGCTGCACCTGGTGCTGAGGGAGGATTCCCTGAGCTTCCAACAGCATCCCCTCAGGAGGTTTCCAGGAACAAACCAAAGCCCAGCAAGCTCAGGAAAAGAATCCAAAGGGATTCCAAAATGTGAAGGGGGAAAAAAAAAAAAGGGCTTTGCTTTAAGTGCTGAATGTAGAAAATTGAAATTACTGCTGCCCTTTGTTCTTGCCAGCAAACCCCAACGACCCTGGAACCAACAGAGACTTCTGAACTGGTTTTAATCTGGGGGTTTGCTCCACTGCAAATTAGAAATAACCTTCTGAACACCTCTGCAGACCCAGGACCCAGCCCAGACAGCCACTTCCCAGCAAGCAAGGCACTGTTCACATCAGGGAGGCTTTGCTGGAGAACTAAACCAGCAAGTTTTGCTATCATGGGCTCATCTTGCCGTGGCCAGGGAGGTTTATGCTGGTTCCCTGAATGGGTGAATGATCTCTCAGCAAAACGACACCTTTGCTGACATAACAGCTTTTACAATGTGACTTTTGCTGGCTTAGCTATATTGATAAAAAATGAACAAAACAAACCCAGCACTCACCCCCACCCATGCAGATAAGGTGACAAAATTCTGTGAGTGAAGGACTGGCCCAGTAATTACGGTGCTGGCTGAGGATGGGGCAGAACCAGGTTCAAATCCCTGCTCTTGTCTCATCTAAATCAGTTCTTTTTTGGGATCTGGATCAGAACCACTTAAACAGGACATGGGAATCTCACCATTAGCTATTTCTATGCACGGTCAGTGGCTTAGCTACCCCATTTCTGATGACAAACAGTCCTGTTTCAACTCACCACTGAAATAAAATCAGTTTTGCTCAATAAATCTTCATGTTTTAGCTAAGAGATAATTTAGCTGAAAGGAGTGTTCCAAAAGGATGAGAGTTCTTGCAAAGAAACAGCTCTAGGCAGAGAAGTTTTGAGGACAATGTGGTTATTTCCCCTGCTTCACAACACACACAAGCACAAGCCACGCACTGGAATTGCTTCATGAAGAGCAGCAGAAATCTTAAAAAGAGGGCCCACGTTAAAAACTGTTCTCCAGGCAAGTAGAAAACAATTCCACTGCTGATTTCAAGCAGAGGGAGCTATTGTACAGGGAGAGAAGAGCAGGATGAGCTGCACGGTGAGAGCTCAGCAGCAGCACCAGCACTGCTCAAAACCTCAGGGCTCACCAGTGCCTGAATCACAATGCAACAAAAGCTGCACAAGAAGGCACAGACCCACTGAACTTCAAGGTGCAGTCATGTATCCATGCTCTCTCTGTAATTTAATATTCTATCCCAACCGTGGATTGCACTGTGCTTTCCTCATCAAAACCAAAGGAACGCTGGGATTTTTTGGAAACCTTGCCTTATGATTTACCCTCGACCCCAAGCACACCCTGAAGAAGCACCTGCTAAAACAAGACAGCAAATGAAACAAGTAAATTAAATAAATTCATTAAAAATAAATTACTACTTATTGATCTGCAAATTCACATTTTCTAAATGGTGAGTGCAACTGGGCTGTGAGGGCTGTTGTCTTGTTTTTGAAAGAAAGCAGTGCTTGCAGCAGGATGAAAAACAGATCCTTTCCTTCTATACTAAGTGCAAAAAGTATAGTTTGTATATAGTTAGTGCAGTCAAAGGGCAAGTTCACTCCCACAGTAGGATTTCAGGGCTGCCTCCATGTTAACAGAGCAGCTAGAACTATTCCAAGTTACTAAAGAGCACCAGTGTGACTGCACACCTACCCTGAGGCTCTACACTCGTTTTACTTGGCTCATAGTGATTTTTAGTCACCAGCAGGCAGGAGCAGATTTCAGCCTCTACTTTAAAGTGAAGGCTGGTTTACTGGGATGGAGTTTGCAACTCTCTCCACAAACCCAGAAGTGATACAATTTTAATATTTCAAGAAATTATCACACAGCTTTGTATCAGAGCACAAGGGGAGTGCAATGGACAATCCCATGCAAACTGGCCATGTTAAAATGAGCACGATTCATAGAAAAATTAAGGTTGGAAAAGACCTCCAGGATCATCATGAACAGGCCTTGGCACATTTAAAGAGGAGCTCTTACCTTTCCTGAAGGATTCCTTTACAGCAACAAATCATTTATGAGCAAGGAGGAAAAGAATGGGACTGCAAAGCAGGGCCGTGAGGAGACAAACCCCCTTAAGTCAAAAGCTCTTTTTTAAGAGAAGAATTACACGTGAGAACATTTGCCACTTGTGTAAATGCTGGGAGCTGCCCCCTGCCATGCAGCAGCAGCAGCCCAGGACAGTGGCCCCCAGGTAACCCTTTGAGGAACTTTGTGCTGTAGCTGCTGTCCTCCCCCCTGTGCCCGAGCCAGCCACGGATTCTATGGACTTGTTTAAAATAGCCACAATTTATTCATACTTAGCACACCATATATTTAACTATGCTGAACCATAGGTTTTCCCTTCCCCACCCACCCCAGCCCTGCTCCTCATCAAAACCCACAAATGTTTCCCGGAGTCCAGGTGTCAAATTTTTCTCCTTATTTTCAGAGCCTCGTTTGTTCTGGATTCATTTAGCAGGGGAGAGTCAGGCAGGGGCCACTGCAGTTGCTGCCTCTGGGATCCCTGGGTTCGGGGCAGTATGAAACCTCTTAAAAACCTGAGCTCTGCTAAAATGTTAAGAGTCCCAGGAGTTGAGAGGGACCTGGAGCTGGAGCTGCAACTTTATGGTGGCTTTGACTGCCACGGGCACCAAACACCCACACTCAGAAGGCAAATCTGGAGACAGAACCAGTGCAGCTGACCTCTGCCCATCCTGCTGGGAAATAAAAGTGATAAAGCAGGCTGGCTGTCCCCCTGTCCCTCCCAAAAGGTGAGGTGTGCAGCAGCCAAGAGAGGGCACTCCAGGCCAGCCCAGCTCCCACCACCGCAGGCATTCCTGCTCTGCTCCATCCTCATCCATCCAGCCAGCCCCAGCAGACCCTCCCTGCCCTGAGGATGAGGAGCACTGAAACTACAGCTCCACTGGATGGGAGCAGCTCCCACGTTTGCTGGGGTTTTGCTTGTGTTTTGCTTTTTTTTAAAGGCTCCTATGAAAATGTAAGACAAAGCTGCGGGTGACTGACATTCCCTGTGCAAAGTCACTCTCACTTAGTTACAGGCTATATTAGTTTTGGCATCACTTGAGATCTAAATCCAGCTAGCCTGACTTCCTAGAATATTTCAGCTTTCTTCAAGCAACAAACTGCCTGCTGCCACAAAAACACACATCCAAAATAGCATGGCAAAGGATCCCAAAAGAAACAGTTTGAAACTTTTTTCACCCCCCGTGCCATTTTTTGATTTATCTGAACATTTTTACAAGTGCCAATTTGTATACTGCAGGTTTCTGTGAGGGAGCCAAAACAAACGCCTTGGAGCTCAGAGGTCAGAGCAGCCCAGCTTCATTACATTTTGCATGGGACCACTTCCAGGTCTAACACACATATCCATATTTAAAACTCTTCAGTGAGTAAGATACCAGGCTGGAAGACTCTCAGACACAACACTTTTGATGCTGAACAAGGAAAACACACCCGGCAATGGTGAAAAGAACCAGAGGCATTTTATGTTTGTCTCACTATTATGTAGAACAAAGGTAGAAGTGCACATGAGTAACGTACCTGCATGCTCAGCATCGTAAAATTACTCAAAATACTCATCTGTGCTCTCATTTTGTGATGTGCCTGTGGTTCCCTTTGCAGAGCCACCCTCCACAGTGAGCCCAACAATGCCAATGGGATGCAAGAGTCAAGACTGACAAGCACCCTTTTTTGTGCCTTTTCAAAGCACAAAGTGCCTCCAACAGACAGGGAATAGAGGCAGAGCCAGCTGTGAGAGTGAGGTCTGATTCCCTCCTTAGGGTAGCCTCACTTTAGGGTTGAGACTCAAGGTCCAAACCTCCTGTTCACTCACTCCAACATGTTTACAGCAGTTGGCCGTAGGAACTCCAAGGCCTGGAAAAACATCCCCGAGGAAGTGCTCAACTGGTTTTCATTAGACCCACTGCACTGGAGTGAAATTCGAAGCATTTCAGACCTGTTTCTGCCTCTTCCACTCGGATTGCAGTCAGCAGGGCTGCTCAGGAAGGAGATTACACAACGCACAGCCTCTGGCTGCACCAGAGAAATAAACTGCAGGCTGATGTGCTGAAGCAACACAAACTTAAATACAGAGCGGTACTCAAGGAGGAACGCTGAACTTTGCTGTGATGTAAGGCAAAGCACTGGAAATAAAACATTACTATTTATTGATCTGCAGTGAGGGAATAAAGCAATGAATTTCAGAAGCTCTGGTGTGCAGCCGGAATGAATCAAAACTTCTGTTGTGGGAAACATCAGCAAAGAAACAGGAATTCACAGGGATGGGGGGGAAAAAGAAAACCAGCAACAAACCACACAGAGCCCCACCCAAAGGAGGAGAGGGAACAGCAAAATAAAGAGGAGGAGGTGGCACAATGGGTTTCCCACACCAGGCTTTCATCATGTGGGATCTGAAATGGTATCAGCCTTGCCCAGCAAGAACGAACACGGTGGCCAGCCAGCCACGTGGGGCTGGCAGGGCTGGAGAGCACAGCACAGTCCCCACCCCTCTGCTGTGGGCCAGGGACCCCAGGGAAAAAGCCAAGGGAAAAGACCTCACACGCTACTGCTCTTCCCAAACAAAAAGATCAAAGATAGGCACCGGCTCTGGGCGTTTTCAGGGTCGCTGTGCACTGGACTCAGGTGCCTGTCGCTATCTTTTAATTTATCAAACTTCTCAATCCATCTAAGGTTTTATCCGCCTTTCATATTTGCTCTCGACAGAGCTAAAGTCTCAGGGATTACATTCATTAGACTCTCTTAATATCTTAGACTTTCAGACTTTCCAGCTCCAGAAAAAACACACTGAGTGCTGACTACAGGGAAAAGCCACAGAGATAAGAAAAAAAAAATCCCTGAACTCATAAGGAAGTGGAGGAAAGCCACTGTGTGATGAGATAAAGAAGGGATAGAGATGTGTGGGAAAGAAGGAAAAAATACCAACAAGCCAAGGGAAAAAGTATAAATGGTATCATCTACACAGCCTGTGCTCAGTGGGCCTTAACACAGGTTGTGGGTTTGATCAGCTTTGAGATTCAAAGAATTCCTGAACTCAAAATCCAACCAGAGAGCCCAGCAGCACTTGCACCAGTGAGGTGAGCTGGCCTTAGCACTGGTAGAAGTCTGTGGAAGTGCAGGATGTGTTTTTACACAAACCAGAGCTCTCCTCTGCATGGAAACCTTGCTTCACAAACAGCAAACACATGAATTATGGAAGACTTGCTGCAGAAAAAGCTGCAAAATCAAAGTAGGGACAGAGGACAGACTGGGTGTTATGCAACAAGGATCTGCAAACAGTGATTTGGCCCAAAGAATCACAGAATCCCAGACTGGGTTGGGTTGAAAGGGAACTTAAAGCTCATCTCATTCCACCCCCTGCCACGGGCAGGGACACCTTTCACTATCCTAAGGTGCTCAGAATGCCATCCAGTCTAGCCTGGAACACTTCTAGGGATGAGGGAGCAGACAGAAGGGTTGGCAGAAAGGTTGCAGAGAATTTTAAGGCTACAGTGAATCACACTGAAAACAGACAGAAAATTCCAAGTGCAACAGGACTCCTTGGATTTGGGGAGCAGCATCTCCCAGCAGGGTGAGGTACTAAGAAAACAGAACACCTCATAACTTCCATGAGTTTTCAGGATGCTTCATGCTTATCCATCAGCACCAACATATACCTCAAATCTCATCATTTCAGAACAAATTCTCAGCTGTCTGGGCTGAGCTCTTCCACACCCACTGCTCCATCATCTCCACATGCCCACTGCCAGGCCAGCACAGCTTCCTCCAGCCTCATCCACATTATCTCAGCCTGGCTGGGATTTACCAAGTGGTTAACAGAAAATCCAGCTACAGTTTTGTCCCTTTAAATTCTCGCCTTCTCTCGCAGGCAGAAGACATCTGTGGAATAATAATGAATTTCTTTGGTTTGGGGTTTTTTGTTTTTATTAAAAGCTATTCTTTCTAGCAGGAAATGAAAAAGAACAACCAGATTGGAGAATTTGGGGGAAGAAGTGAAAACATTTCTAAAGGTTAATAGTAATAATACTGCTCAGCATTTATTTCATGGATATGCGACAAAGCAAAGAAAAGCAGATGTTTTCAGTAATGCTCCAGTTTCCCTCCAAACTCAGGTATTGTCTAGAGCTGCTGCAGCTCACAGGGACAGGAGGGATGCCCCTACAATTTTACTCTACAAGACAGCAAAAGGAGGGATAAGGAAAATCTCTATCCTTTACTGAATGCAGGACAATCTGGGGATCAGCACAGCTTTGTGAAAGGCAGATCCTGCTCGACCAAAATCTGCTGCCCTGGGTTTGGCTGGGGTAACCCATGGCTGAGATAAGAACACTTTAATGACTGAATAAAGCAAAAGATAACAGCCATGCTAACACTAATAAATATAATGAAAAGGGGCATAACAATAAGAGAGAGAGGAATAAAACCTGAGAAAAACAAGTGATGCACAGTCCTGATTGCCCAGCCCGTTCCTGAGCAGTGATGCACCCCTCCTGGCCAACTCCCCCCATTTATATATCATACAAATAACATATCATGAGCATGATATCCTATAGTATGGAATATCCCTCTGGCTAGTTCAGATCCTCTCCTGGCTTCTGGTGCTCCTCCTCACTGGCAGAGCATGGGAAACTGAGAAGTCCTTGACTCAGAGTAATTGCTACTTAGCAACAACTAAAACATTACCCTGTTATCAACATTGTTCTCATGCTAAATCCAAAACACAGCACTGCACCAGCTACTTAGGAGGGAAATTAACTCTGTCCCAGCCAAACCACAACACCTGCTTAGTGGATGAGGGAAAGGCTGTGGATGTGTCTACCTGGAATTCTGTGAAGCCTTTGACTGTGTTTCCCACAGCATTCTCCTTAAAAAACTGGCTGTGCATGGCTTGGATGGCCAAGAAGGCCAGTGGTACCTGGCTTTTGTTAGCACTGGTGTGGCAGCAGGACCAGGGCAGTGACTGTCCCCTGAGCTGGGCACTGCTGAGGTACCTGGAATTCTGAGGTCACAAAAAGAAGGACATTGAGGGGCTGGGGCATGTCCAGAGAAGGGAACAGTGCTGGGGAAGGGTCTGGAGCCCCAGGAGCAGCTGAGGGAGCTGGGAAGGGGCTCAGCCTGGAGAAAAGGAGGCTCAGGGGGGCCCTTGTGGCTCTGCACAACTCCTTGGCAGGAGGGGACAGCCGGGGGTCAGGCTCTGCTCCCAGGGAACAGGGACAGGAAGAGAGGGAATGGCCAAATTGCACCCGGGGAAGTTCAGGTTGGATACAAAGAAAAATTTCTTCCCTGAAAAGCTGTCCAGCCCCAGCACAGCTGTCCAGGACAGTGATGGAGTCCCCATCCCTGGAGGGATTTAAAAACCCTGTGGATGTGGCACTTGGTGCCCTTGGCATTGCTGATGGGAACAGCTGCACTGAAAGGTCTCAGAGGACTTTCCCAACCTGAATAATTCTATGAGATTCCTCCCTAACTTCTCATTTAGAGTCTGACTGATGGCCCCCTCCAGCCCAGTGTCAGGGAATACCCAACCCCTAATGTGACTTCCTGCCTCCAGGTTCTCCAGATCTCTTCCTGTGGGTCTGTCTGTATCTCCGTGTGAGATACACAGAAATATTTTTGATTTCTTATTAAAGTGGTCTCTGCTCTCCCAACACATTAGTACTGCAGCACTGAGGTTTTGGAATCCTCTAATGGTGAACACCTCAGAAACTTCTCCAGGAATGTGCTCAACTACATTCACCAGCTCCCAGGTCCTGAAAAGTAGTTTTTAAGCTGAACTCCAAGAGAATTTTTCAAAAAGCTACACTGAATTCAATTCATGACACACTATTAAGAATTATTTTACACATGAAGCAGCTTAATATGATTTAAAGGATGTAGAACTTTCCCATAGGGGGAGAGAAGCAAATCCTCCGTGAGATGAGTACCAACACAGTTGGTACTGAGGCTTAGAGAACTTTGATGTTAATGAATGTGGATGGGTTGTAGAGATGGGAGAAAAGCTGCCTTTATCAGTTTTCCCAGTACCAAGCTGATAGCCATTGTAAAACTGCTTTTTAATACAGCTGTGCAGCTTTTGCCAGTAAGCCACAGGTTTCCATCACATGATCAGGTGAAAATGTGCTTAACAAAGATGTGAATATGCCTCTTTGTTCATAACAAACTTATCACAAGAACAGACAAAGCTCAAATTATCACAAGAGGGCAAACGTTTAGCCAGCAACTTGTCAAAGCATTCCAGCCTCCATCTCACTGCTGAACAGACCAAGAAACTAAAAAAAAAAAATTATATATATATAATCTACTTGAATACCACCTTCTACAAATAAGAAGTCAGTTTGCTTTTTTTTGTAACTCTGCATCTGGAGCCTGTTTGGGGCATAAAGAAAAGAGGAAAGATATTTGGAGACACTTAAATTGCTTCACTTCCTGCCGTGAATGACTATGCAGTGATTTTGTTAGAAAAGAGAAAACAATTGTTTCCCATGCTCCCTGGGAGAAGGACAAAACATAACCTGCTGAATGTGCAGCAAAAGAGACTTCAGTTCAACAGCACGAAAAACTGCTACTAATAATAAAGGGAAGCCAGGAATAAGGCAGCTGTGGGGTCCCTATTGCTAGACCACAGGAAAATCCCTGGGGCACTGACCCAGGCAGCCCAAGGCAGGCACAATTCACAATTCTGCTTCTCCAGCTCAGGGTAACTTGAAGCTCCTGAGTGCTGAAATGCCTCTTTCTGCTTCCTTGGATCACTTAGAGCAGGTGAGACTGTGAGTTCCTCCAGCCAGACAGCTCTCCAGGGCAGCTGGACTGTGCCAAAGCAAGCAGGCACTGGGGACTTATCTCTCAGCACAGACAGGGAGAAACAGCATCCCAGTCTTTCCCAAGAGTTATGTAAAATGTCAAACCTCCCCGTTCCACCCCTCACCCTCTCCAGTTTCATGCACTCTGAAACAGCTGCTTTAAAAAGACTCTGACTTCAAAGCACAGTAAATTAAGCTCCACATAAAGTCCATTCAGCTTTTTGTTTAATTTGATAAAAGCTCATCAGACCATTCAAGTTACCTTCTGGTCAATACTGCCTCAAGAAATCTGCAATTCAGCTACCTGTGGTTTTTTCCAATATTTCTGTAAAACATTACTGACAGAATCTGTTGGCCTGCAACACATCAGGTCTTTGGTAAACACTGTTCCAGGGCTCAAAGAACCTTCTATCCTGCTGGGATCTCTTCATTTTCTCTCTAAGTCTTTTGGGATTTTTCTTTCCTCTTGCTCTAATGCCCTGGAGTCACAGTTGTTTTTAGACAGCATTTCTTCTGTTTTAACCTGATAATGCATCTTTCAATTTCTTTCTAAGAGAAAGGGATTGGTCTCAAAAACAATGGCTTAGCTCTTGACTTGCTGGCAACCAGGTCTAGTGGAAGGTGCAGGGTTTGGAACTGGATGAGAGTTCAGATCCCTTCCAACCCAAACCATTCTGGGATTCTGTGATTAGTTCCAGGCTAGACAAATTTACTGTTAAGCTGGATACTTTCAGGTCTGCTGACAGAGAACACGAAATACACTGACTGCAGCCCCTTGCATCCCAGGTGATCCCAAACCACTCCACCAGCAGCATCCCAGGTCCCTACCTCAGCACCAGAGCTCACTTGGCACCACCTGTGCCAGCAGCATCACATAAAGGTTAGTGAAGAGGTGAAAGGCAGAGCAGCCTCTCCAAGTGAAAGGAGGAGGAAATGAAGGCAGGCAGAGCGTGTTACCTCACAGAGGAGCTGGCCAGAAGGCTCAGCAGCACAGCTTTTTAATGGCCACCAGACCTCTGCAGCCTTCCCATCAAAGCACCATCAAGAAAAAGCAGTGCCCGGCCCAGGAGCTTTGACCAGGTCCCAACACAGTGATGACAATAGAAAAAAACACAGAAGATTTCACTTTGAGATGTCTTCAGTGTTTCTTATTTAAATAAAAGAAAAAAAAAACACCCAGTGAAATCCATCATTTCAAGAATCCACAGGATCAGCTTCCCATCCACCTCCCCTCTTGCCAAGTACTCACCCTGCTACCAGCAGAGCAGTAGTCTCAAAAATTTTAGATTTCCTACAACATAACTACAAATAACAGCATTCAAAGGGGAAAAAGGGTTTTTTTAATACACATAGAGACCACAGGAAGATGAAGAATATCCTAGATAAATATTATCCTGTCATAGCAAAAGGGGTAACACTACCCCGAAGTTTTATGAACCTTATTAAAAAAAGGAAGTTTAAGCTTCTTTTAAGCTTTTAAATCCCTAAAGACAATCAAAAGATAACACAGGACAAAGTAGAAATACTATTGATTATGCATAATTGGTATAATTAATTTGTAATTAGTTCATTAAAATATATAGGCATTGGAATTATGCTTGTACATTTCTGGGAATATCCTGCAAGTCACTTGGGATGTGCTTATCATTTATTTGATAGATGAAACATTATTAGAAAGACAGCCCATTAAAAATTAATATGCCAGAGTAATAATTTTCTCGATCTCAGCATTCAGTTTTCCATGTACTCAGACTCCTATTCTGCCTCACAAAGAGTTTTTATTAATTCTGTTTTCCAGAGCATGACTTGGGCAGCGCAGCATTTAGGACAACTGAGGCACAGCATCCTTCATGCTGAGCATGCAGCCACTTTTGAGACACAAAATGGCAAATATTATAAATTATACACCATAGGAGTGTTCAATTTACATTGAACACTCCTAATTCTAATTCTACTAACCAAAAATGAAGATGGAAAGGTAAAAAGCTTTGTGCTTTTAAAGTAAGGAAGAAACTTCCAGAGCACCCTGTAACTGCTGAGCATTCTTGTGGCTCTGCAGGTGTCTGGCACCTCTCACTGTCAGGAATGCAGGAGCAGGACCCCAGGGCTCCTCAAACACTGCAGGGAACAGCCCCAGTCCCACCCTGGGGCTGGGATCCTCTGGGATCCACCATTCCAAAGGTGTTGCTCCACATCTGTGTGGGGGAAAGTCAGGTGGGAGCATCAGCACTTTTTAACCCTGACGCCACTTCCCTGTTCCCACTGAGCTTCCTGAAGTCCCTCCAGTATTTCTGGAGTGACATTTCAGCCAACAGCTACAGAAATAATTGGATCTTAAAAACCCAGGATAGCCTCACATCACCTCCTCCACGCTGGGTATGCAACACCAAACTTTCCTTAAATTTCTGTGATGGACAGAGCCAGTCCTTGTCTGTTAATTACCAACAGATTTCCTGCTCAAAATCTCCCTTTCAAAAGCATTTTCCTCCCCACCCCACCTCCATCAACACCGTGGCAGCCTAGAAAAGCTAGTCACCCACTGATGATGAAGATGGGCCATGGCAAGACCCATCTTCACCGAAAAATACCTAAAAAAAAAATTAAAAATCATATTCTTCAAGTGGAGCAAAATCAGTAGTGGATACACTCAAGCAGTATCATTTGCCATTATAAAGCTTGAATTTTCTCTTGTAAAACAAAGAGTATGTGCCTAAAAAAATACCTTTCATGTTTCAAAGAAGGGTCTGCAGGTCCTTTAAGGCACAATTAAACACTGCTGTAATTCTGTGCTTCCCAGCAAATCTGTGTTAAGAATTCCAAACACTGTCCCAGGAACCACACACAGGTTGTTTTTTTTTTTTTCCCCTTGCCTCCACTGTAGCATGGACAATTATTTATTTTCTTTGCCCTGCACTCAAGGATGTGATGGATGTATTTACATAAACACACACACAGCCACAGATATCACTCTATAAAAATTAATCTGCAGATGATGAAAAGTGTAAAAGATCTAAGAGGCAAATCCCAAACAAAAGAACACACTTTATACACTTTATACATAAATATCTTGAAATTATAAAGATCTGAGATTAAGTGGTTTACCACTCATTTAGAATTGATTAGAATGTATTTAAATTTAGCTGAAAGTACCACAACATTGCTCATGTATTTGCATCTGTGAATAAGTAAATAAAAAGCCTGCTATTAAAGCCTTCATTAATTCTGATTATATGAGAACTTAAAAGCAAATCTGTGTATTACTGCTCTGTAAAGACTCCCAGCAACTCTAGAGTAGAGCTGGCACTGCAACACAACATGTGTCAGCTAAAATGACTAACAGGATCTATTTTCAGTAATCTTAAATCGCACTGGTAAAATATAGAATTAATGGGTTTGCATAATACTTCAAATATTTTTTTTCCTTCTAATTCATTCCCAATTCCTGCCTTATTGTATCAAAAAGTGCATTTTATATCACTTGACATTTATGTACAACAGTTGAACACATTTCATTAAACTACAATGTTTAGGCAGCACTCAGATGTGATGTGTATATTATTATAAAGAGTGATCCAGCTATTTTATTTCCTTATAAATATGATGACTGGAGGTTTAAAAAAATATATCACGTTGACTAGAAACATGAAGAACATTTCATTCTGACTACAGATTTTGAGGGTTTCTACATACTTAATTGAAGCCAGTGTTTTTGAAAGAAGGATTCATTAATTTTAGTAGCATTTCCCTCCAATTAAAGACTTGTCTGTTAATTTCTAAGGAGTTTAACGATTAAGAATATAATAATTTCCAACTAATACCCAAGAACTTTCGCTTGCCAGTCTCACAGCTGAAAAGTCATTCTAAGTGACAACAAAATACAACAAAACAACAACCTTGGCCAACATTTAGTCATTAAACTCAGAGTTATGGGGTGCAGCTTGATGAAAGATTTTGCACTTTATCATGTCCAATAATCAGAGGTTTAGAACACTCCATACTTTATAGAGTTGGCCCCAAATATATTACTTTTCCCTACAGTTCCTAGGCCCAAGTGACAAGTCCATTACTCAGTAATCGACATCACAAAACATTTTAAGGAAAGGATCAAAGGGATTTTTAGCATTTAGTTATACAGAAAAGTATACCTGATAGTCTAAAATGCTGAATCCTAAACCATTTTTGTCTTTCTCCAGCTCAATAACCTTCACATCAGGAGACCATAATGCCAATTCCCCTTCTTCCTCCTCAGGATTAAAATCTTCCTCGGGTTTCACCTGGAAAATAAAAGCTCTGGTTCAAATACCATTCTCTCAGCTCTTTACAAACACTATTCCTTCCATATTTTGATTATTAATGGTGCATACATGCCCTAAAATGTGACCTTTTATGGAATTAAAACTTCACTGAGCATTATGAATAGAGTTTTCTCCAGCTTGCTGCCTTGAGTACTCCCCTGGGCACAGGCCTACACGTTTTGAGCATCAGAGCCCAACCTGGCACACAAATACCCGTGTATTAGTCTAATTAATTGTTAGAATATTACTAACCTGTTACATGTTGACGAACTTCAGCTGTCCCATTAGATGCATAAAGGAAAAATAAATAGCATAAAAGATTTAACCACAGACAGCTAATAGAAAGGCCAGAGAAATCAGAAAAGATGAGAAGCCAAGCTGTAAATACTTTTGCAAATAGGAGCAACCACAAGTGTCAAGCTTTAGTTTGAGACTTTGAAGCTCCTGCGACGGAAAGAAACTTTTAAGTTTCAATTTTTATTTTTTTTTTCTCCCCAGTTCTATAAAAACCTACTCAGAACACGGAAGCAATCAGCTAATGGTGGCAAGGCTGTGATTTAGTGTCACTCAGAGCTCTCACTCACCTATTAAGTGCAGGGATGATAAATGGGATGTACAGTCAGCAAAGCAGCTCGCTGATTTACCCACCTTGCCTTCCCAGGACAACCAAGTTTCTCAAGACCAACCCGTGCAAACCCAGAAATATGTGGACTTTCCCAAGAAGTTCCTGTCCTTTTGCACAAGTGGGTGACTTGAGGAGGAGGGTTACCTTCTGCTCTGGAGGGGAGGCTGCCACGGGGGGCTCGTCCACCCAAGACTCGGTGCCGTCACCGAAGAGCCGCCGGCAGCACACCAGGGTGAAAGGGGGTGGCACTTCCTTGAGGAAGGTGACAGCCTCACGCCGGGATTTCCCACACAGCTGCACCCCATTTACCTGCAGGATGGGACCACACATCCACACAAAGAGAATTAAAGGATACCTGCCAGATTATTTTGTTTAATTTTTTTTTTTTTGGCGTACATTTTTTTCCCCACCTGAGCGTGGCAGTCTGATTGTACCTGGGGATTCCGGCACAGCTTGAACTGTTTTATTAACGTGTGGTTCTGAAGAATATATACATTATTGCAAAACTTCATCACCAAGATCTTGTGACTACTGACTGCTGCCTCATGTCTCTTCAGCTTCCTCTACCTTCTTTTCTGCTCACTACTTTTCCAAGCCTAAACATTCCCAAGAATTCTTATTTCTTTCTTATCTGTTCCTTTGTTTGGGATCTTTTTTCAGCATTAGGCTCATGTGTTTGAATTTTGAAAGTATAAAAAATTTAATTTTCTCACAATATTTTAAGCAAACACAGGTTCTGAGCTCTGATCAAAAAACTGAAGTCAGAACTACCACAATTAGTTTAAAAGTTTGGCTCAATGATCTTAGAGGTGTTTTCCAACCTTAATGATTCTCCGATTCTGACTTTGCCAGTTTAAAATGTAACAAAATGACTGAAACTAAAATAGATCCTACAGAAAACAGGGGAGAACGTTTGTAAAGAAAGAAAGAAACCAATTACAGTAAGCAATTAACCAGAAAGGCCTGACAAGGGTCAAGGCTTATCATACCATAAACTCAAGATTGTGAGTGATAACAGATCATTGTTAATGGATGTTCGAAACCACAGACTTTGAAAGAGAAAAATAAAAGATACACAGATAGATAATGGTGCTTTAAAAATGGGATACTGTAGTTGCACTTTTTTTGTAGCTGTCCCATCCCTGGAAATGTCCAAAGCCAGGCTGGACAGGGCTTGGAGCACCCTGGGATAGTGGAAAGTGTCCCAGCCCATGGCAGCGGTGGGACTGGATGGGCTCCAATGTCCCTCCCAACCCAAACCATTCTGTCACTCTGTGATTCTGCTTCTGCAGGAAAAAAAAAGAGGGATTCATCCTCTTTTACCTATTTTTTAACCCTTATATCCTGAGGGTTCTCTTTGCACTGCAGGGGTGTCCCTAAATATGAGGACAGCAGGATGTCAGCAGGTGTCATAAATCACCCATGTTAACCAGCACTGCAGCCCCAAAAGAGCAGAGTTTTAACCCAATTAGTGCTGGGGACTCAATCCCAGCACCTCGTGTGTTCCAGGGATTTCTTTTAGGCTGCCTCAAGCCTCTCTCAAATCTCACACTGCTGGAGTGCAGCCACTGGTCTGGGAATCCAGCACCTCCTCCAAGTGACTCCACAGCAGGAACCAAGGCACAGCAAGTGGGGATAGCTGAGGATTGCCTTCAGGACTTCCCTCCATACCCACACTGCAAAGGAACATGTTGGAACCCAGGGCACAGGGTATATTTCTCTGCCTGTTTTAGGAAGCCCTGGTCCTCAGCAGGACACTGCTTTTAACCTCTGTCCCTGGAAAATAATTGCCAAGGCTTTGGGATGAGTTGGAGCATACAGGTGTGAACTAGGTAGTAGTATGTAGTAGTAGTTGGAGTTATCACAGGGTGAAGAATAGAGGGTTTTAGGATTTTAATATGAGAGTGAATAGTAGACAAGATGGAGGATTTTGGGTGTTGTCTCATCTCCTCCTTGTTCTTCTTCTGCTCCATGTTCTGTAGCATTGGTGGCACAAAGTCATTGGTTACAGAAAGCAGTGGCATGAATCTTACGTGAATAGATTAATAGAAGTTATTGGTAGAAAAGTAGAAACAAAGTGTGTGTTAGAAGGTAATTGGACTAGATTGCTTTAAAAAGGCCTTGGTTTTGGGTGTCTGGGCTCCATTTTGTGCCTTGTTTCTCATACGCTCAGTCTGGTGTGCAGACAGAGTACTGAACTTAGGATAAGAGAGAAATCAACAACAGCCTGAAAACCAAGAAACAGAGAGTTCTGCTTGTTTTTCACCCTTTGCCAAGAACTCACAAGGGAAACTCCTCCAAAGGGCCCAGGTGGCAGGTTCCCTCTCGTGTCAGGGGCTCAAAAAACCCGACAGGAACCCACATCTGACCCAAGAAAACAGAGCATGGAAACATCCACCAGGCCTGGACACACCTCTGTGTGCGTGCAGCCTCTCCATAAACCTCCCAGCTCCTGCTGATTAGAGGGATTCCATCTTATCCAAGGCTCCACAGCAATCCCAAATGTTTAGCCAACATTTGCTTCCTGATTGCTTCTATTTTTTTTTTTCCTCCCCCCACCTTGTGCTTTTTGCAGTGTAAATACGGTTTGCACTGCTGGGAAACACAGAGTTCCTCTCACAATCTACATCCAAAGCCAAGCAGAAAAATTGAGAGTGGTGGAACTGGCCTCCACCACGGCAAGACAAACTGCTCTGGGCTTTTTCTGCAAGAATTACAGCAAGTGCTGAGCTATCAGCCTCGTCCATTAGTTAATTATTTAAGCAGGAGGATCTACGAATAAGGATTTTTTAATGCTCGGAGAGTGGCAGCGTGGTGGAAAGCTCCCAGCACTTCTCAGCATCCCGTGATGGATTGGGAAGAGCTACTGTGCACCCCCCAGCAGACCTGGGGACTCCCATTTCTCCTCCTGCAGCTGCCAGAAATCAGCCTCTGAGCAGGCAAGGTGCCCTACACCCACTCATTCAGCACATCAGCCAGCCAGCCCTCAAATAGCAGGGAAATTGTACAATAAAAGGGCACAAAAAAAGCAATTTACTCCTAAAAAAGAACACAACGGAATTAACTGAAATGAAGGGCAGGGGAGGGGTATCGTGCTGTCTGTCATAATTCAAACACATCATTAAAAATAATCAACATTCAGCCTCACTGTACATTGAAAAAGAAAAAAAAAAATCCTTGCTGATCGTATTTCAATCCCAAATGTATCAGGCCCAGGTAAGGCTGCTTGTTTGGGGAATGGGGCTGTCACTTTTTCCACTGCAAACCCCTATTTAAGGGGATTTATAACTTGGCTGCAAAAACACAGTCTGGGCTAAACCTGGCACTTACAGCTTTAGCCCCAGAGCACATTTTTATTTTGTTGGAGGCTTTTTCCCCAACTACAGAGCAGCAAAAAATTTACACTCACTAGGTCTGGACATACCTGTGAACTTAATTCTGAGTACGGAGCAATACATAAACTGTTAAATATACACAATTAAAGTTTCCTAAGTTACTCTAGAGCACTGCATTATTGCTTTTTCTATAAATTTTTTTTTTTTGTTTAGTGGCCAAGCAATTTAAATGACACTTCCAGCATTCCATTAATCCCTTCCTTCAGGAATCAAGATTTCCTCCATTAAGCAATAAGAAAATGTTTTAGGTCCTAGTGATATCAGTATGAATTTTTGATGTTAGAGGGTGAAGAAGTAAAAGCAAAATAGCTGTACACCTAACAAATCAATCTTTCAGAAGGCCTAATTCTGTTTCCATTAAATGTTCTCTGCATCCACTAAAAAAAGGTTCAAATATCAAAATATTCCACAAGGAATAAGCATGCAATAAGAAATTAATGTCTTTTCACTTGCAGGCTGAGATACCAATGGATACATGTACACACACACAAAACAGGAATTATTTTAATATTATTAATTATTACATTAATTTAAAAAATTTCCTGAGAAAATAGGTCTGGTGTGACTCTGATAACCCCAAAGCTGCCCCAATACCTCTTTATACACATTTAAACAAACTGATGTATTTGCTCATACACAAATAGCTTTCAACACTCAGCAATAAAGTTTTATTGTGTAACTGAAACCACTGTTCCTAAGACTGTTGTAAATGTTTTAGGGGTGACAAATATTCAGAAAGATTATCCACCACAAAAGCTAAAGCCAAATTGTGCAAAAGACTGAGCCTCAGGACCACAAATAATTCAACAGAAATATCATCTTTGCCCTTGTAACTCTTGATACTCATGTTAAAACATTTCAGAAAAAATACCCATGAAGTCACTGAGAGGTCACAAGAATTTGACATTTTGTCCATAAATGTGGAAGGGAACAGTGAAGAAAATGAATGTGAATTCCAAAGCACAACTCTGCTTCCACAACTGACTCTGGAATAATTCTATTGCACACACAGCAGCCAAGCTAGAACTGAAGAGAAGCATTTTAAGAATGGCAAACAGGAAATACATAATTTTTATTTTTGTGGGGGTTCTGTTTTGTTTTTTTACCTCCAGAAGTTCATCCTCCAGCTGCAGAAGACCAAGTACAGCAGCTGGGCCATCTGAAGCAATGGATGATATATAATGATGTCCATCAAAAGTGTCCAGCTCAACTCCTAATCTCAGAGTGTGGATGGGTAACAGCTGCCAAAAGATAAATATAAATATGTATTTAAGTCTAAATCTTTATCTACCAGAATAAAAACAGACTTAGGATTTAGCAGCTCACCAACTGGAACCAAACCCACAGTAAGATGATTAAATGCTCACAGTGACCTCACCTGTATTACAGCACAACTGTCCATAACTTCTCTTTACAAACTCTTTGCACAAATAAAAACAACCAGTCTGCTCTTTGGAAGAAAAGGCAATTTAAATTGTATTCTCAAATAATTAAACTTAATGGGAAAAATACAGAGAAGTACAGAAGTACTACCCAGAAGGTGAGTTGTCAACAAATCACAGAATGGCTTGGGTTGGAAGGGACCTAAACATCATCCAGTTCCAACCCCTCTTCCATGGGGTTGGAGCAAAACAAAAATAAAAGAAACAGAAATAAATAAATAAAATAAATCCCATAATTGCCCTAAAATCTCACCACAAGATCAGCTGTCTTACTCCTTTGGGAGCTAAACTACTTTGAGGTAGAATAAATACCCATGAAGTCTCCTCTGTAGGTAGTTACTAAAACTGACATCCTTTTTTCTGCAAGGGGAAATCACTGATTTTGTGTCAGCCTTTTCCCACTGGGACTCCATAATTTGGAATTTTTCTCTAGGGGGAACTCCAACCCTCAGTGCCTTAAGTCTGCTAATATCAGGAAAAGTAAAATAAAAGTGATACACTATCCAGACAAGGCAGAAGAAATCATGGCAGCCTGGGGAGAAGAGATGATCAGCAGGAGTTGCACCTTCAGTTTGGACATTTTCTGGCTTTTTATTACTGGAGTTCAAACACTGACTGTCCTGCTTCCCAAATTATTCTGGATAGTCAAATAAAAGGAGCAATCCACTGATCCTCAGCATTCCTTCACAGCCATGGCTGGTCATGACTTTATGGCCCTTCCCCACTGAGGTGTCCCCACAAACATATAAATGGATCACCTCTAAAAACCTCTTTTCCACAATATTAACACAGGTATCTTGAAAATCTCTTGGAAGCGAAATGAATTTAAGAGCTGACAATTTAAATTAATGACACATCCCTTTCCCTGAGCCAGGATCACCACAACAAAATCCTCTGTGGGACAAAAAAGTTGTCCAGCAGAGTTTCAACCTCTGCTCCATTCTGTGTAATTAATTACCCCAAAATTTAGGTTTATGTGCATGGTCTGAGGGCGTTTTTTTTGTTGTTTGGGGGTTTGGTAATGAACTGTTAAAAGGTTCATTTGCCTGTGCTATGAAAAGGTATTGGATCGGCCCAGGAGATAAGCAGAATATTGGCAGCCTTTTTTCGGAAAATACAGAGCCACAAAACCACTAAATTCCTGAAACACATCTGGAATTATGTCATGCCCTCCAGGATTACTCTGCCAACATATACCACGAAGGAAACCACCATCTGAGCCTTACCTTTGAGTACTTCTGGAGCTCTGAATCGTCTCTAAAGGGCATATCCACATTCACAACCTAAAAATTGGACACCAGAACATTTTTCAACAGTGGGACAATAAAGACTTTACCAGAACGACGAAATTCTGGCAAAAAAGAACTCATGAGCAAAATAAACCGTACTTAAACAATGTCACGTTGATGCAAAATAATTTTAAACAAATGTTAGAAAAATCTTTCAGGCACAGAACATTTACAAGTAGGAATGTGGTGATTATGCACTATTAGCAGACTCCAATATTATCCTATTCCCGGAGCCCAAATGCCAATTTTAGTCAAGTTCAGTAATCCTGTGTAAGCACAAAATGCCATTATGTTTGACACAAATACCCACACAGACTTGCCAATCAGAATTTGAAAGTATGACAGCTTAAGTTGTTACCTCGGGCTATAGTGCAGCCATCTCCCATCCAGACTAACCCACCAACTTCTGGCTTGAAATACATAACTTTAATTACCAATAGGGAATGGAAAGTGGGTTATTTAAACCAGGGACAGGAAATCCTTTCAGTGTCTTTTTTTAAGATTAACAAAATTACTATGTCCACCACCAGTTTTCTTGTATTGTCCCTCCTTAACAGATTTATCTGTAACCTTAGAAGGTTATTTATTCTAATTTTAAATGTAATTAAGACAAAATCATAGAATGGTTTGGGTTGGAAGAGACCTTAAAGATCATTTAGTTCCAATCTACGGCCCAGGGTTGGAATTTGGGACACTGAAGTTTAATGTTTAAAGGAAAGCTACACTTGGTAGATCTGAAATAAACAAGAGCCTTGCAAAAAATCAGGTAACTTTTCTTTGAAAACTTCTAGTTTAATAAAGATTAGCCTTTTCTTTTGGATTAATTTTAAACAGGGCTTCCAGCACGTTGTTTTCCAGTACTCAGGGTGTTTTTCCTGACAGATAGAACCCACTTCATGTCCACGCATGTAACTATATGGATTTATGACTGATAACTCTTCAGCCTGACTGACACCACACGGTCCCTGCTCAGGATCTCAGCTCCTTCCACTGGCACCAGAAAGGACCAGCAGCACAGAAGCCACCAGGGCCACCAACCCCTCTCTTCAAACAGCTATTTCCTCTCAGGATAAATACTCCTGAGAGAATCCTGTGGGCACCTCTGGGGTGAGTTCTGGGGGGCTGAGTGAGGATGGTGTGACACAGGGACTGGGGTGTCACGGGCTGGACTCAAACTGGACATTGCTACTGAGCAGAGGAGGGAGGCACAGGCAAACAGAACCAAAAAATGACTTTCAAAATGGGATGCCAGGAGAGATCCCTTCTATTATTCAAGAGGCCCCATCATTAACATTTTCACTGCTGACATTTCACCGGCGGCGGCTGAAGAAGGATTGGGAATGGTTGGATTCACCAACTAAGCAGGATTTCATCCTCTTGTGGGAAGTGTGATAGTGCTCAGGGAGGTAATATCAACCCCTGGAAAATGTAAGGGTGGGAATACCAAGCAACTGAAGTGGGCAGCCAAACAGATTTATGGCATCATGTACATAATCTCACACGAGCTTCAGATCTTAAAGGAGTGCTAATGGAAAGAAGGGAAGCGAGTTTCACAAGGCAATTCTTAAAGCTACTTTAAATCTCCCAGAGAGTGACTGGAACGATGGCTACTCCAAGTAGTAAAAATAAGTGTCTCTAAATCAACTGGACAAGCATTTCAAAGACAAACAGGGCATTTTCTTGGTGGTGGTGAGAATTTTTTAAGGCTTCGGAAAGAACGCTGTCCGGAGTCTTTTATCTGTGCTCGCTGGCTCACCCAGCACTGAAAAGCACAAGTGAATTACAATTTCCATCAACTCCTCGTGACAGTTCATCAAAACAACCTTTTGCTAGGCAATTATTTAATATGAAGTGAAGAAATATCTACTAGACACTGGCACCACAAAGTTACACTATTGAGAATTACTTCTTATTTTCCCAGCATGTTTGAAAATCATTCTTTCATTCTTCAGATCAAATGGTAAGATTCTTCTGAAACCAGCAGCTCTGTCCTGAGCCGTTTTTTTTATTCAGTGCCCAGTAAAACAAATAGATCATGAATGAAATAATAAAAATGCCATATATTTTAAGTGACTGCTGTGATGCAGATTTAACAGGACAGCTGATTTCCTTAAATCACTGTTCCTGTCTCGTATTTGTATAACAATAGTATCTATATAAACAGAATAAAATAAAAGGGCAACAAATCCCCCAACTCGTTATAACATACATTTCAGTCCTGATGGTACAGGAAAGAAAATCTGACGTTACTGATCTGTTCCAAACACTGAAATGTTCCATAAACACCCTGTGATGCTAAGCTCACAGATCTGTAATTTAAAGCAATAACATTCATGAATGTAGTTCATTGAAATAAAACATACCATAACTTCGTATTCTGGTCCCAGCAGGTTTTCCCATTTGGATTTCAGCTCATGTGCTGGAGGGTGTGGGACTCTTCCTAAATATGAAAGTGAATATTAAATTTACAAGCATATTGTACATTCAGAAGTACATTTACTTCTAAACACTCCCATAAAAATTCAGTGTAAATAAAAGATTAGAGGGAATAATCCCCAAAAGGGAAGCACATTAAGCTGAGTCTATCAAACAGCGCAAATCAAAAACGTCTTTCTTAGGAAAACAATGCAAAATGTCAGCTCCTGTAAAAGTGTGATTTATTCAGCTGAGAGGCAGGAGAGGTGATGCTTGGTGATGAGATGTGAGTTCTGTACCATGCAGTACTGTAAATAAATCATTCTTTCAGGCTGCAAAACAAATTTCACACGACTTCATCGTTTGTTGCCGTAAAAACGCTTCCCACTCCAGGGAAACATCATCTCCCACCCAAATGAGCCCACTTAAGAAGGAAAACACCTGACAAGATATTGCTGTTATCAAGAGGCTGTGTCAGCACAATGCAGGCACAGACTTTATTTATACATTTGGCAGGTATAAAGCCTTGTCTACTTTAATTAGGCCAGTAAGTAACATGAGCTTTAATATAAGCTCCAGTTCCAAACCAGTCTTCCGTGGGAACTTGGCTATCTTGACATTTATATCTTTTCAGCTTTCTTACTTATGCAACCAAGGCAGTTGGTTACAGTCCTGTAAGACAATTTGACAGAGCTAGACAGCAGAAAATGACTGGCTGCCCCGCGTTTGACCTCAGCCAGAAGCTCAGCTCACATATAAAGTTCCAAGCTGGAGCAATGTGTAACTGGTAAGAATCAAACTCTACAGCAAATTCCATCCAGCAGCGACAGCAGCAGCATCTGGGGGCTGAATTACCAAAAAACTGGGGGTGGTTTTTTTTTTTCAACCCCCCTGAAGGACTTCAGTAGTTTGTCAGATGTCTAGACAAGGCACAGACTGCTCGGCGTTGCTGCTGTGTAGCCCTGAAATTCGGAATGTAAAGCACAAAGCTCACGTTTTGCACACAAACAGAGAGTAAAATACCTGGGGCGTGCTGGGGGGGAGAATTGTGAAGACACCACCAGGAGCTCAGAGCCCACCTAGGAGCAAAACCCTGCACAAATGGCATTGCCAGGCTGCCTCTGCTTTCAACACCTTTGCAGACTGCAAAGATAAAGCTCTGCAATACAATCCTCATTACACACTCGTGTAACTTTGAAGTTTCCCACTCAATAACAACAAAGATTGAAGTTTACTTCTGCGACAACACAGCCCACCCCTGTATCTCTCCAGCTGACTTTCAGCCATGCCAGACAGGCAAATTCTGTCTGATCTGCACTGAGAAACCACACTGCTCAGAGCCTAACAGCTGAGGTGTCACTTGGAAATATCCAGAGGATTTTCAACCTACAGGCTCAAGCAGACACAGATATCTGAGAATTCCTGATAGCTATTTTCTGCTACCAAAATGACACTAAGATTAAAAAACTTGGGTTTGTAAATACAGCCCACAGTTGTCTCTGAAATAAATTATCTCCTTAAAAAATAATGGGAAGACAAATTGTCCTAAAATTCTCAACTGCTAGTTAAGGTTTTTTAACATAATTGGAAATTAAAGTTTCTAATGTGTCACTTACGACCAAGCACAGGCTGATCACTGTCTTTACTTCTCAATTGTATCAAAACCAGAACACCAGTGCATTCTTCTGCTCCTTCCATTTGCAGAAAAACAGAGGGACAGAAATTCCTGAGTCTCTTTTTCTGCTATTACAGAGTTACAACAGTGAGAACACACAGGACTTAAGCACCTGAAATCCACTGTGCAGCCAAATACAGATTTTAAGGTTCACCAGGAGTAATGAATCTCAGGGTCAAGCTCAAAGTTCAGTTCAGCAACTGTAAGCTGTGTTCAGCTGGCTGAATACAGATTTTTTTGTCACTTCCAAAACACATTACCAAAATCTACGAGTTGTTCAGAGCAGGGGCTGATGCACGTCTCTATTTGAAGTTTTCCCCTCTCTTTCTTTCAAATACACTTTGAAGCCTCTGTAACTTCCTTAGAGCTGTGGAAATTTGGGCTGAAGGGACCTGGATTGAATATATTCAATTCCAGTAGCATCACTCAATTCACTAACAATGTTCCTTTTTCCCCAAACAGCTTTTTCCACATGGCAGCTAATAGGAAATTTCTTTCTAGTGTCTCATCCAGCTGAATTCCTCGTGACCTGACATATGTACCATGTCTTCTATAATGTGCAAGGCCTCAGAAATGAAAACACTTCCAGGGACAGCTTTCATTAGCAACAACTTTTCAGCATATTTAGCCTGTCCTTCTGCCTGCGCTTCCAGGCAGTTTTTCATTTCTAATTAGCAAGCATAAAGAAGAAACCACAAACGTATCGTAAAAATCATCTTTTTTGGTCAAAATTGTCAGCTTCTTCAAAACTGGGATCTTTTTTTCTTGCAGCTTCCTCCTGCTCTCACAAAGTTACTACACAAGGGTGCTCTTCATTAAAGCCCTACCTTTACCTGCCCTACTGCTGGGGCTTTTTCCCCAGACATCTCTTAAGCTCCTGACTCCCAACATTGTCCCTCTGGGCTCTGAGCACTGCTGCAAGGCAGGATGGAGCAGCTCTGCCCAGCTTGCAGAGGCAGCTGTTAAATTCATTGCCTGCACTCTGCTAGCACTGAGTTTCAGGCCTCGTGCACGTTGCAGCCCAAACCCTGTTGCCTTTGTACCAGAACTGCTTAAGCATGGCTTTGCCTGGCCAGGATTCCTATTTAATACCTCCCCAGGAAACACAATTTAATAAGAATTTCACACAACTGGGCTTAAAGGGAAGTAATACGCATTTTATAAAACATACCTTTCACATTAAACTTCTAAAAGCATTTCCAGAGTTTAGTCAGAGCCTTAAATTAGCAGTATTTACTTTAGCACCATTATAATGAAGTGCCCATCACCACATCCAAAATAAGCACCTATCCTTGGAATTTAAACTTGGCCATTACATTCTGTTCCAAGGTGAAATCTCATACATCGTATTTCTGCAGGAGTAAAATATGCATAGAAGTCTCACAGTAAAAAAAAAAACCAAACTGGGTAAGTGACACAGGACAGACAAAGTGTTGCTCTTTTCCAGCCTCTGTCATAGCAAAACAATGCTTTGAGAACCTCAACTCTCAGCTACTCAACCACCTCTGTTCTGGCTTCCTATTTCTGGGAACATGCAAAAGTCACAACAAAGGATGTCTGGTTACAAGGCTTGGACAGAAAAGTAAAACAGAATGGAATATAGGAACTGCTACATTTCTCTCGTTTCCAGGTTGTCTTTAATACTGACAGATCTTCAACAATCACAGCAAAATTGCTATTCATTGACAGCCGTAATTTAGAATCCTCTATTACATCTACATGTCTTAGAAACTACAAGGCATAAGGATAATTTATGCTGACTTTAACACAAGCTGTATAAATTCACCCAGAAGTTCCTGTAGAGGAGCCCAGAAATCTGTGGGGGAATTGAAGGTTCTGGAAAGACCTCCAGCCTTGGTTCCAAAGTCAGCTAAAACCCAGAGCAGCCCATGCCTTTGTGACCTGCCCCTGTGTCTGAGTGACTTTTGTTAAAAAAATGCCTTTTCTCAGCTCCAGTTATTGGGTCTTTACACCCAAGACACGAGTTCTGATGAAGCTACTGCAGTGCCAAGAGAGGAATCTTCAGCATGTTCAGAGATGTGGTACAGGAAACGAAAAGAATATTATTGAAATACTCTGCAGGATTCTAAGATGTGTGAGGGCAAGAAGATCACAGAATCTTTAAGGCAGGAAAAGATCTCTAAGATTATTGAGTCCAACCATGAAGATGGGTATGACTGAGGTAACACTGATCAGGAAATAAATATGAATTCCCTGGAGCTCCATCTCCTGATGCTGCTCACCCAGCAGGCTGGTGCAGGGCCCTGGCAGCAGAGGAGGATGATAAATAAAGTCTCTCTCAGGAGAAAACTGCAGGCAGGACACCTCAGGTCATCAGTGCAGGACCAGGACCACAGAGAGGAATCACTGAGCTGGAGGCTTTCAGCTCTCCAGAGTTAATGAGAGTCATTCCTGAGTTCCGAAAGAGCTGCACCTCCACTGACTGTAACCTCAAAAAATCCCTCCCTAAACACAAGGGACCACTGCTGACTGGAAAAGGGCAAATTTTATGCAAGGAAGAAGGTCCAGAGAATTACAGGCCCTGAGATATCACAGAACCCACTCTCAGCAGACCTGTGGACAGTGCTACAATTTGGGGACAGGGTGGGGTGAAAGGGTTGGTTAGACCCAAGAGGTAGAGCTTTACCTTTAAGCCATGGCAGCCCATCAGTGTTGAAAATGGATTAAAGATGGTAGCCTTTAACCAGACTCAGAAGAGGCACTGCAAGGTATCCTATCTACCTGCTTGATGGAGACTCTGCTGCTTTTCATTGTGAAGATTATCCTTCTGTTCTTGTTTTCCCTCATTCTTAGTGGCCACACTAATTTCAGGCCCTACAGCTCCAGGGGACACAAAGATTGGAACAGTTGGCTGCACTGTGAAAACAGATGAAATAAACCCCAAATCATATCCTGCAAAATAGAGGAAGTAGTAACACCACCTCACTAATTCCTTCTTTTTTTTGGTGGGGTGGCTACACAGGAGTTTTGCACAACCTCTCATTTTAGTTTCTTTCCATTCTTCCTTTAAATACCTTAATTTTCTACAGTGCACCGTTAAAAAAAACTGAGGATCATGTGGTATCCAGTCCTAAACTGTTAAATTAGGTAACAGTAAACTGAGTGAAAAATAAAATCAGTTGCTAGGAAAAAAAAAAATTTACCTCTGTCTGAAGGTATTTCTGAAGAAATAGCAAAGGAAGGTTTCCTTCTAAGCAAGGTGAGGCATACGGTCTGTCCCGTGTTTCGCAGTGCCTCTACCACCTCTTGGTTGGTAAAATCCTGTATGTTGACTCCATCAACCTAAAACAAGAAAATTGTGCCAAAAAACAGTAACTGTGCTGCATTCTTAGGCTATGTTGTGGAGTACCACAGGCTGTAAGCAACAGCCACGTTATTTAGTGCAGGAATTACAGGGTTACTCTCCCAAGACAGCAATATTTGCAAAACAATCTCATTAAATCTGTTACATTTCACTGATGAGAATTTATTTCCAAAATGCATTTCAAAAGGAAACACAACAGTAATTTCTTCTTTCTGTTTTCATGGGGACAACCACAAAACAGAATTTACTAATCTCATACAAATATGCACAGATTTTTCCTTAATTTTTTTTTTTTGCTTACCAAAACCAGCTTGACAAGGACTGTGGATGAAGGTTCCAAGCAGAGTATCCAACCTAGAACTCTGTTCAGTTCATTATCACTGTTGGTTTTCTCATGGATTTCTAACATGCCCCACACAAGCCTCTACAAACAACTGTTTGTATAATCCGCCCTAAACAGCCCAATTCTTACATTATCAGATATTTTAATTTACACCCAAAATACTCTGTTCACCTCACTGTTGGGTCATGCATCAACAGGGCCTTTCCTGCAGATAAAAGGTTATATTAATTTTTGCTCTCACAGAGGAGAAGCTGACTTTGGAAGGTCTGGCATAGCACACATTTTAAAAGTAATTTAAAATCATATCTCTATAAATATTATCTCTTAAAACAAAAAGACTCTGGAATTCATTCCTGCTTGTGCTGTGAATGCAAAATTGGCTATTATTCAATTCACTGTTATTCAATGGTTTTTCCATTTTTCTACACATAAAGCTTGGGCTTTTAAACCTAAATTGTGACCATTAACATTTTGATTGTATCCACACTACACAGCCATTAAGGAGCACAAACAATGTGCCACATCTTGCAGAATCTTAACAATCCTCAAATCCCATTCAATTCAAGTAGAAGTTAATGCTGCTCATCTTTACTGCAGGCCAAAAGCCAAGATTCTCCACTCTGAAACACTTTAATCCAAATGCTTGCCTCTTTCACAGTTAACTACTATTTACTACTTCTTTGAATATAAAATAATACTTTAACCACAACAAGCCAAAGCTCATTTCTGTCACAAGTCTACCTAAACAAACATGAACCACCAAATTATTTCTTCTGCAAAGCAGAGGAGGTTTAATTAATTTTAGAAAGTCTTTACTATGTTGTTCTTTTAACAGAGATGTGAAATGTATTAGTTCTACAGCAATATACAAGCACAGTATTTTACTTACAGCAACAATTTTGTCATGAACATGGATTTGGCCATTGTGGTCAGCAGCACTACCAGGTATTATACTTTTCACAAAAATCCCTGAAGGTTCTGTTGGGGGGGAGAGGAGAAACAAGTCACTGCATTAACCTAATTTGCTTCTTTTCTTATTAAGATTTTTAATTCCAGCCTTTTTCACACGCTTCCTTCTGCCCATAAAGTGATGATCCTGGAAACCACCACCACCACCCGCACGTTACCACTCCCACAGCCTGACACAAAACTGAGGATCTCTGGTGGAAAAAAAAAACCCAGCACTGACACAACCACCTGTACACTGACCTCGAATTTTTTTTTCCCTAAAATGGCTCACAAAAGGCCACCTCCTCCATGGATTCATCCTTGTGCTTACCCAGGCTTTAAGCCACAATCACTTAAATCCATGCTGCGTTTGATTTCAATAGGACTAACTAAGCTAAAAGTAAAGTATGTGCTTAAGGACTTTGATCAGGACTTCAATCATCTTACAGCTAAAGAATTTAGTACTTTAAATCTTAATGAAAAAGGATTTTTCTTTTAAAAAAAAAGAGAAGAGAAACACGGAAATCAGAAAAGCTGTCCTCTGTCATGTTTGCAGTTTGATTATTAATTCTAACTCCCAATGAGAATAGGGAAATAAAAACAAAGGGAAAAAAATAATAAAAAACCCCTGAAAAAACTAACACTTCCCTTTTACAAACTCCCACTAAATACAAGATGCTGATCTCTAATTTCTAGTGAATTTCATGTCCCCATATCCCAGCACAGGCAGGAGCTATTAATTTTCCTCATGGTCAATAAAGGGTATTTGACAAGCCCCTGTCCAATATTTTCCTAAATCCTGAACAACTCACCTAAATCACATGTGCCAGCGTATCCAACAATTGTTATTCCCAGGCTTTGCCCATTCTTTTTTATAAGTTCAACATCATAGGTATCAAAAAAGTTGTCATTATCCTATAAATAAAGCACAAGACAGTAAAAAAATTCTCATAATTTCCCAGTGCCATTACAATATTGCAGGTTAATTAAGACCTTCAGAAGTGAGAAGTGATTTTGGTTTTCCTTTTGTTTAAATGCAATGTAAATTCATTTGTAAAGTCCCTACAAAGCTGGCTCTGGGATGTCTGTGCAACTCTCCTCTGACCAGTAAAAATCAGAACTGCAAGGCAAGAGTTCAAACAGGGAACAGTAAAGACACTGGTGAGACCAAGAGAGAAAAACAATCAAGCACATAAATCTGGGATTGCAAGGGATAAATTGAAATACATAGAGCTGTTTGCTTTCTGTAATCAGATACAGAGCAATGAGATCAAAAAGAGGATGATGAGAGTAAGGTCTGTTAAAGTGATGAAATCAAGGGGGATCCTGTCACTGCCAACAGCAAAAAATGGACTGGGAAAATGGAAAACATTTCTTAAGGGAGTGAAAAAAGAGAAGTTCAATGAAATGCTTGCCAAGCATCAGCTCTGGAAGGACCCACACTAAAGGCAGCCCAGAGCTCCAGCCATACCTATTTCACCTCTCAATGGAAGAGAAATCGATGGGCACTATCTGGTTATCACACACACCTCCCTCCACCAGCAAAGTCATTAAGCTCATTAAATGCCTTCCAACTCCCTTGCTCCACAAGAGGCTGATGGAGATGAAGATAAGTTTGGATGCTGTCACTTATCTACAGTAAACAAGCCCACAGCAGCACCTGAAATGGAGCTGTGGCCTTGAGAGCCCGGCTGTTTTTACAATCAAAAAGCTCCTCAGAGTCATTTCCCTCTAAGTAAACACTCCTGCTAGAACGCAAAATAATTGAAGTCCAGAAAAATGAAATTGCAAAGTCCTAAGTACAGTCAGCACAAGCAGGCTGCTCACACTGCTGCCACTATCTTGGACAGTACAGATGATAAGATTGTTTTCCTGTGCCCACACACAGAAGTAGTTTCAGCTATTCTCTACAGCAGGAAATTCAAGGAAAATTAAGTATTAATATAAAACTGGAAATAACCAACCACCTATTAAAAATGCCTTTCTGCTGGTTTGCAAAAAAGAGAAAATGAAAATATTTTCCATTCCAAAGCTCACAGCTAGTGAAAGTACTCAGAAACCAGAGAAAAACTAGATTATAGGGATAAGTTCCATTACAAATCTGACACAAACTGAATGGTGGATCATTGAAATCATCATTAAATTAATAAATACATTCAGATTAACAACTAATCTTGTCTTTGCAAATTTCTCCTGGCACCAGGAAGAGGAGTTTCTTCAAATCTAGACATGAAGGCCCTATTTAGTTCAGAAAATTATTTTCCCTCTCTAAACTGCATAGCAGGAACACAGAGAACACTGAGAAGGAATCACATTTTAGAAAGGCTGCAGCATTTACAGTACTGAGGGTTGATCAGTGACAACAGGAAGAGATAAAACCAGTATTTTGTGGAGGGAAACAAAACTAGGACCACGTTATTTTGCCCCTAATATGGGCCCTGGAAAATATGATCCAGTCAGGAAAGAAGGGCCTCATAACAATGATGGTTCCTTTGGAAAGCCTCTTGTCAGGGTATTGGACAAGCTCAATTTTCAGACTTCAGATTTAGGGATGCAGATCACCCCTCCCATCTCCCAGACACTGCGTTTGCCGCTGCACTGATCCCTCCTGGGGCACCCTGGGGAGAAAAGGAGCTCGAGAAGGACCCCAAATCCTTGGCTGCCACAGCATTTTCCCAGGGGTGTAAAACACAAAGCTGACTTTGCCCAGTGAGCCAAGAGGTGAGTTTGGAGAGAAGTGACAGTAAAAATAAAAACAGTGCTTCAAAAGTAAAAATAAACTGTTCCAAAAAAACCCCACCCAGCTCTCTTCTCTCATATTCAAGGAACTAAACAAGAAAGAAAAGGCTACTCAGATTCTACACCTAAATCTAAGCAGCACAGTAGTAGCAGATGGTACACAAGCACAGCTTTGTTTATGTTTCGAGACCTACTGTACACTTAGTGTAGCATTTGTTGATTTTAATTACTCAAAACTGAAAAGAATGACTTCAAAAACAAGAGACTTTGATATGACCATGATAAGATTTGCTAAAACAAGTTTCAAAATTTTTAGATATATTTCCTATCACAGGCAGTAGCGTAGACTATGAAAACATTACACTTATGTTTCATAAAAAGATGATTGTGCTGAATAATTCTGGTGTGGCCGTGGCTCTCTGGATTTCAGACTAGGGAAATTCACAGTCCAGTTTTAAATCCACTTACAAATGATTGATTAAAAAAATGTAATGAGCTAAGAAGAAGAACTAGAAGTACCACTTATCGATAATGTTTATGGTCTTGGTAATTAAATTAGCCACTCTGAAATAAATTCTGTAAAGCTGGTCATTCCAATCCCAAGATTATAGGTATTAATAAGATAGAGGAAAAAAGGCAAAATTATAGAAGGCAGGGCTGCAATAATGACCACTTAACCACAAGCATACAAGATCTGGAAACTCAAGAGAGAAGCACTTTAGGGCCCAAAACCACTCTGTTCTCTCCTTCCTTTCTGATCTCAAGCCACAAACACACTTAGAAATGTCACAGGGAAGCAGCAGGTACTCACATTTCCATTTTGGAGGGAAGGTAATGTGCTGACTGGCCAGCTCATGGGAGCTGGTGGAGCCTCCATGAATTCACACTTGGGGTCCCTCGCAACAATCATCCTGACAGAATTCCCACAGTTCCTCAGCACTTGGGCAACTTGCTCACTGGTCATTCCCTGCACGTTGGTCCCTCCAATCTGCAAGATGTGATCTCCTGTCTGCAGCCTCCCGTCCTTCAAAGGCAAATAAAATGGCAAAAAGTGTTCCCAGTCCACCCACGAAGTATCTGTTCCATCACAAAACCCAAACTGTGCAGGGGCATCTTCATGGCCATGAGAACCAATGTGAGAAAATGCCAGGAAAAAATGACCACCATGGCAACATTTTAAATAATTCAAGGACTCGTTTGCACAGTTATCTGCTGTTTTTTCCACTGTTTTGCTCATTTAGGAGAAAACAGGCAGCAACAAAGTTTTATAATCTCACAGATTGTTGTGTGTTCTGTTTCACAGAGTACTCCTCCTCAGACAGGAGTTAGAATTTAAGCACAGCATTTTGATTTAGGAGTTTTTATAGAGTTTTTCCCTCATACTTCTGTATTAGCCTGGAATTTTTTTTTTTATCATATGACCAACTCAAGTGAGTAAATCCACTGAAGGTAACAAGACTCCACACAATCCATTTTTTACCTGACAATTATGATTCATGACCTACATCATCATTTCCATCACAAGCAGGAATTTCTAGCACCAAATTCTCAGCTGGTATTGATCAGCACAGCTCCACCACCTTTGGTGCACTGATTTATACAGCAATGCCAAAGTTATTCCCAGAACCAACTCAAACTCATTTACAAACTCATCCAATTTTAACATGTACATGCCTCATTATTTCACATGTTCTTAATGATGTCTCATTCAGCTGAGAATGATGTGGTGAGTTCTTAGCTTACATGCTTCATTGGTAGCCAAAACACTTTATTCCTTACAGCAAAACAGGTGCTAGACAAAAATTAAAATATACTCATTCATACACAGGCAGGTTCAGAGGGAGACAGCTGAGAAAAAGCCAACATTTTCCAGTAAAGCTCTCCAAATTTCCAGGTTTTATTCCACCCTGTACTAGAGGAAGTACTTTTGCCTCTCTCTTTTGTCTGCATGGGTTCCAGGCCCCAGCTATGGTAATTCATTGCGACCAAATTCGCTTTAAAAATCTGAATCTGTTTTGTTATTGCAAGTGCTCTACTCCTGAAATGCAGCAACACTCAGCACCAAAGACAAACAATCAGAGGTGCAAACTGTGCCTGTGCAACTTCAAAAGGCTTTGCACCAAACCCAAGTGTCTCCTACAACTGGTCAGGCTGCAAGGCAGGGATCAAACCCCTTTCACTAAAACCCACTGAAAACAGGACATTTTCCATCTCCAAACTGAATCCTGCAATGCAGTGACTTTGGTAGGGCAGATTTTCTTGCCTGACAGCTCACTTGGAGAGTTGGTCCCCATAGATGTTGCAAAATGTGCCAAATTCTACAGAGTATTTGTCCAGCCCCAGACTGACCAAAGGCTGAAAATACCAAAAGTATTAAAAATGTCAGGCAACTTTTCAGAATTTTTGCATGTTCAACAATGTTACAACAGCCAAATCCTGTCTGAGGAACAACTTAATTTATATCAGGTGCTGACTCTTTCCTCAATCGTATCTTAAACCTATTTATTTATAAAGCACGTGCTGGCATTCAGACTTTGATGCTACCAGCTTCCTTTTGTTTAAGTATATCAGTTTATTTTAAGACTGTCAAAAGCGGTTAATTATACTTTGCAATCAAACAAGAAGTGACATAATATAACAAATTACCCGATCTGCTAATCCCCCAGGAACAATTGTTCTTACAACCACTCCACTCGACTTTCCTCCTACAATTCCAAAGCCTAATCCTGAACCATCGTTAATCAGCTCAACGTCTTCAACGTGGCCCCAGTGAATCTGCAATTAATAAAAACAGGAGATTTTAATTTCGGACGATCATTAACGTTTCTCGCTTTCACGTGCAGCAGGAACGAGGAGAATTAATCAGAGCAATTTTCTGTCTCCACCCCACATGCTGGAGATCTGTGGGATTTTTGTTCACTCGGCTCCATTTCCTCAATAAATACGCAGTGGGATTTCTCATCTGTTTTTTAAACGCACATTTCTGTCCTCCACTTTCAGGACAACAGGATACCAGGAAAAAGCCCGACTTAAGAAAAAGCAATTTTAAGATTTTCCTGCCAAAATGAAAAGTATCCTTTTGGTTTTTCATAAATCCAGAGTACTGCAAACAAGAGGGAAAAACAGAGGCAAGGAGCTTGCACTGGCCCGGTTTTCACTCGGCGTTGCCCAAATTCTTATTTCTGTTATTTCACTTACACACTCTGAACACCCCCATTCAGCACTGAATTAATAGCACAGCACAATATTCTGCCATACTGGATTGCAAGCAAATTTCTAAGCTACACTGTACCATGACCTTATGTTCTACAAGACAATCTGAAAATAACAAAGCTGTTAAGCAACCCAAACCCAGCCAACGTTTCTGTCAGATTAATATCTCATGCAGGCCCAAATGGAGCAAAGTAGGCAGATTTAAGTCTTCTGCGAATAAAGGATTTATTAGCATACTGAAAATCTTTGCCAAAGCCAGTTAAATATCATAAAAGAAGTTTAAAGACCCCCTGCAGAGATATATATTTGTATTTTATTTTGTTAGTCTGTTCAGTGCAGATCTTTCAATGAAAAAGCAGTTAAAATTTAATTCTTTAAAATTTTCAGTGCAATAAACAATATTGATTATCCACTAAAACCTTCAGATTTCACTACCTCTGTAATAATCATGAGGGAAATAATTGCTAAGAGTAAGGAAAAGCACTGCTTTTACCCAGATTTTTATCAAAATCTACTGGCATAATAAATTCAGATTCCAATATTGCAATCCCTGGATTTAGGTGTGCAGTTTGACCGAATCCAGGGAAGCCACCTGGACCATATGGGTGGGACACAGATGGAAGTTCAGCCCTGGTTTATTACATGTCCCAGTGACAAGCACTCTTCTGTCACAAAAACAAAAGGCTTCCCAATCACTGAAATTTGCAGATGGAAAAAAAACCCACCCAAAAAACCAAACAAAACAAGCTGATAAATAAACAGGGATTGAGAGGTTCTTTAACAGATAAATTGTGTTTGTTTTTTAAAACGAAGACAAGGCTTTTTGGTTTGAGCAGTGCCAGTTTAAATTGGTTGGGCTGTTTCAAGCAGTGCTCATGACAGGTTATGTTTACTCTCTTTTAAGAGGTAATCAGAGCATCTTTAATTGCTGAGCACAAGTAGGTTTCAGCTGGGTATTCTCATAAAATGCTTCATCCAGCCTGTGCTGAACAGACCCTGCTGATAAGAATATGGTGATCTACTAAAGCTTCTGCTATCCCATAAAAAACCCAGGATCTGTTTTATAACAACTCCATGCAGCTTTGCAATGGAAGCTCTGTGCTTACTGCACGGCGAGTCTAAATGAAATGTCATCACATATAAAATCTGATTAAAGGAAAAAATCCCTCTATGCAAAACTTGCTAACACAAACACTTAGGAGCCACGGGGAAAAAAAGAAAAAAAATATCCAGCCCAGCTCAAAATCTGATTTTGATAGTATTACAACTCACAGTCTCAGGTGGATTTACATCACTTAATAAGGCAGTTCTGCTGTTCTCTTGAAGTGGCTCCCGAGCCACCACCAGATGCAGGGATCCTGTGGATTGCTGGAGGAGGGCAATGGCGTGCTGATGGGAAATGTTCTGATCCAATGGCGTGCAATTAATGGCCAGTATGTGGTCATTTTCCCTCAGTCTTTGATCCCTTAACAAAACATTAAAGCAATTTTTTAATGCAGCACAGTGACTTCGCATCAGGCTCGTGTAGCTGAAACGGGAACACGCAAAGTACGCAGCCGTGCAAGGTTAAATGTTTATGTGTTTTAAAAATCTGCTTATTAGGGTGCCTTCACCAGCTTACACACTGCATTCAACCCACACTGTTCCAAACTGCCCAGCCACATTTTGTTCCAGCATTGTCGTGGTACAGAAATTTGCTCGATTCTTTACTTTGCTTCTATTCAAAATTTAATTGCAATTCCCTTATCCTTTCTTGATGATATTGAACTACAAAGCAGAAAAGAAGTATTTTTGTAGTAACACAATGGACTAGGAACTATTCTTCATTATGTTTAGCACTACATGATGCCATCTCTGAGAACCCACAGCTCAGGCTTTGATGCTGTTTTGTATCACTATTTATTCTAAAGATTGATGCACTGCATATTTGTATCTTACTTAAAATTTATAGTATCAAGCTTCAGACATGAAACTTTCTTGGAGCAACACACAGTTCAGTTGCTACCTTGAGATAATATGAATTTCACAGTTAATTCACCCCAGTGATGAATTTAGATTTGTGACAAGAGAGAAACCATCACTCATCTCCTTTGTTAAATATTCATTCTGAGCACGAGACCAAACTGTTACATAGACAGACACTGCCTTCAAAGCTCTGTAGGAATCCAAAAAAGTCTCCAGGAGATCTTGTCTCAGAAGCAAAATGGGAAGCATGCTGGGGAAATTTATAAACTCCGAAACAATATAACTGCACATCTTAACTAAGGCATTTGAAACTTCCTTTTTATCGGGCCACGTTTAAGATGTTTCCCAGAAATCACTTTCTTCGAGCACTAACCATATTTCAGATTCTCTCATCAAAGAAAGTGAGCAGCAGGTCATCAAATCCTAAAGTGAGATATTCACCCTCCTTTGACATCCGGATCAGTCCATCTGTCTCCACTTTGAAAGAGCCTTAATATGCTTTTCTTTAAGTGTTCTCTGGTGTGTTCTCTGTGGGCCCATCGCCATTATCATTCCAACCTCTCCCCACTCTTTTTGTCATCCTGTGTTGGCACTTCCTGACATGTGTTATTTAAAAAGTGACACCAGTGACTTGAAATCTAGACACATTTTCTTGAAACATAATTCCAAGCGCTGCGTTTGTCTCATGCCAACCCTTGTGGCTTCACAATCGTGTTTTATTTTTAAAGGATTGCTCTGCCTTTTGTTGTTGGGTGAAAACCCACAGACAATACAGGAACAAACTGCCTGAAGCCTCGATTCTATGATGACATCTGTGCAGGGATCTGTTGGAAGGAGTGGATCTAAATTTACACAGGAAACAAACAGTAAAACCAACTATAAATAGGGTATTGTCAGAGGCACATAAATAAAGGAAAAAGGGGGTGGAAAAAAAAATCTTTCAGGGACACAATGCATAAAAATTAAAATGGAATCTAATTTTTATTTTCTTTGTATTCTTTTCTGAGTTTTCTTTTATTTTTTTAATCAGGCCTCAAGATTCTCTAAAGTGAGTAATGATTTCTGGAAATTCCATTTATGAATGGCTCAGATACTTAAAACTCATCTGAAAACCTGATCCTCAAAACATGAGTCCCTTTTAGCTGAAAAGCCAGAATTCAAGATACCACCACCAAAATACCCCACCAGATAACCCAGACAAACATGTTATTCTGATAGAGTTTTCAATGTGAAGGTCATGACTTTTCCCTTCAATGGAAAATACAATTTTCCAACCCAATTATGAAGATCTCACCTGTCAGCTATGCTTCCTGGCTGGACTTCCTTGACAAAGATACCAACTTCTCCCAGGCTGGGATTTTTAAGGGCAACCACACTAAACCCGAGACCTCCAACAGAAGGTTTATCAATCGTTATTGATTCTATTTGTCTTCCCTAACAAAACAGAAGATAAAATTATTTACTGATTTTCAATGCAATAAAATGAGCTAGTTTAAAATTTATGAACACTTGGAGAATTATTCTCCTCCTAAGACTAAACAAAGGCAAAATACTGAATATGTTATTTCTATAAAAGCTCCTCCATTTATTATTTTTAATATGGCAACGTATTGGATATGCAAGCACTCTGAGGCTCTGAAACCTCAGGGAATTTAAGAGCTGCTTTCACACTTCATTCACATTATGAGATGAATTCCAAACTGGATGAAAACTATGAACGAAGTGCTGTCTAGAGCAATATATTTGGGATTTCTGGAAATGCTGTATAGCTAAACTGAATTGCTTGTCTTTTGGCTCCTTGCTTTTAATGCTGATTTTTAGGTGTGCATTCAAAAGACTGCAGCTCTTAAATACAGAAATTAATTTCCTCCTCCTCCCTGCAGCTTCACACTTAATGCTAAAAAAAGTTTACTTTTGCAACTGCCTGTTTTTCAGTTCTAATAGAAAATTGCTGGGGTTGTTTACTGGGAAATATTACTGGGAGAATGCGCTGCTATCACAGCTCTTTTATTCCAAATAACGTGCAGCTTTTACTGCTAAATCTTATCTCTGATGAGTTAATGACACACTAATGAGAAGAGTAATGCTCAAAATATTACAGCTACATTAAGGTAGTCAATTAGCAACAGTTACTTAATATAGAAAGGCATGACTAAGCAATTAAATTAAAGGTTCAAAATAACAGAGAACAATACATTTGTGGTATAAATGCCAATCCCACATGGGTGGATGTCTGCACCTGTACAAATTCCTAGGGAATTTGGTACATCTGCATCTGTCTGGCAAAGTTAAGGCATACTAAATAAAGAGTTAAAATATTACATGCTAGTTTTTTTAATCCTTTGCACTGTTCATAAAGTTGGTACATTTCCAATTTAAAATGTACTTGATAAACAAGTGCCTCCATCAAAACAAGCTTCTGCTGGAAATGTCCATTTTCAATTAAGTGTCATCAAATACCAAAAATGTTTTCTGGCAGCCGAAATTTCCTCACTACGTTGGTGTGTTTGGTAGAAAGCAAAACAGAAAATTGGCAAGAGAAGTTAAAAAAACAAAACAGGCCACCAAGCCACTTCCTATTGCTGAAATTATCTTCCACAGGGAAAAGTTCTCAACACTTCTATTCTCTCCTGGTTAGGAGGCACCACACTTCCAGACACACAACAAAAAAAAGCAGTTTCAAATGCTCCAAAATGAAAAAAAAGTTTGGTTCACTAAACCTTAGAGCCTTACCTTTGCCATTTGCTGGATGATCATGTTAAATTCATTAACTGCCAGGTTTGGAGTGAAGGCTGATGCTTTGGGTCCAGGTGAAGTGCAAGGTGTCCCTGCAGAGACTGATTTGTCAGCAAACACCAACAGCCCCCTCTTGGTAAAATCAAAATCCACCGAGCGGTCAGGAGGCATGTAACTGAGCTGTTGAAAATGAACAAAGGTGTGGAAAAGCTACTGAAAACAAAAAAGAAGGGTTTTCCACAAATGCCATTTTATGTGCAGGCTGCCAAAGGAGCAAAAAAACCTGTGTCCATGTATGCCCATTCACACAAATATACTCACCTGTATAAATCAGGCAGTGTTAATATATAATCTATAACCAAGCTACCAAATAAAATTTAAACTTTTTTCAGGAGTTTTTCAGGAGTTCCCTGAATGTTTCAGCTGTGTTTCTACTCCGCTCATTTTTCTCTGTTTCTTTCATGCTTCTCCCCTGCCTGTGCCCCTTATCCTCTTTTCACCCTGGTATTCCAGAAACAACACATGCAAAAGCACCAAACACTAAAGAGGCTCTCAAGCCCTGCTGCAACTGTTAGGGAAACCTATACAGAATTTTGGCACAAAAAAATTCAAGTATTTTGAGTCAGTCAGGAGCCTGAGGCCTGGTTTGTATTATCGCCTCCCCAAAGAGAGCCTAGGGTACAAACTACCACTGAACACGTTATCACTGCTGGAACTTGCACTTCTAGTCCTCACTGATAATGAAGAAATGAAAAATATTCCCAGTGTGACATAACAAAGTGGAAAATCCCATCCTGAATGGAGTTGCCCATGCTTAAATAGAATTTCAAGAAAACCTAAATTTTTCTAGATACGAGAATTCTGAACATTCTGAATACAAACCCCACTATGTCAAAGTCACTTCTCAGATACATTTGCATTTTTGTACATTTTTTAATAGCCTGCAGATGTGCACCCAAGCCTTGGAAGGAAGGGATGCAGCACCTGTGGGAACTTGGGAAGGAGGGATAATGAATGGCACAGCCAGCACCAGGGCAGCCAGGTGGCAAGGGACAGCCTTGTCCCCCTGACACCCACCCTGCTGCTCAGTCCCTGGGTTTAAGTTTGCTGATGATTTTTACTTAATTGCAGGGTGAGACTTGTCCATGCAGTTGTGTCATGGATGCCCATGCCCACAAAATCAAAAGTCACTTGGCTTTATAAACCAAACCACGGAAGTTCCAACCTCTGCTGAAGCCAAGTCATTTTAAAACTCGCTTGGGTACAGCAGCATCAGAGCTTGGCACATCTTCAGGTTGGGTTTTCTACACTTTACTTGCCAAAGCAGGTTAAGCATTCTTGTAAAAATTAGTAGGAACTAAGTGATGCTGTCTTTTAGGGAGAAAAAATGCTGCCAGTGAGCTGATAAACAGCACTTAGCTTCCGTGAAAAACAAAGGATCCCAGTTCCAACACTGCTCAGGACTCCAAATACTGGAGCTGATGTCTTTTGCAGATGTTTTTTTCCAACACAACCCTGCCTCTCCTGCATCCCTTTCAAAGCACATTGCCCCACGACCTCTTTGTTGCAAAACCACTTCTCATTTCAGCAGTGCCTCTGCAGACACCAGCTCCACAGGAGAAGAAAGGCCCAACGCTCACTGACACCAGGTTACAGCTTATTAACGAGAGCGCCCTCGTTAACACACGCCTACACATCCTGATCCAGGCTCCACTGGCCCAGAGTTATCATCACACCAACAGCAGGGGTTTTACACTCACTTGTTCCTTCAGCTGCTTGATGGATTGCTGGAGAGTCAGAATCTGGTTGAACAAGGGGCTCCTGAGGGTGTTCCGCAGCACAGCCAGGTTTTCCTGGTGTTGGGAATCCCTTTTCTCCTGCAGCTTTGCCTGCAGGCGATCCAGGATCTGCAGCACCTGCTGCTTGTCTGCACCACAAACAAGTCCACGTTAGCAATGGAGATTCTTTGCTCAGTTCTCAGCAAAAAGAATCATTTTCAGACCACGTACCTGCTGCTGGATTTTCGGGCATGTTGAGGGGTATTTTTGGAATTGATCAGAATGACCTGGCTGAGGTTAAAAAAAAAAAAATTAATTAATGATAGATCTAAACAGAGTAGTAACATTTGATAAATGCATATCAAGCGAACTAGAAGAAATTTAATAAAAAATACTACTACCCCTGTTGTTTATCCCAAGTATTTAACAAAGCTCTCGACAGAGCCTCAGCACATCCAAAAATATTTCCTTGTTCCAAGTGCTTTTCCTTTCACACACAGGAAGGAATATGAACAACTCTTCCAAATATGAATAAAGATGCAGGTTATGAAAAAAACCCTGAAAATGAAAACTGAGACAGACATGTTCAACTAGATTATTTTGAATATTGACAATAAAGTTGTGATCTACACAGATATACATAGAGCTAAAATCTACCTATTATTTGGAAGATACTTTCCACCTGATCATTTGTAGCTAGTATTCTTATCATGAATGGCAATATAGGTGAAACTTTGTGTTTCCTCATAAAACAAGGAAGTTCCCTCCACTCATGGGACAGCACAGAATTAAAGCCCAAAATTTGGCATATTAATCCCTATTCCAACACATTCCTGAGCAAGGTCTGTTCTAATCACAGCCTGATTTAGAACAGGTGAAGGAAGCCTGATCTCTTCTCCTGCAGGTGTTTGTCTTTCTCTTTCCTACATACATGAACAGCAAAATATCCTTTATTATTTTAAGGAGCAGAATATCCTTTATCAAGCTCCTCCACAGTGCCAAATAGAACAGGTCTCCAACAGGGGCTGAGGCCTAGATGGCAGTATAAAAACAACAGACTTGCAATTAGTAGAGATGATAAATTTGTACCCTTGCTTGCATGTTATTAAGTTGATGTGGAGCCTGTCATTCTGAAATCTATCAAGGCAGCTCTACCAAACAAGATTCCTTCACTTAGTACAAGCTCCTCTGAAAGAAATCAGTCATTTAACAGCAAATTTACATAATTTAAATTCTATCCAGTATATGAGTGTGTAATTTCAGAATAATATATTTGGAATTATTTTGGAACAAGACTAGCCATATCCCCCTCTCTATATAAAAGCTTTTTATTTATTTTTTAGTCTTGCAAGTCAAGAGGAGCAAGGGTCATATGGTGAACGTGACAGCAGGGTAAGCACATTCCAGGGGCTCTCTCCCAGCAGGACCTCTGATCCTTTCAGCTCTGCCTCTGACGCTGTCTCTGCTCACACTGAAAACATCTGGAATTCTGGGAGGACACTGTTATATTTACCAAAATATTAATTATGCTGGTGAGTAGCTCCCCTTCTCCTGCAGAGTCAGGTTAAGTTGATTTACCTAATTGGAAAAAAATAAGTGGATGGAGGCGTGTCACAAACCACAATTTCAGATTTATGCAGCCTTTGCTGAGCATACCTGAGCAGCTTTGGCTCCTGCAGGAATTCCTGCAGAACTCAGTGGGCTTGTGTGGTTTCCACCCGGGGCCAGGCAGAACGAGTCACTTTGCAGGACTCAGATTTAGGTGGTCATTTCAAATCAAACCCGTAGCAAGAGTTGAAGCAGCAAAGCCATACAACCCCCTGAAAGACTTTCTGGAATGCACCTGAGCTTTTGGAAGTGCTTTATTTTCTTTTCCATTCGAAGTAAAACACTTCTAAGGGCACAGCAGCCTTTGATTCTGTGCTGAGAGCTGATTCTGAAGAGCAGATGAAAACACCATTTCCTTACAGACTCCTGAGTCTTCATCAAACCCAGAAGACAAAACTTAACCTCCTCGACTGAAAATAAGGCATGAACCTTAACAAATCAGGACAAAGAATATGGAAATTTGTTCTTTCTCCCCTGTTTAACTTCCCTCCATTCCTCCATTCGCTTTCCTCCTCTGTTTTTCTACCTCACATCAGCAGTTAAAAGAGAAAAGCCAGCAAACCAAAATGAGAAGGGGATGGAAAATAACTCCTGCAAGGAAAAGTGGCTTGAAACACCTTTAAACCAGCAGTGGGGAGAGGAAAAGATTAAACCCAGAGAAGAAATCCAGCACGGCAGGAAATAATGATGACTTGACAGCACCATGCCCACCCAAGAGCCAAAGCCAAGTCCAGCTCCCCAGCCCTCTTTCATGCATTTATTCTTCCCTTTCCATTTTCCATTCAGCTGATCCCATAGTGAGCTGGAACAGGGAGGTAAACACTCAGAAAAGCCTTCACGTTTTGGTGGGGTGAGCTTTGTGCCCAGTCAGCTCTGAGCTGCCAGCACTGGCAGGAGGGGGACAAGAGGGGACAGGGTGACATGTCCACACCTCACAGCAGGACCAAACTGCACCACCAGAAACACCCATCCCCAGGCCAAAACAGCCTCCAAGTGCTGAGCTAACCATCCCCAAAATTAATTTTTTTTCCCTTTGCAGAGGGTGTAACAAGAGCAATTACCCAATGGGGACTGACCCGAGAAAATTGGAGATTTAAGGAGCAGAATTATAGGTAAGAGAAGATCTTGGCTCCATCGAGGCAGAAGTTCCCTGGAGAAGGAGGTACAGAACAGGAGGAAAAATTAAAGAAAGTTTCAGCTTCTTGCTTGAGCTGCTCCAAGTGTCCCTAAGAGCCACTGCAGGCCACTTTGTGCCAGTGGATGCCCAAGTGGATCTCAGGTGGTTGTTCAAGTTTACACAGCACTTTGGGGTTCCTCGTGATCAGAGCTGGCCTCCAGACAGCTTGCAATGCTTTTTAGTGATTTTTTTTTTTTGTGCAATACATTAAAACCACACTCAGTATTTCTTTATTCTCCTTTCTTCCGTAAGAGAGTGGGGGGAAAAAAATGAAAGCAAACAACTTCTAGTGTGAAGGGATCCCCAAAAATATAAACTAATTTAGAGTTTCCAAGTCATGGATAATTGAGGACAGGTCTCTAAGACCTGCTTTTGGGCACCAGAGAAACTCACAACTCCGTGTATTCTTAATCTCTATGTTTAAGAGCCCAAACAGTTTATCAATAAACACTTTCCAAACACACTCTTGGTCCAGGCAGAGTGTCAGCAAACAGTTGACATATTATTAAGTCCATCCCTAGGTGTTAATTTTGAAGAATGATCCAAAACACTTTGGTTTGTCCTGTTAAAATCAGTTAATGCACTCCACATCCCAGCTCCAGTCTCCAACTTCTATGGACGCTTATTTATCTTATTGGAAACCTCAGTTCAATATTTATGTCGCAACTTCCAAGATAACCATAAAATCATCAAGAAAATGATGAATTTCAGAAGGTTGAGTGTTTTGTAACCCCAGGACAGCATCCATCTGGGGTTCCACTGTCTTCACTTCTGAGAGCTGAACCCAACGCATCCGAGGGAGTGGGAAAGCTTCAGAAGGTTTTGTATGAAATCCCAAGACTTGGACATTCTTCAAAAACAGCATAAGGAAAAAGGAATTCCCCCATGCTGGCTCCAGCAGAGGGTCATCAGAAGAGCTGAAAGGTTTAAGTCTTCCACTGCCATCACCCCCCTGCCAGATGCCTGGCACTTGCACGGAGACACGGAGCGCTCAGCCCCGGCACATCCCAGAGCCAGAGGGGAACACGGCATCCCAACATCCCATCAGCAGCCCTGACAAACACCTGCCCTCCACAGAGGGCTGCTAGAAGCTGGGAATTGAGGGCTTTGCTGCTGGGGTCTGGAGGAGGACGCGGTTCAGACAGCAGAGATTCTCCTGCCCGTTTTTCCCCAGCCATCCACAACCGCCTCTGCCCCACGTCCTTCAAACTGCATCCCTCCAGGAAAAGTCCGCCCTTATGGGGTGTTCTCCCCACTCAGCCTGGCTGGAACCTTTGGGGATATAAAAACCCACAAGTGCTAACTACCTGCTGCTATTTCTCAAAGGCTTCGAACACAACCAGCCTCAGCAGCCTGCCACAGGAGCAGCCAAAGGGCTCATCCCGATCCAAAGTCACGTTTCTGCACTAATGCACCTGGAATTTTTCCAGGCCCTGTTATCATGAGTGACTAATATGGTGCATATCATCCTCCTCATCACAGAGACCTCTGACTCGGAAAATTTCAGTTTAAAAGTTGATAAAAGCAAAAGCAAGAGAAAACAGCATTTGGTAGTGTGATCTTAATCCTAAATTGTCCTAACATGCCATCAGTTGAACTTCAGTTATTCAAAATAGTTTACATGCCATCAAGTGACTCCATACTGTGAAAAACCACTATTCTAACACATATTTGGCTGTCCTACATGTTATGCTCAGTTTTACTTATACTGTACAGAAAAATTCAGTCAGACCAAGCATAGCACATACACACCTTTCCTCTGAAACCACCTCTGCTCTGTGCAGTGCTGCAGGATTTACAAAAATGCTGTCGAGCACACACCGACTGCTCCAGGCACTTGAAAGAAGGAAAAAAATTGAATAATTCTGTGAGTACCTGAACACTGATGCACCACACACCTCCAAGGTGCAGTGGGTCACACCTAAATGTTGTTAAAAATAAAAAAAAATACTGCGTGGGCAGGCTGAGTTTTACACATGATTAGTGATTACAGGAGGAGGAAAGTGAAGAAAACACTTCACCTGTGATTATCAGTCTCAGTGCAGATCAGGAGGAGCCTTACTCACTCTCCAGGCATGGTAAATTTAGCAAGCAGAACCTGAATTCCCGTGGACTTCAGCCTCTAGGGAAGAGCCGGTGTGGGCTCTCTGTTGTCTAACAGAAGTTAGAGCTCATGCCAAAGCTGCTCTCCACAAACCAAAAACATGTTCTCAGAAACCTGTTCTCATGGAAAACTCATTTCCAGTATCTAAATATTGTCATCCTCAATAAATCCTAGGTACCTGGATGGCAGTGTACACAACTAACAAATCACAGAGAACAGAGCTGTTAGACCTGGAATCACGCTGAACTTCCAAGGGTCACAAATCAAAAAGGAATGCGGAAGAACTGTTTTCCCATTAACCACCCGTAAACAAAGTAAAAACCTGCTCTGCTAAGAATCTCTGGACTGACAGGCACTCGATGGGAAGTGTTGCAACAGGTGTGTTACTTCTCTCCTCATCCTGAGCCAGCACAACAGCGCAACACCGGGATGACTCCAGTGCCATGGAGAGCCCTTGGCTGCCACTGGGGTCACACAGCCCTGCCCTGTCTTTACGGGGTGTCAGGGACTTGTCGAGGTCCCTGGTGCCAGAAGGGCCTTCACATGGGGGTCTCTGGATGAGTGCAGGCTGGCATCCTGGCCATGGCTAGACTGGTCAAGCTGCTGTTCACAGGCCTGGTTCTGGAAGCAGGAGGTGGTCAGAAACCCTCAGAGAATCCCAGGATGGGTCAGGTTGGAAGGAACCGGACTGGTCCAACCTCCCGGCTCAAGCAGGGCCATCCCTGAGCACAAGGTACAGGATTGAGTCCAGATGGTTCTGGAATGCCCTCAATGTGGGAAACTCCACACCCTCTCTGGACAATCAGTTCCAGTGCTCTGTCACCGCACAGAGAAGTTCATCCTCACATCCAGGCAGAACTTCCTGGGCATCAGTTTCTACCCACTGCCTCTTGTACTGCTGCTTGGCACCAACAGGCAGAGCGCGACTCCATCCTCTTGGGCAGGTTGGAATACTTTGTTACAGATAAACACAGGTTTTTATCCCCGTTAGATATTTACGCACACATTTCACCCGGTGATCCACACCGCCGCGTCCGAAGGCGAATTCCCTCCTGCCGACCGCCCGTGCCCCCTCCTATCTGACCCCACTCCATCCCACCCCCTCCGTGCCACTCCCGGCGCGGACGCGGTACCTGCGGTGCCGGGGGCGGGATGCGGGACGCGGGGAGCGGCGGGATGCCGGCAGCGGCGGGATGGCCGCCGGCGCTCACCTGGGCGGAAGCGGGAAGCGAGGGGCGATCCCGGCTCACCTGCGGCGCAGGAAGCCGGGGCGGTGCGGCAGGAGAGCCGCCTCCCGAGGGACGGCCGGGACTCGGCCCCTCCCGGCTCCGCTGGGGCAGCGCCCCGCCGGGACACGGGCTCTGGCCACCGCGGGAAGTGCAGGCGAGTGCATGTCAGAGCCGAAATTAAGTTTTTTTTAGTCCATTTCCAGGTGAGCCTGACCCGCCAGCCTGCTTATAGGTCGTAGTTTGGATCTGTCGTGTGGCCTCCAGCCTCCCCAGTGAAAGCAAACCGCTTGTGTAAATATTGTAGAAAAACTTATTTTTCACTTATTTGCAGCACATCGGTGTCCAGACTCAATGATACTCCGTGATTCTGTGTTTTGAACTCACTACAGAGGGGCACTTGAGCCGGCTTGGTGTGAGGGCTCTGTTCCCTTTGGACACAGGGGTGTAGATCTTTGGGTGAAGTGTGTATAACAATGTGGACATAATAATATTTTTATAATAATATGCTCTGCTCAGCCTCAGCAGCACAGCCCCCACAACTTCACAGAAGGGAATGGCAAAAAACCATAGGAAAATTCGGATGGAGTAAAGGGATTGCAAGACTTCCCCCACAGCACCCCAAAACACACGTCACTGTGGCTTCCAAGACACAGAACGTTGTCCAGGATGGCAATAAAAACAAAATTTTCCCTCCTGCTAGTCACAAAATAGTGAACAGGCACCATTTTAGTTGAAATGAACTGCATAGACTGTGTTTGCTTTCTGCAACCTGTACATTAGTCTGTGTTCTGACTTCCGAAAATTATATACATACACACATAAAAGAGCCGAATTAAAGTCGATAAATACAATTTTTATTCTGCTCCACAGTTTCACGAGCCTATCTACTGACCTTACATGGCCCCATTGGTTGCACAGGGCAAGGGCTACAAGAGGTTTGGAAATCAATTTCTCGTGAGTTCAGATTGATTCCCCCTCGCTCTGGCACCCGTTCCGTTTTGCCGAGCGGCAGCAGCGGCACCAGAGCTCACGACACGCTAAGAACACGGCACTCCACCCCCCTTCCAAAGGATTCCGAGCCCTCAGCTTCCCAGCCCTTCCTCTCACTTTCAATTAACGTGGTGCTGGTGAGATGTGACAATTTTCCTGACAGTGATGAACAGCGAGCGGTGTATTTATCCATGCGAGGGACGCGCCGCAGACAGAAGAGCCGGGCACTTTTCCCATCAGTGCACCTCCATCTCCAGCTCCCAGGGCTGAGTTCATCCCGGAGCACGCTCCGGCCCTGCCCTTTCGCTTCCAGTTGCTGAGAGGAGTATCAATTTTCATTTGCATACTTTGCCTGCTGAACTCCGGGCTGCCAGTTCAGTTTACGCGAAATCTCCCAAAGAAGCTGTTAGATGGCAATATTTCCCATCGCTGGCTGAGTTCTTTGTCAGCCATCCACACGTTTTAAATCCGCGTTTCCATGGATTCTCGGAATATCTGCGACTGGGACAAACCCTTCTTTGGTACTGACAGGCTCCAGACAAGTCACCACGTACCAAAATAATGCCCAGAAAACACAAAAGACTTCCAGAAGGGATGGGTAGCGATCATGTTCTCCCCAGCACTATTTCAGAGTTGCTTTTACAGCGTTTTAGGTTTAGTTTTCCAGTTTTTAGGTCCCTACTTGTTTTTCAGGAAACACTTCTTGAGCAGATGTAAACTTGGGACAGTGGTGCTGCTTTTCCTGGGTGTGTTTAATCCAAAGGACCTCTCCATCTCATGTAAACACTCCAGGATCTCTTAGCAGTTCATAAGTGGAAAACTGATGCCTTCAAACACTAGAGAAACATGAAATAACCACAATAGAAAAACAATAAATAACTGGCATGTTAGTGAGAATAGGGAAAAAGGTTTATAATCACCACAAAATACCTTGTGAAGAGCAAATGCTGATGAAAAGCTTGCCTGCTCCAGGAAATCAGTATTCATTTAAAAATTGAAATAAAGAGAATTTTTAACAATGCAGTTTTATGTGAAAATAGGGTAAGAATTTCAAATTATTTCTTTAATCCGACTGCTGTGGGTGTGCTGGACACAGTGTCAGCACACCAGGCCCACCTGGATGACAGGGGACGCGCCAGTCTGGGTTAACCAGGTTTGGCAGGTCACGCCTTTAACTTCTGCTGGCCTTTTCCAACATATTTTTCAAGTACCCAGGAAACTCCAGACACCAGCGGTGACACCCAGAGGTGCGATTTCACCGGGTGGGCCAGTGCTTCAGCGTGGGTATTTGGAAGAGCGGGGAGGGTTCCCCTCACGTTCCTCCCTCACCCGGCCCCGCCGCTCGGTTCAGGGCGAGTCCTGCCCGCGATGCCAGCACCCGGAGCAGGCCGGCCCCGCTGCGAGAGCCGCCTCAGGGCTCCTCACGGGTCCCCCGCCATCCCCACACCGTGCTGGGGCCACGGGCCATCACACCCGACATCTTTAGTGCGGGCAAGCGCGGGGCCGGTGCCGGCGGCGGGCGCGGCCATCTTTACTCGGGGCACGTCCCAACGCCGGGCCCGCCGAGCGCCATCTTGAGTGAGGGCGCGCTCTGCCCTCAACACGGCCTCGCCCGCCATATTTAATGAGGTCACCCCCTCCCCCCCCAAAAAAAAAAAA
>VXAX01007078.1:174038-195624 GCA_013399835.1 Leptocoma aspasia | reverse complement strand
GGTGGCGCCAGCGGCAGCAGCAGGAGGCGCAGGAGGATGCAGCTCCTGGAGGTGGCCGGCGCCGAAGACTCGCCGATGGGGATAGGGCGCCGAGCCCCGTGCCCCGCCAGCGTCCCCGGAGAGAGCTGGATGACTTGCAAAGAAACGGGCTGGGACAGGGGCCGCCGAGGGGACGTGCAGCGATGGCTGCAGGGGACAACCAGCACCGCCCGCCCGTGATCTGATTTGATGGGCAGCCTCCATGGCCCGTCTGAACTGAAAACCAGGATGCTGACAAGGATGCTGACAAGGGCCTCGTCTGGCTTCTTCTGCTCGTTTACACATTACTTCAAGACTGGGGGAGTGGGAGTTGTGGGAGGGAAAACATATAGTTGTAGGAACTTGGGGAGAGGGTAGGATATAGATACTGATATTAGCTGTTAAATAAAGTTTTTTATTCAATTTAAAGTATTAGAAAGCAGGTATTCTTTATCAGCGTTGGACACAGGGAAGACTATCTCCTCTAATCTGATGTGCGTGGTGAAACTTCACAACAGGGTATTTATTCCACCCCGATCATACATATTCATTACAATGTGCCTCCTAGCTAACACACAAACACCACTTTCCTAGAACTAATTTGCATGCATTCACCTTCTACTGGAAGTCCTTTTCTCTGGTCCTGGAGGTCATCTAAAGGTGTGTGTGGTGGTCATATTCACTGAATGCTTCAATATTACAGGTGACCTTTCTTTGAACTTTTTCTTTGAGCATGCACTATTGTTTTCTGTTACTTAACTTGCAAAAAGCCCCTCTGTAGTCCTCTATCTCTCCACTGATTCCAGCTACATTTATTCTCCTTTGTGCATACCTTTACATCCTTTTATCTTTTTTGCTAGTTAGCCCTAAAGCTCTACTCAGCAACTTCAGGGGAACTGAAAATTTCTATTCTCTGTGTTATTTATCACGTCCCCCCCCTTTTCTTGAAACTGTCTCTTTTAGAAAAAAGTCTCAATACTTCATTTTCCACCAAAAAGTGCTACAACAACGGTAACAGTTAATACAAGCAAGTACACACAATGATTACGGTGACTGCCACGAATGCATAACAAGGCAAACAAACAAAAGAACTGTGGCAGGAACGACACACGGAAGCACAAACCCAGTGACAGCCTCGTCTCGGCCGCAGGCGCTTTCTCCTTTTGGTGCAGTTCCGGTCACAGCCGGCAGGGGCGCTGCTGCCTCCCGGTGGGCACGGCAGGTGCGCTGATTTCCCCGCGGCTGCAGGGGGCGCTGTGGTGCGAGCTCGGGGACCACGCGGTAATGGCGGCTTGACCGAGACGGGCGGGGGGGGAAGAAAGGCTTGTTTTACAATCCCGGGTGGTAGAGGAGATGTATCAAACCCCACATCTGTAGGAGATGTCTCGGCAGGCAGGGAACAAAGAGCGAATGCTCGGAGCAGTGCCGAAGAAGTGGTGGCCCGGCTCCGAGCAGGGCAGGGAAAGGCGGGCTTGGGATGCCGGAGTTTTCCCCTGAGGCAGCCGAGCAGATGGTGAAAAGTCCCTCTTTTAGTGAGGTGAGGTGTTAATAAGGTCCCAGTGCAACGGGCGCTGTTATGAGCAGAGCTGCACTCACGGTAGAAGAAAGGCAGCAGAAGGCAGAACCCCGCAGTGGTGACGAATTCTCCCCACAGTGACCGCAGCCTCTGTCCCCTCCGAATGTCGGGAGCGCAAGAGAGGCGCTGGACCCAACGCCGTTTTCCCAGTCCAAATCTCGATGTATCTCTGCTCTCCACGGGGAACCTCAGGTAAAGAGAGAGTAGCCAGCTGCACCCCTCCCCTGAGCTGACCATTTCTTTCGTTTCTCTTAAGTATCCAGTCATTACTGTCTCCTAGCAACACGTATTGGGGAAAATTTCTTAAGAGGAAAAAAAAATCCCAACTCCTAAGACCCCAACATTTCTGCTTGCTTCTGTGCCACTTTGCTCATCTCTGAGGGGGCACAGCCAGGAAAGGGAATGGAAGAGGGGAAGTCCTTTAAGACTCTGAGCATATTCTGAAGGGACCAGTATCTGCTTTCCTCACGGCCAGGGTGAGGACAGAGGCTGAGATGGAGGTTTGGGGCAGAACCTCCTCCTCTCTCCTGACCCCACAACACCCCTAGGTTGGAGGAGGCAGCCACCGGCTCAAGGACACTGCCTGTGGGAGAAATAGACTCAGCCGGGATGGACCTCATGTTTAGGGGGTTTCCTCTGAAGAAGCCTGGAGCCCTTTCTGCCCCTCCACCTCTGTCAGCACCACCCCGCTCTCACCTGGGCCTGTGTAGTGAAGGAGTAAAAAGTAAGGAATGTTTTTCTTCATTGCCTCTTGGAAGATTCAAGTTTGAAAATTAAATTTTTATTCTGCCTCTAACAAAAGCTTTAGTTCTTGCTTTATTTTGGAAAATAAACTCTGTTTGAAGTCACAAAGAGAGCTTGTAGTTGATACATCAGGCGACCAAGCAGCAAAGCTTCTATATATGAGAAAAGCAAGCAATAAACTTTTTGATACATCAGGCGAACTTCGGTTGAATTCCAACGAGCAGCCAATGAACTTTAAGGGAACAAACACGAATCTGCCCACGGACGTGTTGCTTTGAAGTGGACATGGCATTGCCACTCTCAAAACCTTCTATAAGCAAATGCCACAGAAGCTGCAGATGCTATATCTACAAAGTGTCGGAGTCTTTGCAGTCTGCTCGTGCCCTCCCGCAGTGCTGGTCCAGCTGCCTGGCTCTGCTCCCTCGCTGGCAGCTGTTGGATGGATTTCAGTGGCAAAAGACCCATCGCACTCTGAGGCAGTGCTGCACCCGTGGTGCTGGTAACACCTTCCCTATGCTTCACGTAATTATCCTTAGCCTTTCCCCATTTTTCTATTTTCTTTTCTCTTTTATGAAAAAATAAAGGTTGAAATATCACTTTGGACCCCAACATGTAACCTCGTTTGTGTTTTAATCTCACTTTTGGGTATGTTTAGAATCTAATTTTTTCTTCAACTGTGGATCGAGGCAAACTTGCCCTCTCCTCCCCCTTAAGGGGATCCGAACACCTCAGCAGCGGTCTGGACTGGGCTGGGCTGGAGACGCTGGGCGGGCTGTGCTTTGATGGAAGGCTTGTCGTCCCGTTTCCCTACACGCAGGAACTGCCATGCGACCGGGAAGGTGCGGCCCCGAGGGTGTCCCGGGGGTGTCCCGGGGCTGTTTCGGGGTGCCCCGGGCGCTCCCCTCACGCCGGTCCCCGCGCCGGAGCACAGCGCCCCCGTGCGGCTCAGCGGGGACGCGGCCGCACGCGGCCCCGCCACGCCCCTTGGCCGTTGGCCACGCCCCCAGCGCGAGCCCCCCTGGTACCCCGCCGCCATGTCGGAGGAGGAGCCGCGGGTGAGGCGGGGAGAGGAGCGGGAGGAGCCGGCGGGAGGGGAGCGGCTGGAAGGACGGGAGTAGCGGGCAGCGGGAAGGCAACGGGGAGCCCCTCCGCATCCCGGGGCACCTCCGCATCCCGGGGCACGGCGCCCGTGCGGCCCCGCCTCGCCAGGCCGCCGAGTTGTCCCGGCTGTGGGCAGCAGGAGCGGGGGTGCCGCGGTCCCCGCAGGATGTGGCGGGTGGTGTCCGGCCCCGAGCGGGACCCCGGGGCTCACCCGGCCGGGCTCTGAGTTTTCCGCCGCGTCCTGCAGTTTTCCGTCCAGGAAGGCGTGGAAACGGAGAACGAGCACATCGACCTGAAAGTTGCCGGACAGGACGGCTCCGTGGTGCAGTTCAGAATAAAGCGGCACACTCCGCTGAGCAAGCTCATGAAGGCGTACTGCTGCCGGCAGGTAGGGCAGGCACGGCCCGGGGGCTCCTGCGGCCCCGGGGGGCTGCCACGGACACAAAGGGCCCCGCCACCCGGCCGCCCCCACTCTCCCCGTGCGGGTGGAACCCTCGCTGCTTCTCTGCCCGGATCGTGGAACATGCCCGTGGCAGGGTGAGGGTGTCCAGGTATGTGGGAGAATGAAGAGCTGGGATGCTGGCAGCTCCTCGGTGCGGAGCTCTTATCGGTGAAGGGAAGCTGCCTCTTCCTCCTCAGGTGCTCCCTTATCTCCCGTGACAGAGTTACAAAAATTTCTCCAGTTCTGATCCTGACTCTGAGACAATTCACTGACCCTCGGTCCTGTCATCTCCAAAAACTTCATCAACTTTGGGTGCATTTTCTGTTTGGAAAACTATTGCCGTGGTCCGTGCATTGACAGAGGACTCTTGACAATAATATCAGAAGGCTAAATATGATTTATTAACATGACTCCATAATACATAGGATTTTGGGTTATTATCTGTTTAGTTTGGAGTATCTGAAGCTCTTGCTTCTAGCTCCGTGCAAGGAATGTTAGAATAGCTTACACAATTAGAGATAACAACTTTTCACCTCATAGGTTGAAAGAAAGAAAACTTCTGTTTCTTATCACTAGGAGACAGGCAGAGAAATCTAAATGTCTTTGAAACACAGATCAGAGATTTTACAGAAACTTCTACAGAGTAAAAAGACAGTAAAAAGATGCTTTTCCATGAGAAAATTTTCTTGCAAGCTTGCATACAGAGAAACCTATAATATGTTCCTGCAACAGAAAACTGCACAAAATAAATTCTATGCCACAGCTTCCTCATGGGTTATTTCTTCCTCACTCCCTGTGTCTCCTGCTGCCTATTGCACAGTTGTGACCACTGTGTTCTACAGGTGTCACAGGCTGTTCCTCAGTGCCATCCTGAACAGGAGAGGGATGCATTCCCACAGCCCAGTTCCTGAGCCTGGAGCTCCCAACGCCTCTTCACACAGAGCAGAGGGTGGGCATGCAAATGGCTTTGGAAATGGGAGTCAGATTTTGTTTGCCCTTGTCTGTTACTTGCAGGATCCTTTCTTCACTTATTCAAACTTTATACTCTGCCCTGCTCTGTGCCTGCTGCACCCTGACACCTCTCTGGGGTTTTGGAGAGGTACAGGACTTTTAGCATTCCTGTGTGTGACAGAAGTGTGAATCACATGGATTTTGAAGGATTTTAGATGGCAGAGCAAGGATCTCAGTCCCTGATGCAGGGAATAAAGACCTCCTCATGTGATTAAACATTGTCAGAACAGGATTCAGTAGTGTGGTAACTCAGGTTTTCAGGACAATGTAAAGTTACCAGCATTTGACCTTCCTCAGTGTAGACAGCAAGACAAATATGCTCAGTGTCCTGGTTGTTAAATCTTAATCAGAGAATCACAGAATGGTTTGGGGTTAGAAAGGAATTTAAAGCCCATCTTGTTCCACCCCCTGCCATGGGTAGGGATACTTTCTACCACCCCAGGTTGCTCCAAGCCCTGTCCATCCTGGCCTTGAACACTTTCAGGGATGGGGCAGCCACAGCTTCTCTGGGCAACCTGCACCAGGGCTCCACCTCTCTCAAAGGGAAGAATTTCTTCCTAATATCTAACCTAAATCTATCTTCTGTCACCCCCCTTGTCTTTTGAGTGTTCATTTTGTTAACATGTGTTCTGACAGTAAATCCAGGAATACTTAGCTTGGATTCAGGAACACGAGTGTGGTTTCTCATATGTAACTTTGAACTTGCAGGGCTTGTCAATGAGGCACATTATGTTCCTGTTTGATGGACAGCCAATTAAAGAAGCAGACACACCTGCACAGGTATGAAAAACACTCTTGCTGCAAATTGCTACACAGATATTTGGATGTCTGAGTGGTGATCAAAGGGGCTTGAAATCGAAATGATCCCAAAATAGTTGCTGTGAGTTTAGCAAGTTCCAACAAATTTGTTCAGGGTGACTGATGGAAAGTGTTTCATGTCTTAGTTAATTAAGCTTATTCCTGAAGTGCTCTATTGCTGAGCAGAGAGCCAAGTGCTTTTGTCATCACCATGTTTTTCAAGTTTTCTGTATTACCTTTAATTTCCATATTTTTAAAACGTTAAATAATTGCTGTGTTACTCCCACAGCTGGAGATGGAGCATGAAGACACGATCGAAGTGTACCAGCAGCAAACAGGTGGAGGGTGCTAAGACACAGCATCTTTTGGAGAACAGTTTGAGGATCCTCATCTCACCTCACTCTCATCTGTCCTTGGATTTGCTGTTTTATTAGGGAGCCAATGGACATGCCAGTCACACAGGGCTCTTTGAAACTTCAGAGGATATTTACCAAAGTTGCTTGTTGTCTTTGACATTCTGCACTAGTCAATATACTATCTGCAGGGATTGAGCTGTATCTGAATTTAACCATTTTAAATTCAGATTAAGTAATGTGTGTTGTCTCTCTGTTGTTAGCCTTTTTAAAATAATTTATTGTTTGTATTATCTTTTTTTTTCTTTCTTTAAACTTGTGGCCTGAGCATTCATCCATGTGTTGGGACACTGAGCGTTGATTCCTGGCTCTGGCTGGTCTTGCCCCTCTGTTTTAACTCAAATTATATAAATAGCTCAATGTATTTTCATGCCAAGTGTGAGTGTAAAAGTTTCCTTTTAAGATGTGCCTGAGAGAAGGAAGAGAGATACAGGTTTTAAGTTTTTAGCTCGTGTTACAAATTCAGTCAGTCCCTTGGGCAGCATTGCGCCCTTCACTGGGGCTAGAACACAATCCAGTGCTTAGGATAGTGTTTAAATACTTCAGCTTTACATGTGTTTTTTCATATTATGGTAAAGTAGGCCAAAATATAATTTTTTAATGCAGAAACGGGATTTTTTTTTCTTGTCCTGCACTATTGCAGAACTGGAGTTAGGAGGGCAGCTGGTCCAACAACTTAATGCTTGTGATAGAGTAGCTGTGTTTTGTTTGTTGTGCAAGCTTATAAATATCCTATCACTGAAATTCCAGCTGTTTGCTGAGGGCTGGGCAGCATCTGTCCTTTTGCCCTGCTCCCTTAACTTTGACTCTTTCTCTGTGGGCACTGGAAATCTGTGACCTCGGGTTTCTTTTTAATACTTNCATTTTAATGTCTCCAAACCGCAGAAGAGTTAGTAAGTGAGGACAGACATTTAGGTGTCTTCAAAATAATAATAATAAACTGCTCTCCTACCTCTCCAACCCTGCTGGGGTTTAATTGTGTGGTGGTTTGGGCTCCGTGAAGCCTGTTCCAGAGGACTCAGGCTGTCCTGCTGCTCCATGGAATCATAACCAGCCTTTTCTCTTTCCATTTCATCACGTTAGCTATGCTCCTGCTTGCTGAAATCTCGCCGGAAAGGCCCCTGTTCCCTTTCCCTGTTGGTGCTGAGCTGGGGTGGGATATCCCGCCGATCCACTTTGGGACTCGGGCCCCTGCCTCCCGCGCCCATCCCGCCAGGAAAGGCCGTCTGGGGGCTGCTCCAGGGAATCCCAAGGCTGAGCCCCGCTACAAACCCGCATTCTGCGTATCCTCCTCCGTCCTCCCACGGCGTCGGAGCAGCCGCCGCGTTCCCGTCGCTTCCCACAGGGAATTCCCGGTGCGTTCCTGCCCGGCGCGGTGCCGCGCTGGAGGACTGGGCGCTACCATAGAGGCGACAGCGGGGATAGAGCGCCGCCCTCCGCCCCGCCCAGCCGGCGCCGCTCTGGCCGCGCACCCGGAAGCGGCGGCGGGGCCGCGCCATGGCGGGGACGGCGCTGAAGCGGCTCATGGCCGAGTACAAGCGTGAGTGGCGCTCCCTGGGCCCCTCGCGCTGCCTTCCTGGCGGGATCGCTCCCAAAGCCCGGGAGGGCCCGCGGGCCGGGCGGGGCCGTGACGGCCGCCGGGCAGGCCAGGCCAGGCCGCGGGCCTCCCCGTGCCCCGCCGGCTGCTGTTTGGCCGCAGCCCGCGCCGGCTGCAGGGTTCTCTCTGCGTCCGTACAGAGCTCCCGCGGCGGGGCTGAGGGTCAGCGGGGGGTACGGGGCACTGCCGGCTTTGAGGAGGCTGTGGGAAGGGGTCCTGCCCCGAGCCCTCCCGCTGGGTGGTGTGCGGGTGACACCTCTGGCATTCCCTGGACCTTAGTCAGGGGGGGCTGGGAACCCTAGGCAAGTGACCAGTTATTTTGATGTTTTTCCCTGTTAAATTTTCCAGATGGAACAGAATACAGGTATGGAAATTTCTGTTGCAGAGCTCTGTTACGTCAGAGGTAATTAGAGGTGTTTGTTAGGGCACGTACCTTCTGGTTGTGGCTGTCCCATCCTTGGAAGTGTCCAGGGCCAGGTTGGACGGGGCTTGGAGCAACCTGGGCTAGTGGAAGGTGTCCCTGCCCACGGCAGGGGTGGAATGAGATGAGCTTTAAGGTCTCTTCCAACTCGAACGATTCTGTAATTCTGTAATTCTGTGAAGTCCTTAATGGAAGCAGAGTGGTTAGTAAAAGGATTTAAAATCCAATTTAGTAATGAAAGACATAACTTGTTTGTTTAAAAACCAGTGTGGGGTGTGACTGCAGGGGGTGGCGAGCAGGGACCCTCACCACAGGGACCAGAGACCTTCTGCAGTGGGCTGGGGCCCTCTGGGAATCCCAGAGCTTCTGGGATGGCTCATCTGCTCCCTGATGAGTTTGGGAGGTCTCCAAAGGTGCCTTTTGTTGGCAAGAAATATTTGTTTGTATACCTAGATGCTTTTGGGCTTTAATGCTCTGGCTTTTATTTGCAGCAAGGAAGTAGAATGGAGAAAAGAAATGTTTGGTGGGGATGGAGGGAGCTGGGCTGTAAGAACAGGCCTTCTGCTCCAGGTCACTTACTGTGCTCCCCAGGCTGCCCAGGGATGGGGAGCTGTTTCTGTCATCATTTAGTGGAACACCCCAGCCTGTGTGGAAGAGAGTGTTTATAGACACGCATTTCCTGCCTGTGTGACACTGTGGCTGTTCTCAGGCTGCTCTGCAGAGCACAGGTCTCTAAGCTGAGCTGTCACACAGGTGTTGGGGCAGCCAGGGCTCCCCACCCAGCTCACCCTGCTGCCACTGGCAGCTGGGGGGAAAGTTTGTGCTGACAGTGTGTGTCCTAGAAATCTGCATTTTCCCATTCTAATCCAGAGGCAGTGACCTGAAAAACAACCACAGAAAGTCTTGGCACTACTTCTGTCCTCGTACATCAATCCTCTAAGTCTCAAAAAAGCATTTATGAGCCTTTGTTGTTGAGGAGCACAGAGATGTTACTGGAGTGCCTTGTATGAATGAAATCTTTAGGAAAAATTATATTAAACGACCTCAGAAAGATTTTGACTTAATGCCACAGGAGGCAGACATGAGGTGAATCTTCTCTGCCTAGTTTCCCAGGGTGACAGTAGTCATGAACAGAGATAAGGTTTTGTCTGTGATCTGCCTTTACAAGCACTTTCCCATGCCCAATAAAACACAGTATTGTAAAAAATGAATGTAACTGCACAGTGCTTTCTGGGAACCTGAGCTGCAGCAGTGCAGTTTGACATTTTGGTGTCTGTGGATTCCCCTCTGCTGCGTGTCCAGGTTTGTTATTTTTCTTTAGCACATCAAACCTTGCTACAAACCCCAGAATCAAGCCTGACTTACAACCTTTCCCTAGTGTTTCTCTAAACACTGACAGTTAATTGTAGCTCTTCAGAATTTCCTAGCCCTGTAGAGATTTTCAGCAGAGGTTATTTTGAAAAATAAAAAAAGCTGCTGGTTGTAGGTAGTTCTGCTGCCTCTTTTTGCAGAAGAAGAGCAAGTCCTGCCTTGGGACAGGGCTGGAGTCTGAGGTTCAGCTCAGTGTGGAGTTTCTCCCTCCTGATGATGTGTGCTGCTGGCATGGACGTGGGTGCTGAGAGGCCCTGGGTGAATGTGGGCATGGGAATGGTTTTCAGTGACCCTCTCCTGACTGCTCACCTTGGATGAAATCTTGTATGTGTTATGTACAAAGTTGTGCACACATCTTTTTTCTTTACTTTCCCTCTTCTCCTCTGTCTCTTCCCTTTAATTACTTCTGGTCGTGACAGTTTGGCAGTCAGTGTCTTGCTGGTGGGTGTATTTTCCTTACCAGACTTCTAATTCTTTCTATTTTTTTCCTTCTTCAATTTTTTTTCTTTCTTTTTTTTTTCCCTGTGTGTGTGTGTGTGCACATGTTTAAGTCTTAATTAAAAGATTTATTGTTTCCTTCTGTGAAAAATTCTTGACATTGTGAGGAGTTCCTACCTGTTGCAGATATATTACTGCATTTTGGGACAGGCAGTGAAATTGCCTTGGTTTTCTTTCCTTTTGAAGAAGGAAGGGAAGGTGTGGACAGTCAGATGACACGGATTGGGTTTTTTGTCCTCATTTAGGTCTTTCCATGTTTGACTTTTTGCCTTCTCAGATTTGCTACATACTCTGCCAGAACTAGTTTGGCTGAAGCTTAAAAAAAATCAGATATAAAAAGTACCATTTTTTAAATTAAAGCATGTGTCTGTTGTTAATTCTAGATGTATTATAGTATTAAAGCCTGACCTAAGTCTCTCAGTAGTTTATGTTTGTGAGAGTTAAGAGATGGAAACCTTAATTTTCTATGTTTACTGTTTCTTGATGCCAGATCTCGAAGATGTTTTATGCTGGCTGAAATTTCAAGTCTAAAATGGGTTACTCTGGAAGAATTAAATCTCTATAGAGACCCGAGAACTGTAGTGCCTGATTGTATGCACTGGATTTCCTTCCTGGTACAGACAGGCAACAGAGCAGTGGATTGTAATGCCAACAGGTTTCTTTGGAAGTGCTGTCAGGTTGAAAATAAGAGATTTATGTTAATTGTGGGATTTGAGAAGTCACAGAAATAATAAACCTTCTGAACCTGGCAGGGCTTCAGTGGGTCCCTGCCATGCTTAGTGCCTGGGGAGAGTTGTGTGGAGTCAGAAGAAGACTGACTGTTTCCAAGCATCTCAGTCCAGATGCTGTCAGATACTGCAGTGAGCACGTGCCCATAATATTTCCTAAGTCCTGGGCTTTTAATCCCCTTTGCAGGTTTGCTAAACGGCTGCAGTTTTTAGGAAACATACTGTTGAATTTCTCTTTTACTGGATGATCTCAGTCTTTTCAGTGCTTTAACAAGAAGGTGTGTTTTCAGTTCTCCTGAGAACCATCTCCGAGGTGTAATTGGCTGATAATGACTCCACAAAGAGCAGTGAAATGAAAAGGAAGGCACTGATTGTGTGTACAGCAAATCTGCCCAGAATTCCTAATAGAAGCATCACACTTGCCTGGTGTCAGCTCTGTTTTAAGCTTACAGGGTCTGGCTCTGCTCCCAGGGAACAAATAAGAAGTTGCACGTGGGGAGGTTGGAAAATTTCTGCTCTGAGTGGGACTGTTTGGCCTAGCTGGTCTGTCAGAGTCACTCTGCCTGTGATCAGAGCATTGGTTTTAGCTTTTCACTGCTTTCTGCTGCTCACTGATAAATAATGGGACACCCCCTCACACACATTCTGTAAAGTGACCCTGTTTTGGAGGCTCTGGTGAGCTGTAGCAGCTGATGCTGTGTCAGCTCCTAGTGGTTCACGTTGTGCCTCTCTGAAAACTGGGCTCTCAGTTTCCTTTTGAACAGCTCTGGAGGAGTCACAGGGCAGGATGTCACCGTCCCCATGGAGACCTTTCTCAATGACCAAGTGCAGCTGCTCAAAATCAAAGCTCCTGTGCCCCTGAATGCCCAGTTTCTACTTTACCTGATCCTTAAGGATGGAAACCTTTCTCTGAGGGGGGAGCTGAGCAAGGAAGCAGAGAATTGAACCTCTGTCCTCATGAAGACCCTTTTCTCTGTGGGCTTTGGCTGTTTCTTCCCATTGCCCCTGTTCTCCTTGGAGTGGGGTGCTGTATGACACAATTCCATGTGGCTGCTGCTAGCTTTTCCAGGGAAATCGTAGGGAACATCAGAGGGATTTTCTTCTTAGAGAGAACCACAAGATGGAGCAAAATGATTCCAGGAGCTCCTGCCTTTGACATCTCCCTCTTTCTGTCTGAAAATATCAACAAGAAAAGCTATTGGAGGCCCACTGTGAAGCTGGAAAAACCTGCCATGGAATGCCAGGACGTGTGGAAAATGGCAAGGCTGAGTTTCAATCTGCTGCTGGGCTTTGGAACTTCAGAGAGGGCTGTGCCAAGGTTAAGGGCACTTTAAGCAAACAGAAGAGTTCCATGATCTCTCCTGGCAATGCACCTCAGCATCTTCTTTGATTCCTGCAATAAAGGAGCTGTTGTGAGACAGAAATCTGTTCTGTGCAGCACTACCCATATAGTTTTCACCTAAACAGAAATTAGGTCAAGTGTCTCTGGCTGTGTTCTGTGTGTTACTGGCCACAGGGGTTCCAGAGGCTGTTGGTTAGGAAACACTGTGCTGGATAAGCAGCTGGCAGTGTCACCTCCTGCCACCAGCTCCAGCAGCTGCCCCGTGGCTCACTTGGAGCTTTGGGGTTGGTGTTGAGCCCCTGGGACTGCTGGCCCATTAGTTGCCTGTTTGTGGCTGAACTGTGCCTCAGCTGCTGCTGCCTCCCTGCAGAATATCAGAAACTAGAAACTGGTGGGCAGTCCAATAGTAGGAGAAAATCTGGTTGTTACTTTATCAGCTCGTGGTGTACTGGCCTTCACCAGCTTGAGCTGAGGGGCTGATGCTGAAAATTGTTTCATGAATTTGGAATTGTATCAGTTTCTTAGAGAAAGTGAGGATTGATGGATCCACAGTTGTCTGTGCAGCCGTAGCTGTTTTATTGCTGCTACTTTTTTTTTTAACTCACATTTTCCAGGCCATGCAGGAGGTTGGATTGAATTTAGGGAACAGAGCTGCTTGTCAAATCTCTCATGTGTCTGCTTCTCCTGTTTTTGTGTTGTTCTGGGTTTTGCACTGAGGTGCATCAAACATGAATGGGTGCAGAGAGGTTACAGGAATACAAACTTCAGACTGTTATGGTATCCAGCTGATATCACAGAGGTGCAAGAGGAGAGGGTTTCCCAGGCTTTGTGAAATGTTTTTGTCTTCCTTCTCAGGTTTAAATTACTGCCTCTGTGAGGATGGGGGACTCGATGGTCCTAGAGGCCTTTTCCAGCCTAAACCATTCTGTGATTCCAAGGCTAGTTCTGGGAGCCTGGAAAACCCCAAAGTGCCAAATAATTTTGTCTGGAACACTGTCCTGCATTAAGCAATGGTGGTGGGGCCCCTGTGCTAAGCCATGGCCACTCAAACACCCCCTGAAATGCTTGGGCTTGCAAGTCACCTCAGTCTTCCTTGTGTTTCTGTTTTTGCAGAGCTGACCCTGAACCCACCAGAAGGGATTGTGGCAGGTGAGGAGCTGAGCAGGGTTTGTGCACTCTGGAGCTGTGACCTTGTGTTCAGGTGGCACTGAGCATTGTTCTGTTCTGTTTCACAGGTCCCATGAATGAAGAGAACTTCTTTGAATGGGAAGCCCTGATCATGTGAGTTAATACTGTTTGGGGTCTGAAATCAGCAGTTGCTGTGATGAGCATAAAGGAGAGAAAGAATGTGAAAAAGTACTATCAGTTCTGTATGACATCAGCATTGGCCTGCCTTGGGCTGGAAACTCCTCTGATCCAAGCAGGGAGTTACATTTGAACTTTAAACAGAGTGACAGAGGCAGCACTGGTGATGTGTACAACTTGTTATGGTAACTTCTTGTACAGGTGTCATAATGAGAAGCTCACAAATTTGTCAGGAATCCTCATTTGGGCTCCCTTGGATATATGTTACATTTACAAACTGTAGGAAACAAACAGTTGCTTGTAGATCACACATACCTGTTGGAACATTGCCTAACTGCAAATGCAGGACAAGTTTTAAATGGAGCAAAATACACAGATTATTAATGTCAGGAAAAAAAAATCAATGTCTAAAATTAGTTTACGTACTATTCAAATTTTTTCTTGAAATATTGAAAGGTTTTGATCAGAAAAAATACTGAAATTGAAATAAAAATTGTTTTTAAGTTCTTCACACTTCATGAATCGGTTGGTGTTGTCAAGAGTTGGATGCAGTGGTTTTGTGTAGAAAGAGATGCACTCTTCTGTTGGTGAATAGCCCTGACCATGACCTGCTGTGTTTTGGGGGTGATGAAAACTCCTTTACAAAGCTGTGTTCTCTCTCTTCAACTCCCCAGCTGATGGGTGTGGTTGTTGGTAGCAAAATTTGCCATCAAAAGAAAAAAATCTTTTGCCCAGCATCTTACAGGTTGTCTTCTCTCTTGCTCATACTCCTACTCATGCTGTACCTTCTTTGGGAACTTTGGGTACATGGAATAACTGGTGATTTTTACAAAATAAAGTTCTAAAATGTTAGAGGAGAGGGAAAAAGACGTTTGTCACTATCTGACAATTAAATTTCCCTGCAACCACCAGTGCTGACTGCTGAGATTCTCAGCTGGCGTGGGTGGCAGAGTTTTCCTAGCTGGGTTTGCTTGGAATGTGTTGTCTAGGGATGAAAAACAAGATTTCTGTCTCTTGGGCTCAGGCATGTAACCAATACAAAAGCTGTAGTGAATTCCCTATTCCACGCTTGCTGGCTGTGTGGGTGATCAGAGCAGAGGCTCCATGGCAAGCCAGAGCCTCTGAGTTATTTTAGACCTTGGTGAGTGGAGGTTTGGATTACCACTGCTTGTTGGCTCATTGATGGTAAGAGTTGGCAAATGCCCCTGCTTATGTGCAGTGATTTCTCCTGGGATAACAGGTTGTGCTTCCTGGTAGCTCAGTCCCCTGAAAATAAACACTTAGCATGGAAATAGGTTGTTTTGTTGCCTGACACCAGAGATTTTGGCTGCAGGGTCTTATGCTTTCTGTGAGAGGCACAGTCAGCACATCTGCTTCGTAATGGGCCAGATTTCAGGTCAGACAGCTGTGATTGCTGGCAGTGTGGAAATCCCAGAGGGTTTAATGCACTTCTTGGAACATGGGAGGAAATTCCTGCTTATTGGTACTTCCTCCTAGCAGAGGTGATGTGGCTGAGTAGAGGTCTCCTGAGGGACACTCAGAAGTACTTCTGAATTGCCTAGAAAATGCCTTTTCTGATGTTTCCTGTCACATCCTTAAAGAATAGAGGAGCTGCCTGCAGACTTGAAAGCCCTTTAAAGTGCTGAGTGTTGAGCTTCAGGTCTTTGTCAGCATAAAACGAGAGGCGGAGGTGCTTTAATTTTGGTTTCTGTATTGTGTGTGTGTCATAATGAAGTTATATTTTAAGATCTGCTCAATTTTGAAGCTGTGATACAATAGAAACATGTTTACCCCAAACATGTTTGGTTACTTTAATCTCTTTACAAACCCTGTTAGTAGCAATGTTTGCAATACCTTTGGAAAAGTAAGTTACATGACTTGTTTGTATTTGTCTGTGGTGGTCTCCTCCAGTGTTTTGTAATCTTGAATGTGCTGTGTGAGATTCAGGGAATGAGGTGTGCAGATGAGAAAGTGGGAGTAAAGCTGCCTTCAAAATTTTAGACAGATGAAGTGCAAACAGTAAGAAACATAATTGTGAAAAGAACAGAATGCTTTTTTCCCTTCACCCATTTTATATAAAGCTAGAGCACATATAATGGCACATAACTTAAAAAAAAAGAGAGACTTAGGAGAGAAAAGACATCTCTCATTTATTAATTCAAAGGTAGGCTGGGTAATGGTACATAGATTGATATAAGAGCTTGGCTTGGAGATAAAATAATCAATTTTTAAACAATGGAAATAATAATTATTTGTATTGCCAGTGTTCTTGTCTACAGCAGCAATGCTGGAGGAATGTGAAACATATAAATGTTAAGACCATAATAAAACAAAGGAGATCTTACACTCCTAAAATGAGTGTGATGGGCACAGAACTGAAAATATCCATGTGAAAACCTTTCTGAAGACCAGAGTATTGTTGAAAGCCAGATCTATGAAACATCATCTCAGGAGAGTTTGCCTTGTGTTGCTCAATTCCCTAGCCCTGCGTGAGGTCCTTCAGGCTGTGTTGTGTTCATGGATTTAACATTTCAAGGCCAAGTTTTGCCCTCTTTGGTTGGCATGTACAAGTGTGTGTTGCTATTAAAGTTTATCCCCAAAAGACACAAAAGCACGCAATGGTTAAGAACTTTTATTAGCCTAAAGATTGCTTGCAAACTAAACAGTGTAAATTGAAGTCAACTTATCACAAAGCTGTTTAGAAAGGTAATTAGATCTATAATTAGGCTTATGACTTCTGTTTCCATTCCCCTTTTGGGCATCTGATGATTGTGGGGTTTGGTGTTTTTCCAGCATCTTTCTACAAATAAGCCATTTGCAAATGTATGTGAAGCTGTGATTATAGAATCAGAATCACAGAATTGTTGAGACCATCGACTCCAACCGTTCCCCAAGCACTGACAAATCCACCACTAAACCGTGTCCCCAGGTGCCACACTCACATGTTTCTTGAATGCTTTCAGGGATGGTGACTCCACCACTGCCCTGGGCAGCCTGTGCCAAGGCTGAACAACCCCTTCAGGGAAGAAATTTTTCCCACTATCCAACCTGAACCTCCCCTGTTGCAACCTGAGGCTGTTTCCTCTTGACCTGTCTCTTGTCCTCTGGGAGCAGAGCCCGACCCAAACCTGGCTGCACCTTCCTGTCAGGGAGTTGTAGGAGAAGGTCGCCCCTGAGGAGCCTTTTCTCCAAACTGAACAACTCCCATTAGCTGTGCTCCTCAAGGTACTTCTCTCTCCTGTTTGGAAGGTACCCACCACTCTTCTCTGCCCCTTGCACGAGTAACAGGCAGCTCCTGGAGGTCAGAGCTTCCCATTTCCATGCTTTGTCTTCTGTCAGCTTTGGAATCACTGCAGAGCAGGGGTTGATTGCAGCAGCTGCCATGCTCTTGCCTCCCTGGCCCTGCCAATGTAGTTTGTGAGCTAAAAGTGATGCTGTCAAGTTCAAATGCTGAGTGTTTTGTAGTTGCAAATGCTGTCTTGGATTAACTTTAATAATTTCTTTGAAGTTGATCCTGGCAGCGCTGAGTGGCTAAAACAAAAGCATTTTGCTCACATAATACAGGGCTTAAAATGGAGTATGTTGGGTTGAGTGTATTTGACAGAAGAGCCCTTAAGGCTGTGGGTTTGCTCTCAAAACAGAACATAGACACCCACCAGCTTTTCAATGCCTGTATGTACATACTCTCAGAAGTTCAACAATAAGCCTTTAAAATGCAGCTGGAATTAAAATGGTCAGGAAAAAATGCATTCAGTTTACTCTCAGATGTGAATTGAATCCCGACTAAATTTAGGGAAAAGGCCAGAAAGGGAACAAAGTTAGTTGAGATGGTTTAGCTTTCATTCTTGCAGACTGTTGGTGCATTTCTCTTACCTTACCTGCCAGTGTTAATATTCATGTTTAAATCACATACTTCTTGTGTTTATCTACCAGCCAAGTCTTTTGAATCCCCAATTTTGAGACAGTAAGTCTTCTAGCGCTTTAGGATTTGCTGCTGTCCAACTTTAATGTTCTTTCTGGCATGGAGAATGTGGATTGGGAGGAGGAAGCATGAATATATCCCTAACCCTTATTTCTCAGACAGTGGAACCTTTGTTTGAACAGCCTTTTACTAAATACATGAGGTTTCCTTGGCAACAATTTTCAGTGCTGAAGCTTTTTTCGTCGTCTTTCCAATCAAGGGAAATCATGTTTGTGTTACAACTTCCAGATGGTTCATCAAGTTTGAATAAATCATGGCTAATAAACTTGGTTTTTTGCTCACTTTCCACAAGTGTTTTATGTAGGCAGGGTAAAATAGTTGTCTTTATGTTCTCAACTTGATTACACTTTGAACTAGATTCTGAACACAATGAGGAAATGTTTGTACAAGAGCCCTGATGAAGCCATTTGTTCTCCACCTGCACTCGAGGGAGGGCAAACTCAATACCTGAAGTCTGCAAAGACACATTGTTGTCTTGCATCTCTTTTGACAATTATGGTCTCTGAGCTGTGTTTTTATTTTTACAAACCTTTGCTGTGCTTTCTGCATCAGACAGTGATAAGTGTTTGTGTGGTTGTGCTAGATACTGGCAGCTGGGATCTCTGTGGCATTTATAAATTCATTTTGAGCTCCAGCATTTGACATCTCTGTCTTGTAGAGCATAACAGTATCTTCAAAGGCACAGGAGTCCCACACCTGCCTCTGCTTTCGCTTGACGTGCAGACACTCAAATCCTGGAACATGCCTTGGAGCCAGATACTCCAATTATATCCAGACACACCCTGCTAATTAAACAGTGTTGTGACCTTCCTAGTAATTTAGCGTGCAGGCTTTGATATCCCCCTTGCCTCCCAAGCCTCATATTTGGATTTAAGTTTATGAGGTGTGGGGTAAGAGCACCTTAACTCTTTGTTCCCTGGAGAAGATGATGTAACCCATGCCTCACATGTCTCATTAGACAAGAATTTGAGTGAAAGAGCTGTTTAAAACTTTGGTGAATAACATTTTATCTGTTTCTAGGGGTCCTGAAGACACCTGTTTTGAGTATGGGGTTTTCCCTGCTATCCTGAGTTTCCCGCTCGATTACCCGTTGAGTCCTCCGAAAATGAGGTTCACGTGTGAGATGTTCCATCCCAACAGTGAGTCTGATGCAGCAGGATGCACAGGGGGGGTGGGTTGCTTGTGCAGCTTAAAAAGAAACTTTTGCAGCAGGACAGCTGGCATCCTTCCCAAGGATGCTTCTCTCCCTTTCCAACCTTGAGCAGGCAGCAGGAGCATTCAGCTGCCCAGCAGTTTTGCTCTGTCTTAGGGTCCTTTTATCTTTATCCCGTTATTCCTCATAAAACTTTTGCTCATCAACAGTCCAACAAGGATTCCAGCAAATTCCATGCCTTTAAATCTTCTGTACAGGATGTGAGACTTAGTGAATTAATACAGGCTCTTTCCAGACACAGAATCATAGAATATGCTGAGTTTGGAGGAACCCATCAGGATCATGGTGTTCAACTCCTGGCCCTATGCAGGACACCCCAAGAATCCCACCATGTGCCTGAGAGGATTGTCCCAACACACCATGAACTCAGTCTTGCTCTGTGGCTTGTATTTAGGTATTTTGGTGTTATTTTAATGACTGAAAAGTTGTTCGTGGGTGCAGCTTTATTAGGCAGTGTGGCTTTTGCCCCATGAAATCACAGGTTTAACATTTCTGAGGGGATCTCTCTGCAATACAGAGTGCTCTGTCCAAGCAGACAACACATTTACAGGTGTTTAATATTAAGACTTTGCTGGCCTTTGCTCTGTGATACTGATTGAGTTAGAGATCTTTTCCAACCATAGTGAATCTATGATGGTGACAGCGTTATCTGAAGACTCTTCAGTGGGAGTAATTGCAGTGACAAGAAGCACAGCTAACAAGTTTGAGCCCTGGACATGGAAAAAACCTTAAAGCCCCTGTTTGCAGCCTGGACTTCTACTTTCTGGAATCAGTCTTGGAATTCTGTGTAAAATCGTTGCTTTTGACATCTGCTGAATCAACATGAACTGTGTAAAGGTTGTTTATTACTACCCAGGTTTGGTGGGCTGGATCTGTGGTGCTCTGACTCAAGAGCAGGAAAAAAAAATGCTGTGCTCCTGCCTAATGTTTCCTCCTCAGCTGACATTCTTGCACTTGGAAAACACAGGTCATAATCTCAGCTGGAAATCTATTTATTTCACCCTATATACAAGGACTTTTGCAATTTCTTGAAGTTTCTCTGTTACTCCCTTCTGCAAGCACCACCTGTGCAGGTTCTTGCCCATTTAATCCACATCTTTCTGTTCTCCTGTGCAAGACACAGCTGCATGTCACAGCATAGAACTGTGTGGACATGCCCAAGGCAGTGTGGCATCACCTCTGGAGCTCTGATGTCCACAACAGGGCACTTTGGCACTTGGAAGCAGTGTAGCCATGTCAGCACCTTGCTCCAGCTGGATTTTTTACCCAAACTTCTTGCCAGGACTGGTCTCCGTGAGCAAACCCTTGTCCCTGCAGCTCCAGCTGTGGCCTTGGCTCGAGGTTCACTGCTCGCAGCTGTGTTATGTGCAGCACTGCCAGGAGGAGTGGGGTGTGGAGAAGCACAAATTGCCTGACTCCTGTGTTAAAGAGTGGCTTTACACATGGGTGTTTCTTCCATGGGATAGTTGGAGCACACTGGATGGTCAGCTCAGCTCTTTAAAGCCCCGTGACTTGGAGTCTTTCTTAATCTGAAGCTGAGATCACCTGAAGTAGACACTTGAATCTTTCTTCTCAGCTGGGGTTGTGGTGGGCTGCTTCTCCCCAGAAAGGCTGCAGAAAGGGGTTGTTGACCTGTGCTTTTTCTGTTTATTTCTCCCCCTGTGAGAAATCACAAGGAAATTGTTTAAGAAGTCTGGTGTGTCCCCTCATCTTTGCAGTTTATCTTACGTGAAGGGAGAACTGAGATACCACAGAACTGTCTTCTCTTACATTAAAATGACCTTCTTGAATACTCTGGCAAAAGTAACTAAGTAGTGATCAATGGCATTGCTTGCATTGGCACTGAGCATCAGTGTGGGGAGATCATAGGATCATAGGTGGTTTGAGAAGGATTGCTGGAAGGGACATTTAAACCCATCTTGTTGTACCCCCTGCCATGGGCAGAGACCTTCCACTATCCCGGGTTGCTCCAAGCCCTGTCCAACCTGGTCTTGAACACTTCCAGGGATCCAGGGGCAGCCACAGCTTCTCTGGGCACCCTGTGCCAGGGCCTCAGCACCCTCTCAGGGAACAATTCCTTCCCAATGGCCCATCTAACCCTGCCCTGTGGCAGTGTGCAGCCATAGCCCCTTGTCCCAAGTCCCTCTCCAGCTCTCTTGGAGCCCCTTTAGGCACTGGAAGGGGCTCTGAGGTCTCCCTGGAGCTTTCTCTTCTCCAGGCTGAGCACTCCCAGCTCTCCCAGCCTGTTTCCAGAGCATCTCTGTGGCCTCGTTCCAGCAGCTCCACGTCCTTAGGCTGGGGGCCCCACAGCTGGACAGGGGTAGGTGTCACCTGAACAGAGGGAGAGAAGATCCATACATCTTCCTGTGATCAGCCTTTGATGTCTTGACTGTGCTGCTGTGTTCCAGCTGTTTTAAATGAAGCACTGCACAGGAGCAGGAGGCTCCCTCACCACTGAAATCCCTTCTACCAGTGGGTTCCTGACTTGCAAGAAGTGCTGATTCAGCACCTGCTGTTTTCACCTCTTCCAGCTACGTTAGACCAGCTCCAGTCCCCAGCCTGGGGCTGCAGGAAGGACTGTAAATAAAAGTCCTCCACAGTGCTTACGTGCTGGGGCAGACAGAGCTGGGTGAATGGAAGGAACTGGAAATGAGTACAGCTGCTTCCAGCAGTCATTCCCACTTTGTTCTGTCTTGCTTTCCTGGCAATGGCACCAGCTTGGTCACCTGAGGAATAGAAGCCCTGAAATTATTGTGCTGAAGTTGTCATTCTTCAGGAGCCTGCCATGCAGGAGAATTAGGCCATGTTGGTAGAGCAGTGTTTTCTTTTGTGGGGCCTCTTCAACCTTTGTTTGGTTTCATTACCAAGTCAGTAGAGTCCAGTCTCTGTGAAGACAACTTGTACTATTGCAGACACATTGCTTATGCTAAAGGTGGGAGGGGAAGCACCTGGATCCTTAATTCATAGGTTTCCTTGTTTCCAGGTGCTTTAATGAAGCTGAGCTCTAAGCAAAAAAAAAAAAAAAA
>VXAX01007078.1:142326-174027 GCA_013399835.1 Leptocoma aspasia | reverse complement strand
AAAAAAAAAAAAAAAAGTAGTGGGAATTCTTCTGATTGCACCTCAGTAATGTTCAAAAAAAGATCAGTTCTACTGTTCCTGATATATTTAACATAACACTATATTTTTCTTCTCATGTTTATAATATATATAACATAACACTTTTCCCTCCTTTGTGTCATCCTTTTCACGGTCACAGTCTGGTGGAGGACTCCAATGTGCATTCAGTCCATTCATTTCCATTTAAGAATGCCTGGTTACCTGCTTGGAGCTGTGCCTGTGCATAAATTCTTGCCTTATTCCACCAGGCTGCATCATTCATTTTTTTCCATGGAGCCTGTCACTGATTATTAAATGACACAAGTGCTCCCAGCACGTTTCTGTTGGGGAAGGAGTTTGTTAGATTTGCTTAAAGAAGATTTGTCCTAGGTTTTTGTCTTTCAGATTTTGTGTCCTCTTGCCTAAAGAGGAAATTTAAACCTGGATTTAGCTTTAATCATAGAAGATCCAAGTCTCAAGGCCGATCTATGACTGATCTGGATACGCTGAGCATTTCCACTAAATAACAACCAATCTTGTGTACTTTTTGTGCAGTTTACCCAGATGGGAGAGTGTGCATCTCCATCCTTCACGCTCCTGGGGATGATCCCATGGGATACGAGAGCAGCGCGGAGCGGTGGAGTCCCGTGCAGAGCGTGGAGAAGATCCTCTTGTCAGTCGTTAGCATGCTGGCAGGTGAGCACTGCTGGAACTGCCTCTTGCTTTTGGCTTTGTTCAGCAGCAACCACAGTTCTTAAAGCTCCAGTATTTATTTATTTATTTATTCATTTATTTATTTATTTATTTATTAGTAAACCAGTGCTCTGAGAAGGGTTGGAAAAAATGCAGCTGAATTAGTAACAGGTGTTCCTGTTTGGGGCTTACTGCAAGGCTTTCCTTCCAGGTTGGTAGCAACTGAGACAGTAGTGATGGTTCAGGTGGTCCCAGAGGCTCAGCTGGACAAAACCCTCTCTGTATTTGCTGTGCTGTCCTTTACGTTTTAAAGCTGTGGATTCCAGCCTGTGTTGGATTTGGCTTTGGCAGCTGAACGGTTATCAGACCTAACCAGTACAGTAAACTGGAGTCCATGGCCTCTGGTTCAGAAGCCAGCACACTCTGTTTCTCTTAGTTATTCCTAGCCTGGGAATGTGCCCCACTCCGCCATCTCTGGTTCAGAGGAAGGCTTCTTGAGAAGAGACCTGGGGTGAAAAACTTTTTGTGGAGCCTTTTGAATGGTGTTTCCTAAACCTAAAAGGGGCTGTGGATCAGCTCTGTCACGTACAGCTCTCTGAAAGATGGATCACTTTCCACACAGTGGACAGAGCCACTGAACTGCCTGAAGAGGACAGAGCCACGTCCCTTAGAACTGGTTTTGAAGGATAAATGGGTTTAGAAGCTGCAAAGTTGACCAAAGAGCAAGCAACAGATTCCTTCATGGGACTGTTTTAGCTTTGGAATAGTGACCTGCAGCTGGGAAGCTGTGCAGACAAATAGTACCCATGGGATTCCCATGGCTTCCAAGGGCTTGGTTTGTGGTGCAGCCTAACCTGGACTGGGAAATGTGGGAGTCACCTGGTCTCATTCTCTGCCTGTGCACCCTGTTTTCCCATGGCTTTTGGAGAAATTAGGCTAAAACAACAGTGGTCAGCTTCTTTCAGGGTACTGGAAAACTCAAGGAAAACTCAGCCCTGGCTGTGCAGGTTGTGTAAGCCCAAGTTTACCAGACTGGGTGACCTGCACACCTGCTGGTTTTTAAGGTGGACCATCAGGATCATGTGGAGAAGGATGGGAGCCCGAGATACTGCCATGAACTGGGCTGGGGTGGGTGTGGGCTGGTGTGTCAAGGGAAGTGAGCAGAGTGTGTTAGTGCCTTTTGGAACCCCAGGACAGTGTCCTGCTGTATGCTCCCTACAGACCTTGTAAATCCTGGGTTTTAGCTTACCTCCATACAAAATGGGGAGCCCCTGGGACTTCAGCACTCTGTGTGCTTCGTAAAGCATTCTGAAATTACTGGATGAAAGATGTTGCAGAAGTGAAAGCATATTCTATGAGTTTCCTTGGATTATTTTGTTGGTTTTTAATAGAACAAGCCATCCCGACAAGTGACAGCCTGTTTGGGTGGCCTGCTTGGAGGGGCTTTGTGTCTGGGAAGCTGGAGAACAAGAAAAAAAAAGTTCTGCAGGGAGAAACGTGGTTTTAAAAGCCCTTGACAGTACTGGGGGTGCCACGTGGTGTTGGCCATGGGCATGGTGGGGTTCCACTTCTGAAAGCACAAACAAAAGAAAGTCCTGCTCCTGTGCCACTTGTTTCTTTCCTAAAGTCCCATTTGTTGTGATATCCTTTCTCATGTGGTCAGTTAAATCAGAGCCTTTTGGGAATCCAGGAGCCGTCATTGGACTTGCTGTAGTGGTGTTTCTGCAGTCTCAAGGAAGAGAAGTGTTTCAAAGCCTTGGGGAAGTGGCATTCCTGAAGAAGCAAGGAATGCTTCTACCTACCTTTGTCTTTCTTGTTTCAGAGCCAAATGATGAGAGTGGAGCCAATGTAGATGCCTCCAAGATGTGGCGGGAAGACAGAGAACAATTTAACAAAATTGCCAAGCAGATTGTGCAGAAGTCACTTGGACTTTAAACTCACAGAGAGACTGAAGTGTTTTGTATTTCTCTCCACCTGGAAATGAGCAGTGCTCAGTGCTGGTACCAAAAAGGAAAACCTTCGTAAACCTATTGGCCTAGTTCTTATAATTCATTATTTATTTACCATCTCTTTTCTTCCACTGCTCCAGAGAAGCCTCTAGTTCACTCGCTGAATTGTGTGGAAAAGGGATTTAATGGTAGAGAAAAATACAGAGACAATGCTGTTTCAAAGGCTGCTTGTTGCTACCTTACTTTGTGGTGTGGAAAGCCTGGAGACTGGGCAATCTGCAGCCCTCCCTCATCCATCTGCTGTTGGAGAGCAGTGTTGGTTTGGATCATCTGGTGGCAGAATTAGTTGTGTTTTTACAGGTAGCATTGCATCTGGAGCAGCAGTAGACAGGAATTACTCTATCCATTCTGTACTTGTTAGGTTAAGGGCTGCAGTTGCAGTCGGATCTGATTTGAAGAGTATAGTTAGCAGGAGAGGCTGTAAAGCAGGGCTGTAGTCAGGGTGTATTAGCAAAGAAAGGAACTTTAGGGAGTGAGCTGTGAGGACTGGCTGGGGGTCTGGAATGGCCTGGTGTTCCCATGTAACACTGTGAGTTTGTACTGAGCCTTTGAGTCAGTGTTGGCTTGGCAGAAACCCCAAGATCTGCTTTATTAGTCCTTGAAGACACTCATTTGTAAACTTTACACTCAGTTAGAGCCACAAGGTGTAAAGGCTGGATTGTCCAAGTTCCCTTGGGCTAGGTAGGTCATTGGCAGTTGGAAAATCCAGTGAGGATGTGTTTGCTCTGCTGGGCATGTTCATAGCTCTGCAAAAATATCAGCTAGCTCTGGTGACACGTGAGTGTTGAGGGGATTTGGCACTGCTTTGCCATTACAGCCCTGTCACCCATTTCCAGGTGAAGGAGCCAAGGTGAGCATGATGGACTTACAAAAATTACCTGTGACACTCTAGCCTGAGTGCTCTTGTGTATAAAATAGGAGGTGTTTGCTCCTCTTTAGATGGGAGCAAAGATGGGCTGTTTGCTCGAGGATGGTACGAGGTGTGTTTCGACTGCAGTGTTGTAGCCAGTGTGAAGGGTGCAGGAAATACCAGCTGGGCAGTTCCTAAAACTGCTGAGAGGCCTCTGCTGACCTTTCTGCTTTGCAAGCCAATCTCATGTGTAGGTCCAAATTTCTCCAGTTTACTACAAGCAATAACATGCCCATTGATGGCACATGGAATCCAATTTTGTTGGCAGCTTTAAATGGGCTAAATTTGACAAGGGCTGGTTTGTTTTTTTTTTTTTTTAAATGTGAAAAAGTGTGACATGGAAGGAGTCACACCATGGAGAAGGCTTTACAGAGGTGATAACATGCATGTGAGTGGTACAACTGTTGAGCATTTCTGTCTTGCTGTCTGTGCTGCAGATCACACTTTGCCATCGTTCTGCACCTCTGAAGAGCTGTACTGCTACAACCTGCTGATTTTACCTCCTTGTAGAAGTAATTGTGGCTTTGATGTCAGGGTGGAAATGGGACTGGACATAGCTTGGGAGCAGAGATGATGAAATAGTGTTGTACCTAACTAGTATTTCAAGGCATACAGGAAAATGTAGCACTTTACGCAAACTGGGAGTGTTTTTTGGAGTAGTAGGATTGCTCCTGGGAGTACTGCAGCCACCTTCGAGCTGCAAGAGCCACTGCAGAAACACAAACATGGCAAAAGTGGGGTCTGCTTAAGTGCTGAGTGTTTTATTCATGTGTGTTTGCTCATTATCTTGATTTTATGGTGGGATTTAGTCTGTATACTGAAAATAAAGTGATTATATTTTCTCCTTTTATAATCATACACAAATGTATTGCAGTGGGTGTTGTGTATGAGTAGCCACACAGCCAAGAGACTTGCTCCAAAGGAGTGGAAGGGTTCATTCTAACCCAGTTAAAACATGGCATACTTTAGGAGTGAAAGAGCTGAAATGATTGCATGGACTTTCCAGGCAAATGTCTTGTCTCTAATGCTGGCAGTGGCTGGGTAATTCAAAGAAAACTGTAAAAATCTGACCGTGGGCAGATGTGGTGTAGTTTGCTCCTTATGAACGTCACTATATCCGTGTGTCTGGCCTAAGAAGTTCCTGTGAACATAGGTGAATTCATTCAGAATGTGCTGCTATCAGCACTTGGATTTGAGGAGGACACGTAGATGATAGAACCACTGAATGGTTTGAATGGGAATGGACCTTAAAGACCATGTGGTTCCAGCCCCCTGCCCTGGACAGGGACAACTTCCACTCAGGCAGGTTTCTTGGGTGCCCAGTTCCTACTCAGAGTTTCCATAGTCCCCAAACCTCTGTTCAAAAGTAAAAAACCTTTCTTTTTAAGGGACTGACATGCAGTGGGCTTGCTGATGAGCATTTGAAGCCACTCAGTGACCATATCTACCTCTCAGTCTTAAAGGTGACAAAATGTAGCCAGAAGTTCACCTCAGAGGACTAAAACTTGGTGTTGAGGTGAGAACTGTCCTAGCTGCTGGCTGTTGACTCAGCTGAAGCCAGTGTATGAGCATTTTGTGTTGGACAAAAGAAATTTGTTGTTCATTGTGTTCATTTAGGAGGGAATTGTTCCCTGTGAGGGAGGGGAGGCCCTGGCACAGGGTGCCCAGAGAAGCTGTGGCTGCCCCTGGATCCCTGGAAGTGTCCAAGGCCAGGTTGGACAGGGCTTGGAGCAACCTGGGATAGTAGAAGGTGTCCCTGCCCATGGCAGGGGGTGGAATGGGATGGTTTCTAAGGTCCCTTCCAACCCACACCATTCTGGGATTCTGTGAAAGGTTTAAAGGTGGCAGTGTGGTTGGCATTTTAGATTCCCTGTTTCTATTTGCCAAAAAGAACTAAAACTTCATTATTCTGCAACAAACTGAATCCTTGCATAAAGCAGGAGGGTTCAGCTCACACAGTGGAGGCGTGTGGGCTCCTGCAGTGGCCAGCTGAGAGGGTCTCATGGCACAGACACCTTACTGCAGGTGGGGAACACCTGAGGGTTAAAGCTTGTAAAGCTGGGGTGTAGCTCCTGGGATAGACTTCCCTGAAAGACTTAATTGTGTCCCTGAATGAACACTCATGTTGGCAGGATGTGCATACTGGCCAGTAGCAATGTTTTTCTGAGCAGTTGTCTTTTTTCAGCCTGAAACACTTACTATAAAACATGTTCCTTGGGGCGTGTCAGAGCTCTACAGGTGTTATGCATGTAGGTAAAGTATTAAAGATTTTTTAAAAAATCCTTTTCTCTGGATTGTATTTGCTTTAGACTTTTATATGACAAAAAGAACCTCAACCAAACCCTTCAACAAAGCTGTAAAAATACAAGCAACGTCCTCTTTAAAGCCTTGGTATATACACACATCCACACACGCTTGCTGTTGTTTTTCCTTGGCAGAGGGGCTGTGTCAGAACACACACAGTGGGCTGTGAGACATCCATTAACTGGGTTGGTGTGCCTTTGAAAGTGTGAGAGGCGTTGGAGCCACATGAAAGGGCTGCAGCTCGGGGGCAGAGCCAGCCCTGGGCTCCCTGCCAGGTTTTTTTGTCTTTCTGGAGCGATATCTTGAATGGAAGGTGGTGTTGTGCACTGGGATGGATGCAACAGGGAAGCTCTGTGCCTTGCTGTCTTCCTGACACCAAGTTGTGACTTGGTGAGGATGCTCTGTGTGCTTTACCCCTGTGGGAATGGAAAGGAGAAGCAGCACAGATCTGAAATGTCCCTGCCCAGTGCCAGCCATGGCTGATACTGGGATTGTCTGGGATGTGGGATCACTGCAGCCTCCCCTGTCCTGTGGTGTGGGGCTGTGCCGGTGGCTGAGCCAGGGCAGGGATGGAGGCTGAGCGTGGCAAGACTCAGCACAGGTCACATGTCCCATGAGCCTTCTCTTTCAAATTTCCCTTACTCATGGGAGGAAAATAATACTTGCTCTTTTGGAAGCTCCAGCACTGGAGGAGTGTGAGGGAAGGGATGCTGGGGGTCTTGCTGCCACTGGAGGTAGGGTTAGGGGTAGCACAGGAAGGGGAAGGTGCTACCTCCAAGGTGCTGGGGGAATCTGGAGAATTCCAGGGCCTGAGCTGCCAGCCCCAGCGAGGGCTCCTGATGTCCTCTCTCCTGCTGCCAGGTGCCACCCGATGTCTTGAGCACCAGAAGTGCTGTGCCAAGCTTCCTGGTGCTGCAGGGATGAAACCCATCACTGAGGAAGGAATTGTTCAAGCCATTTAACATTTGGTGGTCCTGCTTGGTGCTCTCATGGCCCCACGGGAGTGTGGGATGGCTGGTCTGTGCCTTCCCTGTGACTCCAGTCCTGGTGATCTTCCTGCCTATCCCAGCCTGCTCCCATGGGTCTTCTCCCTGGGCAGGTGGTGTAAGAACCAGCCAGGTGGCTTTTGAAGGTGGCTCTCACCCGAGAGGGGGCTGGGCAGTAGGTAAGATGATGGGGTATGTTAATAGATAATTAATGGCAGTGCCACAGCCCGTGGGTTATTACAGGGCAGCCACTGGTGTGAGCAGTGTGTGTGTGAGCTCTGGGGAGGGATTTGGGAGCGGGTCTGTCTGGTCGTGTCCCTGAAGGGCGTGGGGGAGATGAGCCAAGTCCTGGCCTGAGTCCCCTTCCCCCGTGCGTGGGGCATCCTGAGGCTGTGCTCTGTCACAGCTCTGGGTGTCCCTGGCTGGAGGGACTGCAGGGGGTGGCCAGGGCGGGGTGTCCTGGGACAGAGCTCACTGAGGAGAGAAGGCAGACACCCCTGCTGTGGCTGGGGGTGCAGGGTGACACAGGAGGTGGGTTCAAAGCAGCAGAAATGCAGGATGCAACATGCAGGGGGTGGGGGGCACCCACACACTGCTTGGGTGCAGGGCCCAGCGAGGAGAGGCTCTCCACCTACAGCTGGGATGGAAGTTTGGGCCCAAAACAGTTTTTCCCCCATGCCAAAATAATTTGGCAGATTGAACCCAATTGGGGTGGCATGGGGATGTTGAATGAATTGGGGTTTCTTTGCTAAATCTGCCTGGGTTGGGTTCACACAGCCTCATCTCCTGGTGTGCTGCTTCACCAGGATCCTTCTGCCACTCAGAGAAGACCCCTCAGAGGTCTGGTCAGATCCAATCCCAGCTGGATCCCTCCAAGCTTGGGCAGGTGCTGGGGGATCTCCCTCTGTGAGCCAGGTGTGTTGGAGACATGCCCAGGTCTCCCAGCTGAAAATGAAGAGCACAGCTCACCCCCAGGGATGCCTTGCTTCCCCTTGCCATTCATCCTTCTGGGAGCTAGGAAATATGCAGTGGATCAGATCAGGTGAACTTGTTCTGAAGCAAAAACCTCTGGGGCTGGAGAGCCTTGCTTGGTATCTAATAGGCTTGCTGTGAGGGTGGCTCCAGAGGGGCCTCACTCAGCCAGAGCTCAGCTTTTCTCACTAGTTCTTGCAATGGAGGAGGATGCCAGACAGGCAGGCTGGAGTCCAGGTGTTTTCAAACTCACTTGTCTGCAGAGGCAGTTAGAAGCTGAGCTTTGTCCTTGGCCAGATCCTGGTTTGATATGGGATCTTCTCCTTGGAGCCTAGGCATGGCTTCAGTGGGAGGGGTGGGGTTTGTGGGCTGTAGGAAGCCCCTAAGGCTCTATAGGTAGTGTGGCTTTACAAAAGCATCAGTATTATTGGAAAAGCCACTTGTCCAAAGTGTCCCCATCCAGCCCCACTTAGCTTTTGAAACTTTCAGCATCTGTCCCTGGAACACCCAGTCAGTGACCAGGGGGCGTTTGATTTATTTTATCAATTCACCTCCATCCAACAAGACTCACAGGCTGAATTCTCTCTCACATGGTAGATGCCTTCTTTTCTCAGAGAAGAAGCTGTGGCTGCCCCTGGATCCCTGGAAGTGTCCAAGGCCAGCTTGGACAGGGCTTGGGGCAACCTGGGATACTGGAAAGTGTACCTGCCCATGGCAGGGGGTGGAACTGGGTGAGTTTTAAGGTCCCTTCCAACCCAAACCATTCTATGATTCTTCTGTAGATGCTTCTGTTCCCCCTTGGAGTCCCACAGAAGTGATCAGGGTGATCCCCTTCACTTTGAGCCCGTGCTGAGCTCGCCCCTGCCCCACCACAGGCTTTGTGCCTTAGCTGGTTACAGGAATCTGTCATTATAGAATCATTAAGCTGGAAAAGACCTCTAAGGTCATGGAGACAAACCATTAACCCAGCACTGCCATATTCCCGTGCCTGAGCATCTCAGGAATGCCCAGCGGTGCTGCGGAGTAGGAGAGGAGCTGTGGTGGGTGGATAACCCTGGCGAGGATGCTGTCTCTGTGCTAGTGGAGAGCAGGCTCCGAGGGTTGGTGGCAGGCTCCGAGGGTTGGTGGCAGGCTCCCAGGGCTGGTGGCAGGCTCCCAGGGCTGGTGGCAGGCTCCGAGGGTTGGTGGCACCTCGGCACGGGAACCACGTCCCCACCGGCATCTGCCCAGCTCCGGGCGGAGCGGGAGCTCCGCGGCGCTGCAGCCGGAGTGACTGGGCAGCAGCATTGCGCTGGAAAAGCTGCCCTGAAGAAAGTCTTGGGAAACAATAGGAATTGTTCTCTGCCTTTGTTCCCTTTCCTTCCCGGATGTCGGAGGAGATGGAGTCGCGCTCGGCTGCCGGCGGGTGGGCAGGGCGAGCGTGGCTCCCGCCTTGGCACCCGGGCAGCCCGCCGAGCCCTCCGCCTGCTCCGCCGCCTGCCGGCTCCTCCAGGGCCGCAATCATCGCTCCTGGAATAATTAAAGTTTGACATTATCACACGAGTGAGCGATAAAATTGGCCAGTGATTCTCTGTTTCTGGCGGGAGGAGGTTTTCTTATGGCTGCAGAGCAAAACGATGCTAAAGCTGCTGTTTGCTGCAGGGACCTCAGCCCATGATCTCAGACCAGATTTGCTGCCAGCAAAGCCCAGGAGGGGCTTGTGGTGCCCACACTTTCCCAGGGCAGGCAGTCTGAGGTGGACTTGTGGCAGAGAAGTCACTGACTGGTCCCTAACCTGGGAGCCATGGGATCATTTTGGTCCAAGCAGCACTGTGCTTCCCATTTTCTATCCCTGCCAGTCCTCAATGGGCCCGAGCACGTGGGGGCAAATCCCTGGGTTTCCTTGCTGTGGCTCTTTGTGCTGCTTACCACCATCTGCCTGTTGAGAGTTGCTGTGTGTGGTCACTGCCCGGATCAAAGGGCTACAAGCAAAGGCGGAGGAGGGTTTCCCCCTGCACTGCCAAGGGAGATTCCTCTCCCTGTGCCAAAGCCAGCCCTGGGCCTCAGGTGTTACTCCAAGGCAGCCTACAGAGAGAGAGATCATAGGATCAGAATCCCCAAATGGTTTGTGTTGGAAGTGATATTAAAGCTCATCTTACTCCAATCCCCTGCCATGGGCAGGAACAACTTCCCACAGCCCAGGTTGTTCCAATCCCCATCAACCTGGCCTTGGAACATTTTCAGGGATGGAGAGTCCACAACATCTCTGGGCAACACTCAGAATGGAGCACTGGGCACTTTGCTTGGCCAAGCTGACAGTTCCCCACACAGAGCCCCTGGGCATGTCCAGCCAGGTGAGCTGCTGATCCTGATGCAGGAAAGCTCAGGTGTTTCCAAAACCCCAGCTGCTCTGCACAATCCTGGTCTCGGGACAAGAGTCGTTGCTGAAGGAGATTAAAGCACAGGCATGGAACGTGAATGTTGCCTCCTTCCCCTTGGCCTCAGGAATGCTGTTTATTCCCTTCGCGGAGAGATCTCAGCTGAGCTCCAAGCCAAGCAGAATTTTCCCATTGCGGGGAAGTCCAGGCAGAGTTCCTGGATCTCCTGCACCACCACCAAGTGGCCTGTAAGCCCTTCTCCTGCTCTTTTGCCTCCGTGTAGACCTGAGATCTGCAGAAAATACCCAGAGCACTGTTCCCATAGTCGGTGTGCTCACAGTTGCCTGGATTGGATGCTGTCCATCCATACAGAGCTGCCTTACTGGAAGGTGGTGAGTCTGGGGATCCTGCAGCTGCAGGGAGGTGGCTCAGCCTCTTCAACAGATTTGGGCACGCTGGGGGAAGGTGACAAAAATTAAAACAACTATATCAACAAGGGACAGGCAATAGTGAAGTGTTGCAAGAACATATTAAAAGTTTCTCTGTATGCAAGCCTGCAGAAAAATCTTCCCATGGGAAAGCATCTTTTTACTGTCTTTTACTCTGTAGAAGTTTCTGTAAACAAAATCTCTGGTGTGTGTTTCAAGGACATTTGGATTTCTCTGCCTGTCTCCTGATATGGGTAGATGGGGGTTTTCTTCCTTTCAGCCTATGAGGTGAAAAGTTGTTATCTCTGATTGTGTGAGCTATTCTGGCATTCCTTGGATGGAGCTGGAGGCAGGAGCTTTGGAATGCTCCGGACTGGGCAGATAATAGCCCAAATCCTTTGAATTATGGAGTCATGTTAATAAATCATATTTAGCCTTCTGATATTATTGTCAAGAGTCCTCTGTCAATGCACAGACCACGGCAATAGTGAAGAGCGACTGGTCACGTGCAGAGCAAAATGAGGGGAGATGCAGCTGTGGGTGCTGCACAGCCCCATCCAAAACAGCTCCAGTGTGGAAGGGTGGTCTCAAAGTCTCTCTTCCCTTGTACTGATGAAAGTTAAGTGTCTGCTTTCTGGAGCCCTTTCAGAGCCTGCCAGCTCAGCTGCCATGTGTCCTCCAAATGCAGGGCAGGATGCTCAGCTTCCTCCTGGCTGCCTGGACAGGGACATGGGACCCACTGCCTGCTGCCATGGCCAAAGCAGGCTGGGGGCTCCCGGCTCCTTCATCCCCTGAGGGTGGCAGTGGGTGTGGGGCCATGGAGGGCTCTGGGACACGAGCAATGCTGGTGGCTCGCCACCGCCTGACAGGGATTGCTCCCGAGGCAGCTCCATGCTGGGAAGCTGGCAGCAGGACTTGCTGCATTGGGGCGGCTTTGTGCTTTTTATATGGTGGTTTTCCTAAAAACGGTGCCTTTTGCAATCCTCCCAGTCTTTCACAAAACTTTTCCTGGCAGAACCTCTTCAAAACTTCTGGAAATTCAGCTTTTGAAAGGCGTTGGGGTTAAAGACATTTGTGCTTCTGTGCAATGCTGACAGGTTTCCTGGTGTGGAGATTCCTTGCCGGAACTCCGCTTTATGATGGTGGTTTGGACTCAGGGAGCTGAAGTTGCTCCAGGAAACACAGGGAAAATTTTCAGCCTGGGAGAAAGGGCAGAGGTGACAAGGGAGGAGCCTTGGAAGTTGCTGAGGATGGAGACCTCATCCCACCATCCTGAGGAAGGCGTTCCAGTTGTTGAACCCAAACTGTGGTTTGGGGAACTGCGATCTGGGATGTGACTCTGAGAACAATTCCCCCCATCCCCTTCATAACTGATCCCAAAGGGCTGATGTCCACCCTGCTGCTCACGCAGGTGAGACCAACTCCATGTGCTCATCACTGGCCTCCAGCTCTGTCCCCATGGATGTGAGTGTGGCAGGCTCTGCTGGCCCTGCTGGTGCAGACAGGAGAGTAGACAAAATCTGGGGATGCCATGGGATGGGCATTTGTCCATCAGTTACTTATGGGGTCCCTCAAAGATTTCTCCTTGCTGATGCCTGTGCTGCATTTCAGGGAAAAATACTTGACAGACTTAGAGGGCTTTTCCAACCTAAAGGATTCTCTGATTATATACAGATGTCAAGAATAAAGACTGAAATGAATAAGGCATGAAGCCCTGAAACACGACTTTGTGTCTGCAAATAATAAGGAATGAGTTACAGCCTTGGAAGAGCAGGAACATTCCCCTGTGTGCAGGGTCCAGCCAGTCCCTGGCATCGATGAGGTGCCCTCCTTGCACTGTCCCCTGTGTGAAAGCTCTGCCTGCAATGGATTGCCTACAGATGGGTTTCTCAACCTTTCCTAACCCAGGGATGGCCAAACCTTTCTGATGAAAATCCAAGGATCATTTTGTTCGGAGCCACCACATGGTTTTATTTACGCCCCATGCGAATTAGGCAAACGTCTCACTGTTTGTCTCTTTTATTTCATCCCCTCGTGCTTGCTTCTGCACACAGGAATGTGTGCCTGTGTGCTTAGGAGCTATTTTGCAGACCACTTCCTACTGTCCTGGGGACACGGAGCAGGTCCTGGACCCAGTGTGGCAGCGGGGAGCGATGTGTCCCTGTCCTTACTTCACATCACAGCTCGGTTCCCCAGGCAGGGAGGAAAGCACCAAGCACTGGCCAAGCCACTCCACCATCTTCTGCCACGCCAGCATCCCCAGCCCAGTGAAGGGGAAAACCCCTGAGGACCTTGAACATCCTTGTTGTGGGAGGCTTTTTTCCAACACTTGTCCTCACCTGGAGGGTGTTCATTGATGTGGCTAAACAGCAGCCTGAGCCCACCATGTCCTCTGTGCTCATCAGTGGGGGGCTTCAGTCCCTCCACCTCTTGCCTGGAAGTCCACAGATCTCCCTGTGTCTCGAGGGGGCACCCACAGCTGTGTCCTTGGCTCTGAAGATGTCCCCACTGACTATTCTTTTGGCCAAGAAAGCACTGAAAGGTAGCTGCATCCCCTTTGGAAAACCAATGGACTCGGAATCTCTGCCAGGACTTTCCCTCCCTCCCTGGACCCTTGCAGAGCCTCAGCAGGAGCCTTCCCCAAATCCATCCCCTGCTCAGGGCGGTGCTGCCAGCTCCCAAAGCCACGCTTAACTTGACACATGTGTGCAGCCCTGGGAAATGTGGTGGCTCTGATTCTTGTTTGTGATGCCTTCCCTGGTTCCAACCTGGCAGGAGCCCCCCCTCCAATGCACCACCTCTCTGCCAGACATGCTTGGAACACCAGTCTCCATCTTCCCACAGCTTGGGGTTCCAGTGAGGTGACTGCTCCCCATCCCAGCCCTGGTGGGTGTCCTCAAGGCTGCGAGGAGTGTCAGGAGGGACTGTGCCTGTCAGGGGAGATGGGATGGTTTGTCCTCCTGCACCCCTTGTGTTCACCTCCAGCAGCTGCCATTTGGAACTCCTAGGTGCCATTCAGGACCTCCATTTACCATTTGGGACCCCCAGGTTTGGTTATGGCTGTGCCACTGGACACCATCCCTAGTGTGAGGATGAGGATGAGGAGACAGCAGTGCCTCACCTCTGCAGCTCTCTCTTGCAGAGAGGTCAAGCTCTGTTTAAGCACGATCCTGGCAGAACCCTAATTTGGGAGATGCCCAAAGGGAGGCTGTTTGAAGGGGGAAGCTCCATGCAGCCCTGCTAGGGCTATTGGACAGGCACACAGCCACTCTCCAGGCTCTGAGACAGAGGCACCAACATTCTGGTGTCTTGGGCTTCGTGGGGTTCAGCACAGCTCCCCTTGGGATTTGGGACCGAGGTGTGTGCCTGGTGCTGCACTCCATCACGGGTTGCACTCCTTGGGCTGCACTCAGTCCCAGCACGGCTGATTTTGGGGTGAGGACAGACTGACAGCAAACACGGGTCTGGCTCTGGCTCTTCCTTGCTGACAAAACCCCCAGTTTGTGACACAATTTTTGGCGTTTGGTCCTCGGCATCCGCTTTCTATTCTAGCGCTCGCCTTGCGGGAAAGCTTTGGGGACGAAGGGGGTGGGAGCCTCTTTCAATTGTTTGGGGAATGGAAGAGACTCGTTCTGTGGCTGGTGGAGCCCAGCAGAGCTCTCTGTGTGCAGGGAGCTTTCCCACTGCTGATGCTTCCCTTGGAACAGCAGAACCTGGAGGGTTTCTGGGTCGGTGGCATTTTGGTGGCAGAGCTGGGTCTGGTGGCAGGTCCTTGGGATGGAGCCTTGCCCGGGGCATGGGATGTGCATCACCTGCCTGGGACAATACTGGGGGAGAAATATGCAGTTTTTGGGATCTGGCCACGGTGGAGTGGTCCAGAGGGGTCAGAGGGTCTCTCATCCAATACAAGCTGAAAACCAATGCATGTAGGAACAGGAGGGTTCCACCCAGGTCTCTCCAGGCAGGGGTGAATCTCCCACCTACTCCCGTGTCAGCCCAGAAAAATGAAAGGAAGCAAAGAAAGCAAGCAAAAAATAATGATTAAAAAATCCCTCCCCAAAGCCGCCTTCCAGAGGGTTGGGCAAAAGATAAAAGCTCTCGGAGGAGCCGGGACTCCTCCTCTCCCACCACCGACCTCTCATTTAAATGTCTGTGTGCAGGCTGCAGCCGGCACTGCCTCGGCGGCCGCCCCGGGAGCCCCCCGGCCGTGCCCCCGGGGGCGATGCCCACCCAGAGCATGGCCAGAGAGCCGGGCTTCAGCAGCCTGGGGTGACACGGCCCCGGGGAGGACAGAGCGGTGCCGGGGGCTCCGGGGAATCCCACCGCAGAGCATGCCAGAGCCCCCGGGGCGCTGAGCCGGGCAGGGAGGAGGGGACAGCGGGGGGGTCCCAGTGGATGGACCCCCTCAGGCCAAGCCCCCGATGTCGGCGCCACTGCTGCTCTGGGTCATTCTGCTCCGCTGGGCCAGCGGCGGGGGCTCCATCCGGGGAGGCAGGACGTGGCAGCACTGCACAGGTAGGAGCGCAGGGCGGGAGGGATGCACCGGGGACAGGTGTTCGCCCTGCTGGCACTGCTGTGTCCCCAGGGCTGGGATGCTCCCCACGCTGCCAGGGCAAACCCCAGAGGGTGTGCTCTGTTTTGGGGGCCATGCCCCATGCGGGTCAGCCTCTCGCTGGCAGCCCAGCGCCGGTGTTTCAGTGCTCGGTGTCCACTCAAGTGCACCGAGTGACAGCGGTGCCCCAGGGGCTGCAGGCTGCCAGCACCCATGGACAGCAGGATGTGGGGTCATTCCCGTGCCTGCAGCACCCACAATGCCAACGGGGGAGCAACCAGCCCTCTCGGAGCTGTGGGGAGAGCTGTGTCTGTCCCTGTTGCACAAGCGTTGTCCCGGGTTCTGCTGGCGGCAAAGAGAAGGGGAGGGGAAGGACTGGAAGAAGGAGAGGAGAGCCGTGAAGTCCCCCTGGAAAGTCCCTCCTGCCCCGGACTCTTCTGTGCTCTGACACAGGCACACCCCCCACCCTCCCGGCAGCTAAAGTTTCCATCCCACCGTGCCCGGCCGGGGAGCCAGCAGCTCCAGTGTCATTCCCTGAGCCCCAGAGGGTCCCATGCCCTGGCTCTGCCATCCCTCCCCATGCCTGAGCTGTGTGGGCAGCAAAGCCTGAGCTCGGTTTTTGGGGCTGCTTGGGCCCAGGCTCTGCGTGCTTAGGGCTTGTCCCAGTTTGATGGCAATTCTATTTGCTTTTTGTCACGGCCCAGATGATGCGAGGAGAAAAACAGGGAGAGATGGGAGAGTTTCTGCCCACTGCCTCCTCCCTGAGGTGCTCCAATCTCTCTGGGAATGTCCCCGCTGTCCCCAAGCAGCCTTGGCTGGAGGGATCCCGGGGATGCCGAGGCCCCAGCATCATCCTGGGGACCCCAGCACGAGGCCCTGACACCACCTGTGCTGGGGCACCCCAGCTGCTCTCCCAGCCTCAGCAGTGATGATGTGGGAGGCAGACTGGGACGCAGATCTTTGGATTTAAGGATTTGGGTTTGGGCTTAGGACTTGGCCCCTTCCTGGCCCACAACCTTCAGCCCCAGCTGAGCTCTCCCCCAGCTCATCCTCACCATCTCAGGCACAACTGGGGGTTCCTAAACCCCTCTGCAAATCCAAGGCTGAGTTCAGCTTGTACTTTTTGCTGGGAAAAACAGGAAGGGGCCGTTGCCCGAGTGATGCATTTCTGAAATAAGCTGTTCCAGTTAAAACTCCCCCACCAGCACTTTGCTTTAGGAACAGCTTAAGCCAGCAGTGGGGTGGGCAGGGGGCACACAGGGTGGGAAGGACCTCACCAGTCTCCCTGCTCTGGTCTGGATGGAGCCACATGAACAGATTCCTGCTTGCTCTGCCCACCTGGAATTGGGCTGGCCAGGCGTGTCTGGAGGAAGCGCTTCTCTTCTCCAGCTGGTTTGGATTCAGACACGCAGCCCAGCCTTGCTCCCAGCTCCCTCCTTCCCAGCCCTCCTGCTGTGCCCCAGCAGCCCGGATTTATTAGTACAAATTGGAGCTAAAAGCCAGGTCTCAGCGGGGTGGAACGGAATTAGGGATGTTTTAGTGTAGCCAAGTGCTGCTTCATCTCCTGGGTATCATCTCCCTTCTCTGCCGGAAAAGCATTCAAAAATAAAAACAGGAGGGTCGGAGAAGTCCCCACAGCTGCTCCAGCCCTTCCTGTGCCGAGATGTTGGACCCTGTTCCGTGGGGTGGCACTTTCTGCTGCTGTTGTGCTGTGTGCTCTCACCGGGGCGATGCCCTGGGGCTGGGCACGGCGTTCTGTTCTCTGGGGAGAGGGTAATTATTTATAATGAGTGGTTTTGGTGCCTGCTGGGAGAGTGCGTGTGCATGTGTGCAATTAGGGCTGGGCTGGGAGAGCCCGAACCGGGACTGGGAGGGTAGAGCTGTCCCCACTGCCCTGTGGACAGAGATGGGGACGGGTGGCAAGCCTGTGGTGCCAGATCCCTGCCTTCTCCGGGCTCCGGCTGCTGGTGCCGGTGGATCCCGAGGAAGCTGGTGGCAGCCTGGGGCTGCCTGGCTGGCAGGTCCCAGCTCCAGAGTCAGCATTCCGAGTCAGCATCAGTGAGATGGTACCGCACACTTGGCCTTCCCGCTGTGGCGATGGTGACCTCGCGCCAACCTTGTGTCTGAACGGCAAATCTCCCCTCTGGCCCTGCAGCGGGGGCTCGGGGCAGACCCCAGGCAAGGCCGGGCCATCCTGCTGCTCAGCCAGCCCGGGGTACCCCCATCCCAGAGCGGGACAGGCTGGCATGCCATCCGCCGTGGTGACGCGCTCCGCTGTCTCTCGGCACAGACCTGCGGCCGCTGGACATCCTCTCGGAGGCGCTGCCGGCCGGGGGGCTGGCCCGCGGCATGCGGGTGTTCCAGGTGCAGGGCCTGCGCGGCTTCCAGCTCTCCTCCTCGCGGCCCCGAGCCCTGGGCTTCCCCGCCTCGCGGCTCTTCATCCACTGCGACCGCTTTCCCGAGGAGTTCTCCATCATCGTCACGCTGCGGGCGCTCCGCCGCCCCGCCAAGGTAAGCGCGGCCGGCCGGGCACGGCNCGGCGGGCGGGGCACGGCGCGGGCCCGCCCGGCCCCCGCAGGTGCCAGCCCGTGCCCTCCCGCAGAGGAACGAGTACATCTTCACGCTGATGGTGGAGGAGAGCCCCAGCGTCCTGGTGGGGCTGCGCTACGCCCCCGACAAGCTCCACTTCCTCTTCTGGAGCCAGGAGCGCGCCGGCGGCTGGCAGACCCGCGTCACCTTCCCCAACGTGTCACTCTCCGACAACCGGTGGCACACGCTCGTCCTGGCTGTCTCCGGCCAGTCCTTCTCCTTGACAGTGGACTGCAGCGTCCCCAAGGACGTGTAGGTTGGGGGCAGCGCTCGGCAGGGTGGGCAGGGTGATGTTCCTCCAGCAGCATCTCCTCCGACCGGCAGCAGTTGCTGTGAAATTGTCCCCTGCCTCTTCTCTGCCCATCCCCAGGGTGGTGGAGACACCATTCCCAGCCTCGCTGTCGGTGAGGAGAGCCAGCTTCTACCTGGGCAACAGGCGGAGAAGGAAAGGCGTGTTCACGGTAGGTGCCCCACGGTGTGGGGTGGCCCGGGGTACCCAGCTGTGCTCGGGGTGCTCGTGCCTGGCTGTGGGACGAGCCTCAGCCCTCCCTCAGGGCTTGGGCCATGGCACAGGAAGCAGATGTGGCTGTGGGTCCTTCCCACGTGGAGGCACTGACAGGCAGCTGCTCCATGCCCCGTGCTGTTGGGAAGGATGAAATAGGAAAGCTTTATAACTATGACTGTTTAGACTTTGAGAATATGGAACGTGTAAGTGAAATAGAATTGAAAGCAAGTTTTGATGTCTAAGATGCCGAGCCTCTGTTATTGAACAACAGAAGGACAACAGTGTGGCCAGCTGAAGGTAATCCCCTTTTGATTAAACAATGCCCTTCTCCTCACCAAGAGCCCAAGGGTCAGAGCAGACCCTAGCAGCTTGGCAAGAGGGGTCTAAAGAGTAGTTTTTAGAGTTTAAAATATAACACAGTATGGTAATGTAGTGATTCTTATAGGCTATACGTAAATGCTATAGGATTTGTATCTTGTACTACATTGGTTAGTGTAAATTAGAATATTCAGTGTGGAAGATTTAATGCATTGTAACAGGAACTTCGCTCTCTTACTTTTGCTCTCACTCTTACTCTTGTACTAACTCTCCTACTTTTATTCTTACCTTTCACTCTTACTCTTTCTCTATCCTTCTATCTCTGGGTCCTGCTCCGAGCTGTGGCTGGCAGCTCTCAGCAGGGCTCCTGTACCCACACCCTGTGTAATAAACTTCATGCTCCAGGATCAGCACTGACTCCAGAGATCTCTCGTCTCCGTTTGTCCCATGACCACATTGTCCACATTGCCACACCGTGCCAGTGCTCCCCTTACAGCAGCTGGTAGATTGCCCCAGGTGGCACCTGGGATCTGATAGGTGTGCAGGGATCCCATGGGCACTCCTGCATCCCAGCAGGGAGGGCAACGAGCAGAAGTCAGGCACGGAGTCCAAGGCACGGATTACCTGCAGTTCTGTGATCCTGTGGGTCTCCATCCCTCTGCTCCCACTTTCCCAGGGCTTGCTGAGACAGCTTGTCCTGCTGCCAGGAGCTGATGCCACCCCCCGGATATGCCACGCCGTCAACTTGAAAGTAGCGACGCTCTCTGTCCCCACTGTCCTCCAGGACGTCCCTGCGAAGCCAGTGAGCAACGAGGTGCTCAAATACCCCTATGGTCAGTGTCCCCATGGCACAGGCTCTGCTGGCCTCCACCTCTGTGAGGAAGGGTCTTTGCATGGGGCTGGGAACGAAGCAGGAACAGAGGGGAAGAGGCTGTTCCCAGCAGCCTCTGTTCCTCAATGTGTGTGTGTTGAGATCCCTGTCCAAAATCTCCCTGAAAAGACGGGGTGGCCCTGCCTGCGTCCCTTGGTAGAGCTGGCCTCATGTCAGTGGCCCCACACAGGGTTGTCCCAGTCTGTGGCTTCCCAGATTTGTGCTGGGATTCCATTTTTCCCACTGCCTGATGCCCATCATCAGGATGAGATAGGCACAGTTGCCCCTGCTGCCTCTCTGCTCCTCCACTGTGTGCACTAAGAGGCTGCTCCTCACTCCTCTCCATGGCCAGAGACTGACATGAAGGTGACCCTGGGGGCCCGGCCACGCTGCTCCAAGCAGGAGAAGGCACAGTTCTGGTTCAACGCCTCCCGGCGAGGGCTCTACCTCTGCAACGGCAGCACCTGGGTCTCCATGCTGGAAGGTACCCCTGGGGGGGTTGGGCACTCTTGGGGACGGAAGGAGACCCTTGCAGCAGAGCAGGAGCTGAGATTTGCCCTTGAGACCACTTTGGGATGGGAGCCAGCAGCAGAGTGAGGGGCTGGGGTGTCCGCCTGTCTCTCCCCTGCTTGGCCAGGCTTTGCTTTGCTCTCAGTGCCTATGACACTTTTCCAGGGCACCTCTGTGGTCCCTCCACCTTCTCCACATTATCTGTCCCTCCTGGGAATTTTCTGTGCAGGATGAGCTCCTGACCTGTCTGAGCAGAACAGCTCACCCCACGGAGAGCCATGCTCAGGGTGTTGGGGTTCTCCCCCAGTGCTGAAACATTTGTGGGATGGATAAAGGGAAACAAAGAGACACATCAGCTGCCAGAAATACTGGGGACAATTGGGAGGGTGGCAGACACAGGTCTCAACGTCATCTGAGCTCTGGTGGGACACTTTGTAAGGAAAACTGTGAGAATACCGAGGTGGGAAAGGCAATCAGAGCCTGGTTGCATGGGTGTTCCTCAATAATGACATGGATTTCATCCACTGGCACTCTGTCACTCACTCCAGGCTGTCTTCCCAGGATCTCTGGAGAGGACATGGAGGATGGCATATGTCCCTAACTGAGCTGTCCTTCCCTTCCCTCCTCTCCCAGCGCTTTTCCTCTGCAGATACCCACAGGGTGGGTTTGGATGAGCCATTTGTTCCCCACAGGACCTAGCAGTGACTGGACCCCTTATCCTTCCCGACCTCTGGAATTCATCAGGATTGGCATGATGTCCTTGTTTCCCCAAGGAGAACTCATGCTGGGGTCTCACTGACCTGTGCCCCTTGGTGCCACCAACACTGTCCCTTCTGCCATTTGTCCCTTCCTGTGCCCATCCTTCTGCCATTGGGGCCACTCTGGAGGTTTCTGGTCCAATTTCTGGCATTAATTCTGTCTTAGTCTTCCCCAACCTCTCCTCCTGTCATCTCCTCCTTGTTCTTTTGAGGATAAATATATCAAAGTGATCAAAATCCGTGGCATGGGGTTCTTTCCTGCTCCCAAAGGACACAGCTCTGCTCTCTGCTGGAGAGCAGGCAGGGCTGGATGGGGCTGGATGTGCTGCAGTCAGCTTCTTTACCACCCCCTGGTTTGGCCCTCCACCCCCAGTGGCACCAGGACCTTCATTTGCCCCACAAAGCTCTGCACAGCAGCAAGTGCCACTGAGCCAGCGCTCACGGGGCCCCTCTCCAGCTAAAATCACCTGGTTTTAACCTCATCCCTTCACTCTGTGGGCTCCCAGTCCAACACAGGCTGGACTACGTGGAGGAATACCAGAACCTGGTGACCAACTCGGAGACGATGGGCATTGAGGTGTTCACCATCCCAAAGGTGGGACTGTTTGCAGCCACGGCCAACCGGATCACACCCCCGGGATCAGCCATCTACAGGTGGGCTGACGGGAAGTTTGTGCACTACCAGAACATCCCCACCTACCAAGCTCAGTCCTGGAAGTATTTCACCATTGGGAAGAAGGTGAGTCTGCCAGGAAGGTTCCCCCCATGTTTCAGTATATTAAATTGCAGTTGAATTCTCTGAAGCCTGGACTCCTGGGCATGGTTTAGGGAGTGTAGGTAACTGCACCTTCCTGTGACATCTGCCTGTGGTCTTAAATATTGCCGTGGTCCAGGCATTGACAAAGGACTCTTGACAATAATATCAGAAGGCTAAATATGATTTATTAACATGACTCCATAATTCAAAGGATTTGGGCTATTATCTGCCCAGCCCAGAGCATCCGAAGCTCCTGCCTCCAGCTCCATCCAAGGAATGCCAGAATAGCTTACACAATCAGAGATAACAACTTTTCACCTCATAGGCTGAAAGTAAGAAAACCCCCATCTCCCATTATTAGGAGACAGGCAGAGAAATCCAAATGTCCTTGAACACAGATCAGAGATTTTATTTATAGAAACTTCTACAGAGTAAAGGAGAGTAAAAAGATGCTTTCCCATGGGAAGATTTTTCTGCAGGCTTGCATGCAGAGAAACTTATAATATGTTCTTGCAACACTTAAAGAGCCATCAGGGCCTGCAGGTCCCTCTCCAGACCCACTGAGTCCAACCTGCTGCATTTTTAAACCCGCTTGCTTCTAAATTATGCCAGGACTTTGGAGCCACCTCTCCTCCCCTGGGGCTTGAGCAGAGGATTTGCCTGGTTCCTCTCCCTGGGAAGCCACTTATCACTTTGTAGGACCCCCAGGAAATCCATCTGCTGAGAGCCAGCTCTGTGCAGGGCTCCCAGGGAAGCCTGGATTATTCCCCCTCTGTCATGACCTGTTCTGGCTTTGTCCCCAGGGTGACTGCAGGGCTCCCCCATGGTCAGCCACACACTCCAGGGGACAGGGATGGGCAAAACTTCTGCCTCCAGGCTTGGTGACACCGACAGCCTGCTGGTTGGATACAAACAGGCCGTGTCCCCTGTTGGTGGCAGTGGGAACTGATTGAGGGCTGGGCACCATCTCTGACAGGGGACATGGTGGGGACTGTCCCTGATGGTGGGGCTCTGCAGGAGGCCTGAAAGTGCAGCTGTGTTGCAGCGCTGGCTTTGGGCTGGGAACGTGCCTGACATCCCCAGCATTGCTCCCTGTCACTCCAGCTGCACCCTCACAGGCAGGAGATGGGAACACTGAGGGGTCTCAAGGTGCTTCCCATCGCTTGGCACATTTCCTCGTGGAGATGGTGGCCAAAGAGGTGTCACAGCAGCAGCACCTCCAGTACTGCTGATTCCAGCAGCCCAGGCTCCCCACACAGGGGGCAGGTGGCAGCACCTCTGTGGGTGGCAGCACCTCTGTGGGTGGCAGCACCTGGGGTCTGCTGCTCCTCCTCCGGGGTGGGGGCTCCTGGTGCTGCCTGTCAGTGCAGACCAGGGCACTTGAGACTCCTGGGTTGTGGGGCTGGGTCCAGGTGTTTCTCCTCCCACTGAAGCTGTTTCTGGAGATGCCCCAAAGGGGGTCCCTGGACTGGTGCTTGCAGAGAGAGCAGAGCTGGGGATTCACCTTCTGTGGGGGGACAGGGGGACCCAGCACAGCCCTGTCCCTGGGGATGGCTACTTCTTGGCTGAGCAAAGCCCCAGGCTGGTGCTGGCAGGGTCCTGTACAGGCCAGGAGGCAGGAGACACCCCCATGACTCTTTCCTGTTTGTGGGCTGTGGTCCTGTGCCTCTTTGTGGCCCAAACTGGGGCAGAACCTCTGCTGCTCCATCTGAAGGACATTGGAGGGGCTCAGAGCCAGCATGACAGAGCTTGGATGTGCTCCCTGCCTTGCACTTGGCCACCTCTGCTGCACCACTCTTGTCTCTTACACTTTCACAAGGGTTTCTTGGTTTGGAAAATGTTTTGTCTCAGGGAATTGTTATCATTATTGCCATTGTTATCATTATATATACACATTATTATATGTATATATATATATACATTATTATACCTGCCTTTTTTTTGTTCTGAACCACCTTTCCTTACAGGAGGGTTTGTCAGCTGAACCTGCCTCCTTCCCCAGCTCATTTCATGTCCATGCTCCCCATTCCTGGGGCTGGAGGGCATGAGTGGGGACAGCTCAGCTCTCCCTCCCTTTGTCTGAGAGCTGCTGCCTGCAAGTTGTGTCCCTGCCATGCACAAAGACCCCCCACAGACCACTGGGTCCCTGTCCCCACTTTGTGTTGCTTGGGGACTGCTCAGGGACCCCAGCCAGGGCCACCTTGTCCCACACCACGCCAGCCACCTCCATCCCACCTCCCGCTGCGTTTCCTGTGCTCCTTTGAGAGGAGAAAACCAAACCAAATCCTGGCTTTTCCTTATTGGTGTGGTCTGTGCATTGACAAAGGACTCTTGATAATAATATCAGAAGGATAAATATGATTTATTAAAATGACTCTATAGTTCAGAAGGATTTGGGCTATAATGTGCCCAGGTACAGAGCTCAGATGTTTACTTCTTCATGCTCTGTACAAGAATGTTAGAATGCTTACAATATTAGAGAGATAACAGTCCTTCACTTCATAGGCTGAAAGAGAGTAAACTCTCATCTCCCTATACTAGGAGACAGGCAGAAAAGTCTAAACGTTCTTGAAACACAAACTAGAGATTTTGTTTAGAGAAACTTACACAGAGTAAAAAGACAGTAAAAGATGCTTTCCCATGGGAAGATTTTTCTGCAGGCTTGCATACGGAGAAACTTATAATATGTTCTTGCAACATTTCCTTTTCCAGATCTTCCTGGCAGTGGCAAATTTTGAGCAGAACGAGCGGGGCCAGGAGTTCTCTGTAATATTCAAGTGGAGCCGCAGGAAAGCCAAATTCCTGACATACCAGCGGATCAGCACGCACAGCGCCAGGGACTGGGAGGCCTTTGTCATCGAGGGAGAGGCTTTCCTCGCTGTGGTCAACCACAGGGAAGGTACCCAGCCCCCAGTGCTCCCTGCAGGCCCTGGGCTGCTGCCTGGGACCCTGGCTTTGCCTCTGTGCAAAGCAGAGCAGAGCTGGGGAGGTGTGCACACAGCTGCCAGCCTGGGGTCCCCCAGGACACCTGGAGCCTTGCAGAGGAGAGAAAAGCTTTTGAGGAAGTGGCTGACACAGTCACCCTCTGAGTTTCTGACTGCAGGGGACAAGGACAGGAGCGGGGATGCTGTCTGTGCTGAATGTTTCTGCTCCTTTTCGTTTTATCCCCAATACTATGTAACCTCTGGTGCCACATGTTGAGCCTTTAGTGAAGCCAGATCCTTGGCTTGTGAGCACAGAGGAAGCTGAGTGAGAGCCAGCTGACATCCCTCCCTGGGCACCCTGCAGACATGATCCAGCCTCATTCCCCTGCCCAGGCCAGGAGTTGTCTGGGCTGGCATGTGCACCCCTTGGCTGATAGCACAGCCCTGGCTCTCTGGGACGCTCCCAGCTGGGTTCAGATGATGGGCCAGTGGGCTCCTTCCCTGCCACCAGGGCTGGCTCAGGGGGCATCAGCACCTCTGGCACCGGGCTCAGAGCTGGCAGCAGGCTGCTTGGGCACCTGTGGGCTGGGCTGGAAAGTCCCTGTGTCACCTGTTGGACTCCATCAGGGCCAGTTTGGATGGGACCTACCCTTGTGGTGGTGTGGTCCCTTTGCCAGCCATGCACATCACACAGGGGTTAAGACCATCATGGCCAAGCCAAACTGGGGATGTTTCCCTTAGAGGGGGCTGGAGGGTCAGTCCCTCAGGAGCTGCCTCTCATCCTTGTGCCCATTCCCATTCTTTCTGCAGCCTTTCTTTGCCTAAGTCCCTGTTGCAATGAGGATTTAAAGCCACACAGGCATGAGGTGGAGATGCTTGAACAGCACCCAGGAGCTGGATGGAGCACGTGCTTTAGGGCAGGGGGGAACCCCTGATGTTGGGAGCTTAGGGACACAGCTGGGACTGACCCTGCTACCCAGGGCCACCCTGTGGGACACTGGCACAGTGCCTCTGGAGTGCTGCTTGTGTGGGGATAAAGCCCCTGCCTGTCCCTCCTCTGCCAGGGCTGCCACAAAGCTGCTGCTGTGCGCTCGGGACAAGCTGTTGGTGTGTTCCATGGGATGGAGGCTCTAGGTAGGGATGGAGGCTGTAGGAATGGAGACACTAGGTAGGGATGGAGAGGGTCTTTAGGTAGAGATGGAGGCTGTAGAATCTCTTTGGCGACTTCTTGGGGAGCAACAGGTCACTTGCAAACAGCCTCGTGACCTGCTGGCAAATATTCACGTAGCTGAGCCTGTTTCTGGGTCTTGTTTCCTACAAACCAGGAATTTCTTTTCCTCATGGTGCACATCTGTCTCCCCCAGGGAACAACCACAATATAGACAGCGTGATATACAGGTGGAACCCCAGGACAGGGCTGTTTGAAACTAACCAGACCATTCCTACCTCTGGAGCCTACGACTGGGAATTTTTCACCATCGGACCATATTCCTTCCTGGCTGTAGCCAACACATTCAATGGCACGTCCACTAAGATCTACTCACACATCTACATCTGGCTCAGGGGCTCCTTCCAGCTCTTCCAGTCTATCCTGGTAAGGCTTGGCCACTGCTCCTCAGTCCCCCCTCTGTGTTTAGACACATCCAGCTTCTCATGGCCTCCTTCCCCCACAGACATTTGGTGCAGCTGACTGGGAGGTTTTTCACATTGGGGACAGAGTCTTTCTGGCTGTTGCCAACAGCCACAGCTATGACAGCGGGATGCCAGCACCCTCCAACTTCTATGCCATCAACTCCTCCATCTATGAGCTGAACATCACGGCCCAGATGTTTGTTAAATTCCAGGACCTTCTCACCTACAGGTACCTGTGCGAGGATTCAGGGTGCCCCTTGGTCCGTGTCCTTCCCCTGAGCAACCCAGAGGTCTCATAGAATCCCAGAATGGTTTGGGTGGGAAGGGACCTTAAAGCCCATCTCTTTCCACCCCCTGCCATGGGCAGGGACACCTTCCACTAGCCCAGGTTGCTCCAAGCCCCGTCCAACCTGGCCTTGGACACTTCCAGGGATCCAGGGGCAGCCACAGCTGCTCTGGGCACCCTGTGCCAGGGCCTCTCCTCTTAGTTTAAAACTACACTTGCTTGTCTCCCAGAGAGTTCCTGCAGGCTTCACACTCCCAGGGACTGAGAGTGGTGGGGAGTGTGATGGGTGATGGCTCCTTGGCACCAAATCCCAGTGGGAGAAGGCCCTAGATTTAGGAATAAGGGTGGATTTCTTCAGGAACAGCCTGGGAAGAGCAGGGTTTTCTGTGTGTCCTCAGGGTGTCAGAGATTGGGGTGGGGTGGACACACAGCCCCTCCTTCAGCTGGCCACACAGGGGTCATCTCACCTGCCCCTCTGCTCATTTCACCCCCAGTGCCCTGGACTGGGAGTTCTTCTCGGTGGGAGACGACTCTTTTCTGGTGGTGGCAAACTCCTTCGATGGCTTCACCTTCTCCGTTAACAGCATCATCTACAGGTACTGCAGAGGGCAGGCTTGGGGGCTGTCCCCAGCAGGAACAACCTGCACAGGGAGGATGGACAGGATTGTTCCCTGTTTTCAGGCAGGAATGGGAAGCCCTGGTGAGGGACATCCCACCCTGAACCACAGCAGGGAGATGGGAGATGCCAGCCCCATGGCCCAGCTTCCCTGCCCTTGCCAGGTGCCCAGCTCACACCCCAGGAGCTAACTGCCTTCCCTGTGCAGGTGGCAAGGCTACGAAGGCTTCGTGGCAGCCCACCACCTCCCCACTGTGGGCTGCAGAGACTGGGAGGCGTTCCACACCGCTGAGGGCTCCTACCTGCTCTACTCCAGCGCCAAGGAGCCGATCTCCAAGGTGCTCAAGCTGAAAACCACCTGAGACACGCTCAGCTCATCGCCAGGACCAGGGCAAGCTGGCCATCCAGGTGAAGATGGACCACAGAGCCCAGGAATGGCTGCAGCATCAGCTGGGCAGTGGCTGGCTGTATGCTCTGCAGGAAGGGAGGAGAAGGAGGAGGAGGAGGAGGAGGAGGAGGGTGGAGCTCCAGAGCTCCCTGCAGCCTTGTCCGGGGGCTGGCGAAGGAGCTGCTTCTCCTGGGAATGCCCTGCCACCATGCTCCAGAGCCGTGTCCTACCCATGGTTCCTGGAGCCCAGGTGCATCCCCTGGCTTACCAGGACCATGATGCTTGGCAATTTCCAGTCCCCAGGAGGGACCCAGAGCTGCCAGGAGCTGTGGCCAAAGCTTGCACAAAGCCAGGGAAGGAAGAGACAGAGCAGGGCATGAGCTGCTGGGATGGGTGCATGGCAGAGGGGAGTAAACATGTGAGAAATTGCAGAAAAAAGCGTGTCCAGGCTTGGCTCTGTCTGCCTGGGACTGTGATGTTCCTGGAGACCATCTGGTTTGACACTGCAGCCATTCTTCATGTCACCTTTGTGCCACTGCCACAGGTGCCTGCCCACCCTCCCACTCTGCTGTGGCTGGGTTGGGTCTCCCTCAACAAGCGCTGTGTGTGCTGTACAGACCTGTTGGTGTGTTCGAGGGCCAGTGCTGGTCCTTGCTGGTCCATGCACCTTTGCATGGGGTTAGGGACTCCCAAGAAAACCTGCTTTGCATTCGGACCCATCCAGCTACCACGGGCATGGGAAAAACCCAAACCTGCTTCATGTGAAACTGTGGTCTCTTTTCTTTTCCTCACCTTTGCTGGGGGACTCTTTTGCTTAAACAGAGCTCTAATAAACTGTGTGCACCCAGCCTCTCTCCCACATGGCCAACCCAGCTGCTCTGCCCGTGGCAGAGGCCTCCCTTCACCCAACAAGTCACCCCTGAATGTCCACGGCCATAGGTAGCCCAGTGAAGATGAGGTGGCCCTGAGCACAGGAGCGTGCTGGGGTGAGGGTGCCTCTCTGTTCCCCACCAACCCAGGACCCACTGCCTCACCTGAGGGTCCCAGAGCACCTCTCAGCCTTCCCCAGAGCCAGGTTTCCTGCTGAGCTGGGCCACCCACCCTGGCACTGGGGAGCATTCAGGAGGTGCCAGCCCCATCAAGAAGGGCTGGGGGGTCACAGCCTGAGCCTTTCCAGGGTCCAGACCTGCAGGGTGAGCCTCTGCATCCCTCCCTCCTCTCCCTGTTCAGTGCAGCTGCAGCTGGCTCTGCCAGGAAGGACCATTTCTCCCTTGTGAGAAAAGGGAGAATTTGATTTCCTTCCATCACTGAGCTGTGAGCAGCAACTCTAATTCAGCCCTGAGAAAGGGCAAGATAAGGCAAGATAAGGCAAGACCAGATGTATTTGGGCAGCTGGTCCCTGCTCGAGGCAGATTCAGCCGAGGGTGGGAGGGGATGGCACCTAATGGGAGTTGTGCTGGTACATTGAATTTAGGCTGGTCTGCTTTGGTAGAGATTGAATTAGGATAAGCCCCCCAAGCACCAGGAACACTACCACCCTCCCTGGACACTCAGCTCCCAGAACAGCACAAACCCTGAGGGCTTTTCCTAAGTGCAGGCCTTTATTGAGGAAACAAAGCTTTTGGAGTTTTCCCTGCATTGCTGGAGGCAGGCAGAGGCTGCCAAGCTACCCAGGGCCTTGGGGAGGATGTCCTGCCCTTGGCAAGGCTGATGCCTCACTGGAGCCAGGATGGGGTGACCCCTCTGCAGTGACCCTCTTCACCCCAGGGACCTCCTGTCCCCACAACCCATCTCTCCCTGCCAGGGACTTGTTCCCTCCCAACCACAAGCATGTGACTGCATTCCCTGCGAGCCCAGCTCTGCTAGGGAAAAAGGCTCTGGCTGGGGATGTTCGCCCCCAGGAGCCTGGTCTCCACGGACAGGCCCACACGGGGTGTCCCTGGCATCCCTCCCCCACGTCATTTGCTCACGCTCAGTCCAGTGCCGCTGGGGAGGGGACATTGGTGGCACTCGTCTGAAGAAAGCGCTGCAGAGTCCCGCCGAGAAGCTCTGATGCCCACCAGGTGGCCACCAGCTCCCTGGGAAGAAGCTGGAAGCTGGCAGCCCTGCACTACAGGGCCGTGCTGGTGGTCTCTGCATGGGCCTGGGCGCTGGGCAGTGACCTCAGGTAGTCCCCGTGCCTGCAGGAGTCCTCCCGGTTGTGCCGGACGTAGCAGATGACGTAGGCGATGAGCATGGCGAACCAGCCGAACATGGTGACGAACATGGCCACGTCCGTGGTCCTCTGGCGCACGCTGCAGAAGTTGACACCGGCATCCAGGACCTGGAGCAGCGGCTTGCCCACGTACTCCTCCCGCGGGGCCGTGTGGCAGGTGATGTCCTGGACGGAGTCGAGGTCCAGCCGTGCCTCCCACAGCACCTCCTGCAGGGCACACTCGCAGTGCCAGGGGTTGTTGGCCAGGCGGAGCTTGGCGTTGAGTGCCACCAGGGCCTCCTTGGGAATGCTCCGGATGCGGTTGCTGGAGAGGTCGAGGCTCCTCAGCCCGGCTGCCACCCCTTTGAAAGCTGCCCTGTCGATCTTCTCAATGGCATTCCTGGAGAGGTCGATTTCCTCCAGGTGGGACAGGTGCCTGAAGGCGTTGTTGGGGATCCTGGTTATGCTGTTGGCATCCAGCTTGAGGAACACCACGTCTCTGGGGATGTCCTTGGGGATCTCCTCCAGGTGCTGGGAGCTGCAGAGCACGGCCTTCGCCCCTGCCCGCTCCGTGCACTGGCAGCTGGGGGGGCAGGAGCTGCCCCAGGGGATGCAGAGCAGGAGGCAGAAGAAAGCCTGGGCCACGCTGGTGGCTGGCGTGGTGCTGGTGGTCAGGGTCATCTTGCAGGCAGCCAGCTCAGCATGGCCGCTGGCAGCTCCCCGGGGCTGGCAGCAGCTCCTGGGCAGCAGGACGGCCCCTGGGCACTCCTGCAAGGCCTCTCCCATGGCCGAAGGGAAGCTGTGGGTGGAGGGGATGTGACACGGCATTATTTCCTGGAACACCGGGTACAGCTCATGTGTGATGTGCCCTGGCAAAGGGGTGACAGACTGGGCTCGTGAGGCTGGAAAACAAGGGTGGAGTGACACTGGCTATCTTTCCCAGGACAGTTTAATTTGGTTTAATTAGAAATAGAAACCTCAGCTCCCCTACCCCTGTCTCTGCAGAGATCACCCAGGTGGACAAAGGGAGCTGCAAGACGGGGTGTGGAGATGGGCCTGGGAGCCTCTGCCCCATTCTGCTACCAGTTTCCAGGGGGGTGCAATAGTTAGCTGCTGGAGAACAGCAGCAGTAAATTCCTATCTCACCAACCCTGAGTGTTTGAAAAAAATGGTGAGTCAGACTCTAAGGATCATCAGACTGACTTAATCACCACCAGGATTTTAAATAACAAGGTGTGGAGCTCTTTTGCTTTCCCGTCCCTTCCCTTCTGGTCTGTGAGCTGGTACAAGTCAGGTTTCCAAGGGTTTCACCAAAGAAGTGTTTGGAGGTGAGTTTGTTTTTTAAAGTAAACAAAGAGCATGGTTTGATAGCCTGGCTCTGGGGGCGGGAGGTGAAGGGAGGAGCCACTGCCTAGCACAGTAAAAGGGGTGATCTAGGAACCCCAGAGGACACCCCAGTGCTGCCAGGGGCAAGGCAGGAGGTGTAGCAGATGGGACAGCTTTCCTCTGCCTTTGGTGCTGCTCATGCCCCTCCCGCTGCCTTGGCCAGCCTGGGAGAAGAGATCCTCATAGAGGGGAGATCTGGGAGGCCTTTCTCATGGGAATTAAATGTCCCATGTGATGTCATTATGGGCACCAAGTTGTTGTCCCTCTGGTACCAGAATCCTGCTAATGGCATTCCTCTGGTAACAGCAGCATGCCTCAGGTGTGACCATCCTCAGGGTACCACAGAGAGANGCAGCATCCCCGCGGGGCTGCGGGAGAGCGGCCGCGCGGAGCCCCGGTGTGCAGAAATTAAGCGTTGCTAATGAGATTTCCGCGATTTTTTGGAGGCTGCGGTCCGGGCTGCGAGTCTAGAAGCTTCATCAGCTGCTGTAAGGCACGATCTTCCCTCCCCGGCCGTGCCCCGGCCTGGAGGTGGCCGGAGAGCAGGAGCAGACGTCGGTCCAGGAGCAATGGGAGAAGGTGCCGTGCCAGCACTTCGGAGCACAGCTCCCACATCAACTCTGAACGGGTCAAGTCCTCTCGAGCACCCTGGTCTGCTGCAAGGTGTTCTTGAAATGAAATGGTCACTGAAGTCCCTTCCAACCTAAACCATGCTGTGATTCAGCCATCACTGGGGGT